>OX940987.1:28493955-28616727 GCA_954871275.1 Leptopterna dolabrata | reverse complement strand
CCAAGACAGATTTTTCGTGCAAATTTGAACTTTTTATCTCAATTCTTTCGAGAGTTATCGTCTGGAATGACACATACATATATAAATATATATATAAATATATATATAAATATATAAATATATATATATATACATATAATTTTTGGTGTCTTTCGGCAGGGAATTCAGGATGGTCTGAAACGGATTTTGGTATAAAAATCTTTCGGAAATTCGAGTTTTAAAAATTTTGGACCGAGAACAATAGCTTCTTTTTCTTCGAAAATTCGCTAAAACGCTGCAAAGTCCTTGTCACATGGGTTTATTATTCTACTGGACATACCTACAGAAATGTTGGCTGTTCATTTATTGTTTCTTTCATGTGAAATAATTGAAATAGCTAATTCTAATGGTTTCCATCAATTTTGGCCCCCAAAACCACAAATTACTTTTTTTCTTTTTTTTTCAAATTATCTTTGATCATTGGTAGTGCCATTTAATCGTCTTGATCCACGTGTTGACACTTTTCCTAGTGATATTATACAAATTGATGGTGATTTCAGACGATTTCCCAGGTTTAAAAAAATCAATTTTGGCAGCTGAACCTTTGGTAGAACCTCAATTTTCCACTCTTTGGTCAAAATCGGCTTCATTTTAGGTCTGCTCATCCTAAAAACATCCAAAACGAAACCTCACCAGCTAATTTTGGTTTATTATTCTGTGAATAATACACCGATGTATTCGCTCAACAAATTAAATGTTATAACACCCCCTCAAAAAATTTTCTTTTCCGTTTCAAGGTGCGTAGATCCCAAAAACGCTGCAAACCAATGATCAAAGATAGTTTTAAAAAAAAGAAAAAAAAGAGCGTACCTAATTTGTGTTTTGGGGGCCAAAATTAATGGAAACCATCAGAAGTAGCTATTTCGATTATTACGCATGAAAGAAACAATTAATGAACAGCCAACCTTTCTGTAGGTATGTCCAACAGAATAATAAACCCATGTGACAAGGACTTTGCAGCGTTTTTGAATCTACGCACCTTGAAACGGAAAAGAAAAAATTTTGAGGGGGTGTTATAAAAATTTTTTGCTGAGCGAATACATAGGTGTATTATTCAGAGAATAATAAACCAAAAACCAAGGTGGGGGCGTCAATCTTGGTAGGGAAGGGGTGCAAGGAGTTAACTCACGTCCTCATTTCTTTCTGTTTCTTTATTCTTATTTTCTGTTAAAAAACCTGCAAATTACAATTACCAACAAGATGGGGCCCCACCGCATTATTCTACGGCAGTGAGAACATGGCTATCAGAACGGTTTTCCACATCGATAGGGCGAGGTGGTACCACTGCGTGGCCGCCTAGGTCCCCTGATCTCAACCCCATGGACTTCTTCGTTTGGGGATTTTTGAAACAAGAAGTCTACAAAGCGCAGGTGAACACCGAAGAAGAGTTGAGTGGAAAAATTGTAGCAGCAGCTCAAAAACTTCAGGAGAAGTTCTCAGTTACTGTGGGAGCTATTCGAAAACGAGCTGGGTTGTGCATTCGTAACAGGGGACGTCAGTTCGAACAAATGCTAACCTAAATTCTTTTTTTTTTTGTAATTTGCAGGTTTTTTAACAGAAAATAAGAATAAAGAAACAGAAAGAAATGAGGACGTGACTTAACTCCTTGCACCCCCTTCCCTACCAAGATTGACGCCCCCACCTTGGTTTTCGGTTCATTATTTTCAATAATGAACCATTGGAATCGAGCATGAAAAAAAAAAAAAATGCTTACCCCCCCCTCAAAATTTGATGGTTTACGTTTCAAGGTTTGTAGAATCCAAAACTGCAATATTTCTGTCTGTCCGCCGTACGGGCCACTTTTCTTAGTTACCATGAACCAAAATTGATGAAAATTCGGGTTATAGGTTCCGTTCGGGGTCTAGTTGGTCCTCGAAGCTCGACGTTACTGTGAGTCACCTCTAAGGGGTTCAAAATAGGGTTTGAAATTTTCAAAACGCCTATACCATTTTTTTTACGTAAATATTTTTACGGTTTTAAATAGTTCTCGAACTTACGAGTTTTTCAAGACCATCCGGAGCGTCGTACGTCCAGCCGTTCGTTCACAGTAAGGCCCCGAAACTTGCACCGACAGGCATTTTCGACTCCAGTGTGAATGAAATTGTATACAACAGACGGGGTGTAGTTCCGTATGTGTCCCCACTTGCAAGCCAGTGTAAATCTGTCATTATCCTATCAAAAATGAATTTGACTAGTGTTTAGGAAACCTCAGAATCTCCTCTTTCCCGTGGTTTCATGAAGAATGTTTGTTTTCCACGATAAAAATGAGTACCTATGTCGGTATTGAAAAACGTGCGGACACATACGGAACTATTTGCTTGGTCAAAAAGTTCCGTATGTGTCCCCACGCTATATTCAACTTCGGACTAATGGATCATAAAATGAAATTGAGAAAGTAAAGTGAATAAGTATTTATTCATCCTTTAAATTTACATGTTCAGGGTTGTACTTAAAAAAAAATTAATTTAAGAAGTTCGTCGAACGCATTTGCATTGGACAGGGCGAGGTTCCTTCTACATACGAATTCGCATAAGTGAGAAAACAAAGTCTTGGTTTCCTCCGCTGTGAATTTTGCGCTTCATCGACCGCCACGTCGACTCAATTGTTTGTGTGTGAGCCATCGTTTTGGGATTGACAACATTGACGGAATGATTAACCGTCAAATGTCTATAATTGGGAGACGCAGAAAGCTGACAACTTTTCCATTCGTCTGTGGTTATCACACTATCCGGGTTTACATGAGTAGGGAGAGAATGTCACTCCTGGGTACACTCCTGTTTGAACATGCTCGTCAGTCTAACCAGCTGCCTCCTGCCTTAGCGGGCGAGTCCACCTTCTCACCCATCCCTTACCAACCCCCTCACCCACCCCTTAGCCACTCACCCCCCTCGCCAACACACCCCCCTCACCCCCCCCCCCCTCACCCCCTCGCCCTCACTCACCCCTCACTCACCCCTCACCCCCCCTCACCCTCACTCACCCTCACCCCCTCGCCCTCTCCCCCTCACTCCCCCCTCCCCCCCCCTCACCCCCTCGCCCTTACCCTCATCCGCCCCATTACCCCCCCCCCCCCCTGGACGTCATCCTATCGCCCCCTGCCGCCTACAACCGCCCCCAGCCGCCTCCAGACCTCCCCCCCCCCCAGCCGCCTCCACACCTAAACCCACCCCGCCCCCTGCCGCATCCACCCACCCCACCCCGCCCCCAGCCGCCTCCAGACCTCCACCCACCCCACCCTCCTCCTCAGCCCTCAGACCCTCCTCCTACTCCTCCGCCCACAAACCTTCACCCATCACCCCCCCACCCATCATCCGTCATCACCCATCAACCTCCTACCACCCTCACCACCTCCTACCACCCCCGCCTCATCCCCTCGCCACCCTCACCGCCTCTCTCACCACCACCCCCCCCCCCCCCACCCATCACCTCAACCTTTATTATGAATGCCTACCAACTTAATTGTACCTATCAAATAATCATAATGACGTCACCCCACCCCTCCCCTACCACCATCTTGGAATTTCTGGAAATACTAATTGACCATGAATACCTACCTACCCACCTACTTGACACTCGAAACACTGGACGTATTATAATACCCAACTACTTATGTAAATAATAAGGTGAATGTTTGAAATGTTGATTCTCATCCAGACATAATGGGGAGACATTAATCCACCAATGAAAATATTTCATTATGATTGAAATTGAATTACCACCTCCAACTAGACAGGAACCAGTGGTCTCACCTTGTCCGAATGTGCGTCTGCCTCCCTGGCCCGCCTATTGGCAGCCTTATGCTTCGGCCAAATCTACCTCAACATATTTAGATCATTTTTGCTACATCCTCCTAGACATGCCATGATAAATCTACCATTTCTATTATATTATCATTGCCTAAAGTTCCAACTACCTATGTTCCCTTTGAATTTGTTTTCAAAATTAACTTATCGTTAATAATAACTTAATGTAAAAGGATGGGATACCAAATGAAAAACAGACGTTTCCTTTTTTTTTTCTTTTTATTCAAACCATAATACTTCAAAACAAAATTAATAAATTACAAAAAAAAATATTTCATATCTTCCATCAATACATCCTTGATAAATAATGCTTATTTGATTGTAAATGAAATTCTCGTTGTATTCATCGATGCAATCTTGGGTGAGTGTTGTGAGGAGTCTTCTAGGTAGGTAGATTCTCGCTGGATAGGGGATCCCAATGGTGTTGTATTCGATGTGCGCCACTAATGCAGGAGGCTTATTGCTTCCTTCTTTGGGTGGGATGATTTGCAACCTTTTAATTTCGTAGGCTTGCCCTACTTGTAGGTCGCTTACTTGTCCAATCCTTGATCCTCCACGGAGAGTTGCATTCAGGCGTTTGGCGAGGTCCATGATGGTCTTTTTTTTTTACAGGAATTCAACGTCGTGTTTTCTGTTCAGTATTCCCTTGTAGACCAGGTTGATGGGATGATTGAGGAATGTATTCTTGTTATATTCTTCAATAACTTCGTTGGTGAAGCAGCAGGTGAACCTCTTTGGTAGGAAGACTTTGATGGGTTCGGTTTGTACATACCCCATACGGGGTGCCAATGTTGCAACAATTGTTTCTCCAAAGCGGGTAGTCAGCCGGGAGAATTCGACGATTTGGTAGGGTTGCCCAATTCTCAACTCACTAAGATTACTGATTCCAGTGGTTCTATTGTTGATCACGTTCAGCTGGGCAGATAGTGAGCTCATGATTTCACTTGTTTCGGTGGTGGCGGTGGCGGCAGTGGTGGCAGTGGGTCGAATGAGGTGGATGCGGGGCGCTCGTCCTTATATACTCTCCGTAGCTACCCCCACCAACCTTCACCGTTCCCCCCTCTGATTGGCTACCGCCTCCCCCTCACCACCTTCCAAGGCTCCGCCTACCTCTCGCTGTGTTGAGCGTTCACATGTTTGTTCTGGTTCAAACTTGTCCGCTCCCGTTCTATGTTGTCCGCTCCCGTTCAATATTGCCCACAGCTGTGCTACCTACCTCCTCTCAAGCTCTTCATTCATTTTTTTTTAAGAATATTTATGTACAAATTTCACTAAAAAATTATTGGATGAACAAATAAATAAAACAACGAGGATTCTTTTTTTCAAAGTTTATTCAGGAAGTAAAATAATATCATCTCTTTCTTTTAAAAATATAACAATGTGTTTCAAATGATAATTTATTCTCAAACAAAATCTTCTTAATGAAAATTATTACATAAAATCCAACGGCCTATGGCCTTTGATCTATAGGTAGTACACAATGTGGGATCAAAGTTGTGATGTACACAATGGTTCCCTAACCTGAATGGTTCTAGTAAGATGCTAATTTTAGGACATCCCAAATTTTCAACATTGACAAATGTCGGTCTTGAACTGGAGGAGATTTGTTGAAGTAGAAACTCAATCTTTTGTTGTCCCTTCACATAGATGACGTCATAGATGTTGGTGATCCAGCTCATGATGCTCGGTAGTTTATTGTACTCCACATCACCTTCTTCCCAGGTAAGTCCATGGAGGTGGCGAGTAACCCAATCATTGACTCGTATCGCTTTTTTGACATGGATACAAAGTCCTTCGGGGGGTTTGAAGATCCAGTGCTGTGACGAGTGGTGATTCAAGTCGTAGAGGGATAACTCCTTCACCACATATCGCATGTGGTTGTTGAGAAAGCATTGGATATCTATGACGACCTCTCTCTTCTGTGACGACATGTTCAAGACTGAGAATCCACTCACTCCCTCCCTTCCTTTTATACCATTCGCCGAACGATATTGGTGAGGGGGTTGTATTCGATAGATCGATCGTGGATAATTAGACAGTAGGCTGTAGTGTTGGCAGGGAATGCTGTACTTGACTCGAATTCCAACAAAACATCAATTGGCCCTGATTTGATCGATTCACTCTGTTTCGAGCAATCTAGTACAACTAGAGGTGCTGCTCTTTTGAAATTCATTATTGACAATAAAGGGTAATTTACATCAACACCATAAAAACTCTGCTGAAAGGTAGCATACATTCGGTAGAGTATAGCATATTGGTTTCTATCGAAGTTCACATTCAGATCATCATAAGGATAACATTTCGAGTTCAAAAATAGTTTGACATTTGTTAAACTACAATGGTCAAAAACAGTGGCACTCTTTTCCATAGTGTGCTTTCTACCCGTTTGAAATCCCAAAATAACATATCTCGGCTTCTCGACTGAAGATGATGTCTTCACGTTCCATACTTGTTTCTGTGTTGTAGGTAGTAGAGGGTATTCATATAGTTCCAAGCATCGAAAATCCATTTTAATTGACTTCTCCTTCTCTAGATGGCGGTAGAGTTGAAGCCGATGTGTGTCGTCCAGTGTCAAATAGGGTACTCGCCACGAGATACCAGTCAGCTTGATTATTGCCTTCTCTCTGATGCCGCCGTCTGCCACTGGCGCTAGTGATGTGAAACAGTTTTCATCCCTTCTTGAACGGAGTAGGATCAATTCTTGCTTCACGTTGATAACGACTTTTTGATAGTCTTCAAAGAATCCGAGTAGAATGCTTAATGGAATGCATACGTTGAAATATCCCTCGTTGGAGACTAGTTCCGTATCCCGTTGAGTGGTCCATCCGTAGGCCTCCAGTAGATTTTCCGTCCCCCTCATGAAGGACACATAGCCTTTAATTGTCGAGGTGATGCCAGGATTTCTCACACGATCGATTTCCGATCCACATATTTCGTAACGTATCTCATCAAAGAGAAATGGGAAGGGATTTGTGCTCATAGTTGCAGAGACAGGCTTCCCAGATTCGTCCTCCTTCAGGAAACGTCCATGTATATCCAAGAAACTTTGACATGGTAGGGTAAATAGGTCTTGATGTTGGATGGCAATCCTTATTTCTTGTCCATGATCCAATGAACATCCATAGGGATAGTGAGAATGATATTCCACCCTCTCAATCCCACCATCTTCGATGACTCGGTGGTGCTCTTGTACATTCAACATGATGTTGTCGCTTTGTGATCTATGTCGCAACTGAGCCGATCTCTTGCCACTACCTCCTTTTATACTTCTTCTCCTCCTCCTCCTCCTCCACTGAAATCAGCAGTGTTGACCCAACTATTGTGTCGTGAGTCAAAACCCAACCATTTCACAAGTGCACGACCATTACCATCTCGCCTTACTATCTTTTCAACCAGATATACGTTTGGATATTTGGTCAGCTGTAGCTCCTCTTCATAAAATCCACCTGCAATTGTCTTCTTGTCCGAATCTTCCAGTATATAGGTAGGTGGTATAGTCCTCTTCAACTTGACGATCTTGAATATCTCTGTAGACCAAGAGGGAGTGTATCCTTTCTCAAATTCCGATTTCCTCTTGGATATCCTCACGTGATCACCCAATTTGAATTTGGGGCGGGATGGTGTACCTTTCTTCTTCTCGTAGAGGGTCTTGAGTGCCAAGGCCTCTTTTCGTTTCCCCTTGACATCTATTGGTGCCATCTTGATCGAGCGATGTTTTGATCTGTTGTACTTGTTGATAACATCCACAATAGCATCCATCCACTTGTAGGTTCCTTGCAGGCTGAAACTTTTCCACAGTTCCGTCTTCAACGTTCGTATGACACGTTCCACAATGGACGCTTTCAGGTTTGCTGTATGTCGAATAATGGTTAATATTATGACTCTCCAATAACAGCCGCATTTTTCCCGTTGTAGAACTCCTTTCCCTTATCTGTCTGCAGATGCCGCGGTAGGCGTGGGCTCGAATCATCAAATACTTTCTTGAATCCGTCACAGACTGCAGCACCTGTCTTGGATTTGAGTGGTGCCACCCAAACATATTTTGATAGACAGTCAATGACTACCAGTATGAATCGATGTCCTCCGTTGAATCGGGAATAGGGTTGCAGCTCCAACAGATCCGCTTGCCATAGGTCATCTATCCCCTTTAGGAGTACTCTCCTCCTAGGATAATTCTTTCTTGCAGGTCGATGAAGCTCTTCCACAATTCTCTTCTTGACTTCCGTCATTGCTCAAGTCTCGCCATGTACTGATCCATGTTGACGGGTACCCATCCTTTTTTGTATTATCTTGGTACCATCTGTCGAGTTTTCTTCTTCTTCTTCTTCTTCTTCTGTTTCTTCATCTCCGTCTTCTTCTTCTTCTTCTTCTGTTTCTTTGTCTCCGTCTTCTTCTCCTTCTGCTTCTTCTTCGTCTTCTGTTTCTTTGTCTCCGTCTTCTTCTCCTTCGTCTTCTTCTTCTGTTTCTTCTTCATCATCTTCTTCTTCTCTTTCTTTCTTCTTCTGCAGCTGACTTCCATCTTGATTCTTATTTTTTCTGTAGTAGACTTCCATTTCTTGATTTCCCTACCTAATAATTGGAAAAGTTGCGTTCCCTACCTAATAATTGCGTGCCCTAATACCTAATATCGCTCAACTCCAAGTGTTCAGAAAAAAAAATTGAGACCTCACTACTCGTGCGCCGTGCGACTTGCCTTTCGGATACTTGGCCTCTTCTACACTGAGGAGCAAAATCATTATTTTGACCCCGGTTTATTCACTGTTTTTTGTAAACAGACTCTTTATTATATGCCCTTTCGGATGTTGCTTTCCCTGCCTAATAATAAGAAAAATTGCGTTCCCCACCTAATAATTGCGTTCCCCAATACCTAATATCGCTCAACTCCAAGTGTTCAGAAAAAAAAAATAGAGACCTCACTACTCGTGCGCTGTGCGACTTGCCTTTCGGATACTTGGCCTCTTCTACACTGAGGAGCAAAATCATTGTTTTGACCCCGGTTTATTCGCTGTTTTTGTAAACAGACTCTTTATTATATGCCATTTTGGATGTTTCAAATCCACAAAACACACTTCTGATGAACTATATCTTTTCTTATGAGCATTCGTTTCGTTCAATATTTTCTTGTAAGACTGTAAATCGTGGTCCCTAATTATGCTCATATCTGGTCTTTTTGCAAACAATAATTCCAACAGTCCTCGAGTGCATTCGATTTTCATAGAGTTCCCTAATTCGATCCTATCATTCTTGAATTCCACGTAGCTGTCACCCATTGTAAATCGTTTTGATGCTTTGTCATATCGTATCCCGTATGTTTCATCAAAATCAGGGTCCCCATCAATCTTCTTCCGTATATATTCTGATGTGATGTCTTCATCTTTTCTTCTTGCTCCATCTCCTTCCTCCATCTTCGGTATTTCATTTTTTGTAGTAGTAGACGGTGTCTCAATTATTCTCAACTGGTCCTTCTTCAAATTTCCTTCTCCTCCAGCAGGTGATGGTCCTCCTCCTCCTCCATCGGTCGGTGAAACCACAATGTATGGTATAATAGTGTTACCATCTGCTTTGATCTTCTCGTAGGGTGTTGATCTTGAACTTCTTCCTTCACTCTTCATTACTCCAGATGATAGATCGACGTCTGATGATCCATCCTCTTCCTCCTCGTAACTGGTTTTGAATATGTCCAGCACATTCGTACTCCTCCTTGTTCTCATCCTCCTTCTTCTTTTGTTGACGAATTTGAATTGGTCTTCTTCTTCTTCTTCTTCTTTAAAATGAAATGGTGGTAGTGATGGTGGGAGGGCTGGTCTTATATGTTCGACTGAGCCTGCCACTACGTCACGAAGAGGTTCGTATTTCCTTTTTAGCTGCGCCTCCTTCTCCTCTCTACTCCTCCTTATCTGATTATATTTCTTGCGAATAATTTCTCGTACTTGCGCTATTGAGTTCTCCATGTTACTTCTTCTTCGATGGTTCTTTATCGATAACTAAAAATCCATATTGATGTTGCCCCCAACATAATGAACAAATTTCCTTGAACTTATTGAAACTCATATCCATGTTGACATGATCATCATAAATTTTTTTCATGTTCAACGTATCTTGACGAAATACAATTATCAAGTTCGCACAATCTCGCAGTAAATGTTTAGGGATACGACAATAGCTTTGCGCCAGATAGAAACTATCAGTCTGGCTGTGACGGCCCATACTAAAATACATCCTAATACGCTCCTGTTTTTCACAAGCAATATCATCAAATATCATAATCGAGTTTGGTTTGGTTTGACAGGGCAGTGGGACATCGTCACTATTCGAGTACCTATAGAATCCTATTTCGTTCAGAGGTTTTAGAACATTGCACAACTGAATGTATCCTGGTTGAAAAAGCGTTTTCGAAAAGAGATAGATATTTTCAAATTTCAACCCTAATGAAGAGTACAATAGATTGAGCATTAAATTGGTTTTGCCGCCATTCGAAGTTGCACATATGATGCATCGTATGCTATTTGGTAGCAACTCGCTATGCCTAGTTCTCGCATCGTGCATGGTGGCATCGTCCTCGTTAATATTTACGACGGGAAGGCTGACGTCTAGTCTACGCAACTGCATGATGGATAATGTGACTTTTCTACCTAATGCGCCCCTATTTATACACTTTTCAATGCTACCACCACCACCTTTGAAAATATAAAACTGTGTGTTCCCTCCCTTCATTCATTCATCCACATTCATTCAATAATAAATTACATTCACTCACACATTCATACCGGTCAGAACCAGTAAGGGAGAGGGCAACCCGGTTCCGACCCTCGAGCCCACCCACGCTTTGAGTGGAGCAAGGAGTATACAACAATTGCCGGTTGCTGTAAACCAAACGAAAATTAAGGATTCGAGGAGGAATACTTTAAATTCGTTCGACAAAACAAGACTACAACCGACAGAAGAATATCCGTCACTTGCTCCGGCAACCCCCGAGAAAGCGAATAACGCTTTCCAGCTGCAGACGCAGCAGTTTGGTTGCTCCCGTCGGTCTTCTACCGGAGTTGCCTCTATTACTGGCTCTGCCTTTATTACATTCACACACACGGGAGGTGGGGGATGGAGTACTTTGAGATAATATTCCTCACATCCCCGCTATTATTATTCCTACACCTAATTGACTAGAAAATTAAAAAAAATAAAACCTAATGACTAGAAATCCAACAATTTGATAACCTAAAATTGGAAAATCCTATGATTTGATAACCTAAATTTTAAAAATCCTATAATTTGATAACCTAAAATTTGAAAATCCTACAATTTGATAACCTACAATTGGAAAATGCTAAATTGAAAGAATTAAAAAAACTATACGGAGCATTATTCCTCACGCAGGCTATAATGTCCTATGGCTAATGTGTCGATGCTATTAGGTAAAATGTGACGTTTATCGTCGTGTGGGGAAAGCGATATTTTATTTAAAACGATACTTTGGACATTGTGGTTCTTTGATCTAATGCTAGTGCAGACATGGCGGCTAATTGTGGAGGATGTAATACATTTTAGATAATCATCAACGGTAATTTGATTTTCTACTACAGTCCGTTGGATACCTTTAGCACGCTTATATTCTTTCCCCTCGATTTCAATACCGTACATTTTGGACCTACATGCTACAAAACGATATATGATCTTCCCTGCCGCCTCGTCCTTGAATCTACCCAAACACTTTTTGTACAGGGGGGAATAAAGGGGGTGTTGTGTTGGGTAGTTGGAGGTATCGAGGTACCGATCTGCCATTTCCCCTTCCATATCTTTATAAAAATCGTCCGTCTTGATCGTCCATATGAATGAGTCGGTATCCATATAATTTAATTTGAGTCGATCCCCTGGATACATTCTCTTCATGACATCATATTGGTAACGATACATCACGGTTTTTGAAAGATCTAAAATAGCCTGCCCCACGTAAATGGCTTTATTAAAAAGGATGGACGTTTTCCCCATTTCAATCGCCACTAAATCTTCATTGAAAATGGTGGATCCCTTAAAATTTGATTTGGCGATGAGTTTTTCTGCTTGGGCAAATGTGGTGGCGAGTCTGACATCAATACGTTTCCTAATTTGTTCACACGTCTTACCGTATATGGCATTATTGTACAACTTGAACTGGTCTTTCTCAAAATCATTTTTGGCGGTCTTACGGAGTTCGTTGTTGATGTCGATATAGGGCTTCAGCCATTTGGATTGCCGGTAGCGAATCGCTCGGTTTATCCTTACTAGTACTAGGCCATGTTCAAGAGCTTGTTTTAATGTCATGTAGTGGACCACATAATTTTTTCTTTGACCTAGATGTGCCACTAATTTCCCCCCAACATTAGACAATTTTTCGGGGAGGAACGGAAGATCGCTGTGATCGTCATGGAGTTGATCCGGGTATTCTATGTCAACATCGAGCAAGAAACCATACGGATCGTCTTCCCCCAGTGTTTCTAGTTCAATGGTACCCGGATCAACCCATGAGAACTCGCCTATTGGAAGGGGCATGGTCATGACCGTGGCATAGAGAGCATTACAATCTTGGTACGTGATGTACGTACTGTCTTTGGTGGGGTCGTAGTCGGGGGTGAATTTATTGTTTGCTTTAGTATAGCGCCCCGAAGCCTGAACTAGACCCCCACGGATACCAGATTCTACCATCAATAGCATGTTGTAATCCGTGAGTAATTCTAACTTGACTTTGGTCATACGGAGCATACTCGTCCAGGTCATATGGGGGGTAGTATAAAATTGGGCGGGATCTATTTTATGGGACTTGAGCGTGATATCCCTAAACGCTTCGAATACTTCCGCTAGAAGAAGGGTATCCACTTTCAGGTACAAGTCATGGTAATCACCCATATTGTCACAGCCAGCTTCTCTCCATACTTCTTGGGCCCGTTTGTACTCGTCTTCCGTGATCCCCGCATGCCGCAATTTACTATAAAATTTTTCGATTGACGGCAGTTGGGTCTCACGGAAACGAGCTTCCGAATCCATATACTCGTACGGATACACACCCTTTTGTTTAACCAAATTCAGCAAGCGGGGACTGGTAAAATATTTGGGTAATATATTAAAATCCGAGAGAGTCTGACTCAATTCGTCAAGAGAGGTGGATAAAAATCTAAAACTGTCTAAAAACCGGATGGAAAACTTATTGGAAACATATTTACTAAAACTTATATAATTTTCTGTGTTCGCTGCTATCACGTTTATCCTCTTCTTATCTACTGCATTCAAGTAGGGGATAATAAAATGGGAATCATACCCTGAAAGATTATGGAAAAATACGGGTAAAAATGAAGGATTTCGGTAACGGATGTTGCACTCGGAATGAGCAACACCCCGATACCTTCCTGTTATGTGGCAGTGATCCCGTACTTTTACATTTGTTGTTGTGGATGTGAATGGTTTGTCACACAAATAGCAGCTAGTTGCATTATTATGATCCACCTGTTGGGCTGGGGTCAGAGGGAGCATTTTTTCATTTCGAGCATATATTTTCTCCACTTCAACCGCTATGTATGTTAAATAGTTTAAAAGCTTGGCAATTGAGTCAGCTCCTCGATATAAAAATAATTGATCCAGGTGTTGCGCATATGATGCAACAGAAGGATCAATTGATAAAAATGCGCTTGCTGAATTTGGTTCATGTTTATTGTACGGGACTGTATGGGGCGTATTTGGATTCGGCTGGACTGACTGTATGGGTAAAAGGAAGCTCTCTAGATCGGCATAGATAACAAACGGAACTCGAAGGGATGTCTCTACTTCTTTAAATTCGATAAACTTATTGTCTTCTTTTGGCATTGTGACTGCTACGGGCTTATTAAGATTACATAAGTTTTCGTGACTTTGCAGTTCACCTGAAAGGGGATCGACTTTTTTAAACCATAAGCAACGTTTGCAGATATTTATTCTATGTCTATTCGTCGTGATTTGATTACGGACTAACTTGTTGAAATCTTTGATATAAACGTAGTGCCTATTGTCCCCTTCTTCTAGCATAAGGAGGTCCCTGTGGTCATCTAACTCCCTATCCGCGATCTTCTTGGGACATACAATATTCTTTTCGTTCAGAGTGAATACATTTATTGAAATATTGTTTTTAGCTTCAAATATTTTAATGTCGTGTAGGGAGGTGGGAAAAGAAACGCAGCTGAAATCGTAGCCGTGAGGGATATTCCTATATTGAAATACCCTCCTTACATGATGTGAAACAAACTTTGCTAAAATGGCGTAATAAAAGCAACGATTGTCGTCATTTGGGACACTGATACACGCTTTTCTATCAGCTATTATCTTGGGCACCTTAATGGGTCCAGCCCCTCCACGTAATGGGGAATATTTGTTTATTTTTAAGCGCAGCCCACAAATTAATTCTAATTTCCACCCACTCTTCTTTAGTTCTAATTCTGTTAATTCATCGTTCAGCTTCTTAAACATGTTGTTTAAAATACTTTCAATTTCTGAATGATCTAATAAAATTTCATTCTTTACTTTAACATTAGTCTCTAGGTTTTCATTTAAAATGTTCACCATGCGGCAATCGACGAATATATTAAATTTGACGGGGCCGTGATCAGAGAGGTTTTGCACTAAAATCCTAGTTAACCTGTGCCTCACGTCATGTAAAAATAATGGCAGATCCAATACAAAATTTGATTGTATAAAATATGATGCGATTCGACTTTTAAATGCTGTTTCGTAGGGTAAGATAAAATCAGCATTAGGTTGAGTGGCTAATAAGTTTCTTATGTGAGGATCTGTGGACCTTCTACTATTGTTGCTAATTGATGGTATTGTTGTACTACATAATTGTATATGGGCATGAAATAGGGCTGCACTAGCGAACTGTCCACCACACGTATCGCATAACAAATCAGCTTTACATACTAGTTCGTGTCTTATTTTCTCTAATATATCTTGAAAAACTTCCCCACATTTCGCACAATAAGAAATCCTAGTGTGTAAAATTTCATGATTCATTCGATCAGACGGACTATTAAACGCTTCCCCACAATACTGGCAAATACATTGAAAAAAATCGACATCTTCAGGTGGTGGTGGTGAGGGTGGGGAAGAAAACCTTGTTTTTTTAAGCGGAGGCGCGTCACAGTTCATATTATGGTGGTTTGCATTCAAATTATTACCACATTGGTCGCATAATATGAAACTGTCAACGTCAGCCATTCTTTGCCCGCAATTTTCCTCGTGTTGTGTCAGTAGATAATAGCACGGGAACGTTGAATGGCAAAAAGAGCAAGTTTTGGAAGACGATGCCATTGTACAAGTAGTAGGTACCTAATTAATCAAAAAATAAACTATTGAACTCCGAAATATAAAGGTAAGTACTCTTCTACGAAAAATTAACGAACGCTCTTCTATCAAATTAATGCAATAACAAAAAGCAAACAAAAAAACCTCTTAAGGAAAACTAATTGAGAAACCTCTGAACGAGAAACGAGAAAACAAAAAATAAAGACGAAGGAAACCGGATGTAAGAAAGAAAAAGGTGATGAGGGTAAATTAAATGTAATCTTCTTGAATATTGGATCTCAGTGAGTGGGAAAAACTATTGCGAGATATGGGTGAAAAAGAAAAAAAAAAGAAAAATTAACTGGTTAAGAAAATAAATTGATAGCAAGGAAGGGGGAAAGGGCGTAAAAAATGTTGTAGGGGTAAACTAAATGAATACTTCTTCAAAGTTTGGGTCTCAGCTAGTGAGATAAAAACTATTGCGAGATATGGGTAAAAAAGAAAAGAAAAAACGAAAAAACTCACTGGTTAAGAAAATAAATTGATAGCAAGGGAGGAAAAAAGGGGGAAATGGGTGTCAAAAATGGTGTAGGGGTAAATTAAATGAATACTTCTTCAAAGTTTGGATCTCAGCTAGTGAGAAAAAAAAAACTATTGCGGGATATGGAAAAAAAAAAATATATATATATATGTATGGGGAAAATAAATAATAACTGCGATTGGAGAGGGGGGGGGGGGGGGATAACGAGGTAATTTAATCTAAAAGAATGATGACGAAAAAAAACGCAATGGGTTTGGGTTGCAACCAACGATCCTAACAATGAATTATTAATCAGGGATTACCTATTTAATTTTCAGTAGTTGGGGAGATCGGAGCACTGGTAGGCAGGAGGAGATCGGAGCTCCTTATATAGGGGTGAAGGGGGTGCATGTTCAGACCTGCTGAGGTAGGTGGTTCAGTGCCCTGGGTGATTGTCCAGACCTTTCCAAACGTGATTAGATCTGTTCACACAGGTCCTTCCAAGGTGGGTGAGTGGCCTGGGTGATTGTGGTATTGTGGATTGGGGGGTGAGGGTGGTAGGAGGTTGATGGGTGATGATGGTTGATGGGTGGGGGGTGATGGGTGGGGGGTGATGGGTGGGGGGTGATGGGTGAAGGTTTGTGGGCGGAGGAGTAGGAGGAGGGTCTGAGGGCTGAGGAGGAGGGTGGGGTGGGTGGAGGTCTGGAGGCGGCTGGGGGCGGGGTGGGGTGGGTGGATGCGGCAGGGGGCGGGGTGGGTTTAGGTGTGGAGGCGGCTGGGGGGGGGGGGGGGGGTGGAGGTCTGGAGGCGGCTGGGGGCGGTTGTAGGCGGCAGGGGGCGATAGGATGACGTCCAGGGGGGGGGGGGGGTAATGGGGCGGATGAGGGTAAGGGCGAGGGGGTGAGGGGGGGAGGGGGGAGTGAGGGGGAGAGGGCGAGTGAGGGCGAGGGGGGGGGGGGGGGGTGAGGGGGGAGTGAGGGGTGAGTGAGGACGAGGGGGTGAGGGGGGGGTGAGGGGGGTGTGTTGGCGAGGGGGGGTGAGTGGCTAAGGGGTGGGTGAGGGGGTTGGTAAGGGATGGGTGAGAAGGTGGACTCGCCCGCTAAGGCAGGAGGCAGCTGGTTAGACTGACGAGCATGTTCAAACAGGAGTGTACCCAGGAGTGACATTCTCTCCCTACTTACATGTTTATATATTAGGGGCAAAAGTGTAGCGGCATCACGTCGGTTGTTACGTTTTAGGGTTCATTGTTCAATTTACTGACTCACAAACAGCGTGGGGACAGATGCGGAACTTCTTGACTGTGGTAATAGTTCCATATTGTGTCCCCACTTTTTCCAATTCCATATTTCTCATGTACGCGCAGGAGAAAGTTAATTCATCATGAGACCATGGGAAAGAGGAGGTTCTGAGGTTTCCGAAACACTCGTCAAATTCATTTCTTCATAGGATTTCTTAGAGAGTTCCTAAGAGATAAGTTCATTAGGGAACGGCCGTATCTTTTGGCCACATCTAAGGCGAGCAGCTAAGATGCTAACTTTGGATGCTAACCAATAAGTCCGGTTTGACAGAAGTGGTGGGGGTAGGAGTGAATTAAAAAGTAACGTCACTTAACTTAGCACAACGCGAAATCCATTCCATTACATAGCATAGGTAGGTATACTCACTTTTTTATCCTAAGTTGATATTGCAACAATCTAGCAAATTCTTTGAAAGACGCTTGGAGTAACTTTGAAAGACGCTGGCGATGGCGAGGACCGACAACACATGACGCGTTAAAAAAAACGACAAAACGCGGCAAAAAGCTGTGCACTGTTACCCCTGAGTAAGGTTAAAGACGATTCCTAAAGTTTGTGCCCTGGGAGATAACGCGCCTTATGTATAAGGCCGAATAAGTCGAACTTAAGGAAATAAGTTTGAACTTGGGCGACGCGCATGCGCAGTTGAGATAAATCCGAACACATCTTCCCGACTTTAGTCTCTAGGAACTCTAGGAACTTTAGGAAAGATATCTCTTAGGAACTCTCTTAGATATCTCTTTAGGGAACGGCCATATCTTTCCTAAAGTTCCTAGAGTTCCTAGAGACTAAAGTCGGGAAGATGTGTTCGGATTTATCTCAACTGCGCATGCGCGTCGCCCAAGTTCAAACTTATTTCCTTAAGTTCGACTTATTCGGCCTTATACATAAGGCGCGTTATCTCCCAGGGCACAAACTTTAGGAATCGTCTTTAACCTTACTCAGGGGTAACAGTGCACAGCTTATTGCCACGTTTTGTCGTTTTTTTTTAACGCGTCATGTGTTGTCGGTCCTCGCCATCGCCAGCGTCTTTCAAAGAATTTGCTAGATTGTTGCGATATCAACTTAGGATAAAAAAGTGAGTATACCTACCTATGCTATGTAATGGAATGGATTTCGCGTTGTGCTAAGTTAAGTGACGTTACTTTTTAATTCACTCCTACCCCCACCACTTCTGTCAAACCGGACTTATTGGTTAGCATCCAAAGTTAGCTCGCCTTAGATGTGGCCAAAAGATATGGCCGTTCCCTAATGAACTTATCTCTTAGGAACTCTCTAATGACAGATGTGCACTGGTTTCAAAGTGGGGACACAAACATACGGAACTACACCCCAACAGACGAAATCTCGTCACCAGGGACGCGCCGATTTTATTAGTGGGGTACCTAAGAGGTCGAGTTGGTTGTTCTGTGATATTATTTCATTTGAAAAATGATGTGCGTTTCTTTTTGTTAGGTACTGTTTGCAATCGACAGAATTATTTTAGCAACATTTACCTCGTGATTTAGGTAGGTACCTAGTAACGAGTACGGGGTTAGGTGGTAACCTACGGATGGTGTGCGATCCGGCTGGATTTTGTTGATAGGTACTTTTGCAACTTGAACAACCGATGAAGTATTATTGATGGGTAAATTATTACACAATGGCAAATTATTACACAATGGCAAATTATTACACAATGGCAAATTATTACACAACGGCTCATCTACCAAGAAGGGGCTGGATTTTGTTGATAGGTACTTTTGCAACTTGAACAACCGTTGAAGTATTATTGATGGGCAAATTATTACACAACGGTTCATTATTCTCCCTCGGTTTAGGGAGGTACCTAGTAACGAGTACGGGGTTAGGTACTAACCTACGGTTTCGGTTCGTAACTGCTCCAAACAATTAAAGAAATGTGTAGGTAAGGTAGGTAGGTATGTCTACGTGGCATGGGGTGTGCCACCAGAGCAACGATTCTCCTGATTCAGACAGGTACTCGGAACGATGAGAACACCGTCTAGGTCACTTATCAATAGTTTTTGGAAATTCCAGATGGTGTTAATCACTAAGTTCAATCAAATATGTAGAAACTCCCAAGTAGATACCTAAATTCGTGATTTTACTACACTCACGTTTATAGTTATAAGGAACTATTACGTACAATAAAGCAAAATAACAGAGATGTACTTACCTTTAGTAGCGGATGATCCGGGAATGAAGGTGGTAGAACCCAAATTGCAGCACTAATAAATCAAAACCACAATCACTGCACTGGTCAATACAGGAATACAGGCCAACCTGCACTCACGTGAGGTATCGGAGTGTCCATATCACCTCTGCGGTTATTCGGCGGGAAATACCGACGGAAATCAGGGAGAAAACACACAAAACTTTATAATCTAGTCAAGGAATTATTGTTTAAAGATCAATTTTGAGGAAAAACTACCGCATACCAACCAGTAGCGAGCGATCTAGGGACTGACCAAAAAGTATCAGCAGGATGCGGTAGGTTTTTACTTAATATTTTCCCCTTTCATTTACCTGAATTCTCATTTATTTTTCGGTTCGTAACTGCTCCAAACAATTAAAGAAATGTGCAGGTAAGGTAAGTAGGTATGTCTACGTGGCATGGGGTGTGCCACCAGAGGATCCTCGACTTTATAAATTATAAAGAAAATATTACAATAACCCTAATAAACAAAATTTTACGGTACCTTTAGTACTGGATGGTCGGAGAATGAAGGTGGTGGAATCCAAATCGCAGCACTGAACACAATCATCATCGGCGCGGGCCGACGATGCACCCACGTTGGTTTTCGAATTGCCCATATCACTTCTCCCGATTAAATCGGCGGATACCGAGGCGATTCGAGGAGAAAACTCACAATAACACAGTACAATTTAGTCCTGGAATTATTCTTCTATGATGAATTTGGAATAAAAACTACCACTTACCTACCATCCGTCGCGGTTGATCGGGCCAGACTGACTAATAGTGAGGGGCGGCAGGGTGGGGAAGGTGATGTGGCTGGGCGTGGTGGGGTAGGTAGGTACCTACCTATTCACTCGATTTTGGTTTATTATTCTGTGAATAATACACCTATGTATTCGCTCAGCAAAAAATTTTTATAACACCCCCTCAAAATTTTTTCTTTTCCGTTTCAAGGTGCGTAGATTCAAAAAATGCAATGTCCGTCCGCCGTCCACCGTCCGCCGTACGCCGTCCGCCGTATCACGTGTACAGGCTTCATTTTTGGTCTAAAAAATTCGTTCTTTCGCACACATGCTCCATTTGGACCCTAGTTGTGTCCCGAAACTTTTCAGCCCGATCGGAATATACCCAGGGGTGTTATGAGTGAAAATGTGTGTAAAAATAGGTACTTTTTGCGTTTTAGCAACATGTTAGTAAAATGAGCTTTTGAGGTATCGTTTTTCATGTTTTTAGGGACGAGAAGACCGAATATGAAGTCGATTTTGACCAAAGACGCGGAGGTTGAGGTTTTACCATTGGTTCAGCTCCCAAAATTGGTTTTTTTGAGTCAGAAACCTGGAAAACTGTCTGAAATCACCATCAATGTGTATACGAACATTAGAAAAAGTGTAAACAGCTGAATCAAGACCATTAAATCGCACTACCAATGATCAAAGATGATCTGGGGGAAAAAAAGCGTACCTATTTCATGTTTTGGGGGCCAAAATTGGTGGAAATCATCAGGAATAGCTAATTCAATCATTCCACATGAAAGAAACAATACATTTAACAGCCAACAAAAATCTCTAGAACTCCAAGAGAATAATAAACCCATGTGACAAGGACTTTGCAGCGTTTTGCGTTGTAGCAACATGTTAGTAACATGAGCTTTTGAGGTATCGTTTTCCATGTTTTGGGGACGAGAAGACCGAATATGAAGTCGATTTTGACCAAAGAATAGAAAATTGAGGTTCTACCAGATGTTCAGCTCCAGAAATTGATTTTTTATGAGTGAAAAACCTGGGAAATCGTCTTAAATCACCATCAATTTGTAGAATAACTCTGGAAAAAGTGTCAACAGGTGGATCAAGACGATTGAATGCCACTACCAATGATCAAAGATAGTTAAAAAAAAAAAGGAGCCGTACCACCTTATTTGTGTTTTAGGGGCCAAAATTAATGGAAACCATCAGAAATAGCTATTTCGATTATTACGCATGAAAGAAACAATAAATGAACAGCCAAAATTTCTGTAGGTATGTCCAATAGAATAATAAACCCATGTGACAAGGACTTTGCAGCGTTTTTTCGAAACTAAATGTGTATTAATTTATTATCTTGTTGCAAAGTGATGAGTCCCTTGACGATGAGATACGCACTTTCTCGTAGGTGTAATTAAACTACAGCAAATGGTAGGATGCGGAGGTGAAACTGGATAATCCAAATCAGGAGATCCGAATGTGGTGGCACAGCCAGTTCCAAACTGTTCATTTTCATGATTATTTGGAAATGGTAAGAAGATGAACAGGAAAATACAACAAGACAAGTCAGGTCAAATAAAACGGAAAATTTCGTTCCTACCTATCAACTCGTACAATGGTTGTGTGTTGTGATTTGGTTTTGTACCACCTTCATTCAAGATTCTACCACTGCTAAAGCTCCGTACTATGCAATATTTTCGATTATTTTTATTGCAATAAATGTCGAGTTGACGTCTTCTTCTTATGCTTCTTTCTTCTTCTTCTCTTCTTCTTATGCTCATCGCTTAGTGGCCAGTTACGGTATTTTTTCCCTCCACCGCGCCCTGATTGTCGGAATGGAGTCAAATTTCGTACATAACCTTTCTAGAACCCAACCCCAAGTCCTGTCCGCCCCCGAAACTCAAACCCTTTCTGAGCCTATGAAGAGAGAAAGTTGGCATATTCCCATACCTGTGTACTTTACCAATAAAAAACTAGGTTTGTACTTGAGATTAAAGAGATTGAACTAATCTAACATCACAAAAATATTATTACACTTTTTCCGGGTAGTTTTTTCTTAAATTTTTGGTTTATTATTTTCAATAATGAACCATCGGAATCGAGCATGAAAAAAAAAATTCTTACCCCCCCTCAAAATTTGATGGTTTTCGTTTCAAGGTATGTAGAATCCGAAAATGCAATAAAAACGCTGCCATTCCCTGCACAACGGTTTATTATTTTGTATAGAATACCCTTCTGTTACAGATCACAGCTCTATGTATAGATAACCCGTCTATATAATATAATATGTACTATTCTATTATATACATATTATGTAGATCGCAGACCTTCCGTAGGTTAGTACCTAACCCCGTACTCGTTACTAGGTAGGTACCTACCTAAATCTCGAGTTAAATGTTGCTAAAATAATTCTGCCGATGACAAACAGTACCTAACAAAAAGAAACACACATAATGAAGTTCTGAAAAGAAATTGTTGTTGAGGAGTGAAAAAAGTTGCAAAAGTACCTACCAACAAACTCCAGCCCCTTCTACGTAGATGGTATAATGAACCGTTGTGTAATAATTTACCGTTGAGTAATGATTTACCGTAGTAATAATTTACCCATCAATAATACTTCAACGTTTGTTCAAGTTTCACTACCTACCAACAAACTCCAAGAGAGCCATCATTTTTCAAATTAAATAATATCACAGAACAACCAACTCGACTTCATACTCCGCCAATATAATCAGGTGATCCCTAGCAATGATTGGCCGTATTCACAAATTCCTATTGTGGGCGCGTCTCTGGTTACGAGATTTGGTTTGAATTGTATACAATTTCATTCACACTGGAGTCGAAAATGCCTGTCGGTGCAAACTTCGGGGCCTTACTGTGAACGAACGGCTGGACGTACGATGCTCCGGATGGTCTTAAAAAACTCGCAAGTTCAAGAACTATTTAAAACCGTAAAAATATTCACGTAAAAAAATGGTATAGGCGTTTTGAAAATTTCAACCCCTATTTTGAACCCCTTAGAGATGACTCACAGTAACGTCGAGCTTCGAGGACCAACTAGACGCCGAACGGAACCTATAACCCGAATTTCATCAATTTTGTTTCATGGTAACTAAGAAAAGTGGCCAGTACGGCGTACGGCGGACAGACAGAAATATTTTTATTGCAGTTTTGGATTCTACATACCTTGAAACGTAAACCATCAAATTTTGAGGGGGAGGATTTTGGTTTATTATTTTCAATAATGAACCATTGGAATCGAGCATGAAAAAAAAAATTCTTACCCCCCCTCAAAATTTGATGGTTTACGTTTCAAGGTATGTAGAATCCAAAACTGCAATAAAAATATTTCTGTCTGTCCGCCGTACGCCGTACGCCGTACGGGCCACTTTTCTTAGTTACCATGAAACAAAATTGATGAAATTCGGGTTACAGGTTCCGTTCGGGGTCTAGTTGGTTCTCGAAGCTCGACGTTACTGTGAGTCATCTCTAAGGGGTTCAAAATAGGGGTTGAAATTTTCAGAACGCCGTAGCTCAAAAACTTTCGATTGAAGGGTTTGGTTTTTTTTACGATATTAAATTTGTCTTGAGTTGAACAATTTTTTGAGACCACCCGGAGCATTGTACGTCCAGCCGTTCGTGTGCACCAAAAAGCTTCGTCAACACGATCGTGAATCAAACGGTATAAATCCGACCGGGATATCATCGCTAGGGAGCACCTGATTATAATCAAGGATGGCTGTATGAAGTCGAGTTGGTTGTTCTGCGATATTATTTCATTTGATAAGTGGTGGATTTTGTTGATAGGTACTTTTGCAACTTGAACAACCATTGAAGTATTATTGATGGGCAAGTTATTACACAACGGTTCATTATACTGGACCACGAAGGTAGGTACTGACCACAGAAAACAGTGATCTACGAAGAAGGGGCATCTATTTCACTCCACATCTAGTAACGAGTACGGGGTTAGGTACTAACCGCTACTACTATTGCGATTCACATAATATGTATAGAATAGTACATATTATATCATATAGACGGGTTATCTATACAGAGAGCTGTGATCTGTAACAGAAGGGTATTCTGTACAAAATAAACCGTTGTGCAGGGATTTGCAGCGTTTTGTATTTGAAACTAAATTTCTCCAAGAAAAAATGTCGTAATCCTGAAATTGAGTATACCGTTGGAAAGCTCATGAAATGAGGAAGTTTTTATGAGATTTGACAACTTCTTGGCCTATTTTTGGAACATCGGCTCTGTTTCGAATTTTATCGAAAATTTTCAAGTTTTTAAATTTTTCTCTTTCACTGCGATTATGAACAGAGTTATCGAAATTTTAGAAGGTTGAAATTATGTTTATCTTATAGGAAATTTAATGCTGAATCCGAAAATGTATAATAAAATTTTTTTAAAAACACTAAAAAAATCATAACTATCCAATGGACTGAGATTGGACCCCCACTCTGGCGGCATTCTACTCCATTTTCGATTTAGTTTTATCAAAAAAAAAAATTTCACACTGATCCCCATCCACCCTGTATATGGTTTTTAGAGTTCTGGTTGGGTAATACTCGACCTATTTGAACAGTTCATTCAGACAGAGAAAATTAGGGAAGATTTTCGCCAATCGTCATAAATTTTGTTTGCACGATACGTAAAATAGGTTTCTAATTCAATTTCGTGATTCCGATCAATTTTTAAAAAATAATTACAATATACAGTATCTCTATACTGCCTTGATTGTTGTATAGGATTTACCTTTTTAATTAAACCTTTTGCCGAATGAATTAAACCTTTTCCCAAATGAATCGAACCTTTTGCAAATTAATTTAGACATTTTTCCTTTTCAATTAGGTAAACCTCATGCAAAAATATTGATGAGGAAAGTAGAAGCACGTCATAAACTGGTAGAAATCTGTGGGTTAATTGTCAGTATCAGTACCTTCTAAGAGATAATGCAATCGAAAAGTTGCTGTCCATTGCGCATTTGGTTTGATTTTCATTCCAGGCACAGAGAAGTTTTTGATCTCAGTATTAAATAACTTCTTAATGAGTAAACAAATTCTGTAAACTTGTCAATACCTTCTTGGAGATAATGCAATGAACAAAACTTTTGTCGATCGCATTATCTCTTAGACAAATGAGTTTTTATAGTAGTTTATGACTTGCAACTTCTTTCCACATCAATATTTTCGCATGAGGTTTAATTGAAAAGGATGAATTAATAATGAATTATTATAATTATTTAATATTAATTTGAATGGTTGGATTCGTTTGGCAAAAGGTTTAATTGAAAATTGAAAACGCAAATCCTATTTATACATGTAATAGCAGGGGCTCGTTCCTAAAGAGTTTCACTCTTCACTCTGCACTCTTCAAATCTGCACTCTGCACTTCGCGAACGAATTTCCGTTACTAAAGAACGCTCTTGATTTGATAGGAAGAGTGAAATGCAAAGTGTAGGGTTGCAGAGTTTTACACTGTTTTGAACATTTCCGTTCCTAAAGGTTACCTTTCGCAAAGTGCAAAATGAGGAGTCTGCGTTTCAGATGAAGAGTTTGCAACATTTTTGCAGATTCCCAAATGACTCTGCTTTTCAAATCGGTTTTTAGGTTTTATTTCTTTGTTGAATTCAGTGTTTGATAGTACCAATAAAAAGAAGAGAATTCAATCTTTCGATTAGGCCTAAAGGTGGTCCAGCTAGTGTGAGGGCAAGCGTATCAAATAGCATCGAAGATAACTCCAATGAAGCCATCAAAATACCTCATTCATCGAGTAGTTTCGCCTAACCAAATCCCAAGTAAGTTAACTTACAGAAAGACAGACTTGATGAAATTGGATTCGGAATAAAACGACCGGAACATCCAACGATAAACTGTAACAGTTACTGGAGGTTAATCCACAAAACGAAGGTTACTCTTCATAGCACTCTTCATTTCGAGTCGAACTGCAGAGCGGGAGCGCAAAGTCTTTACGAAACAGAAAGTTCTCCTATTTTTCATAATTCGCAAAGTGAAGAGTACAAATGAAGACTTGCGAAGTGAACAGTTGAAGAGTCTTTAGGAATGGGCCCCTGCTATGATCTAAGAAGCAAAATCTTCTAATAATAATGTTTTTAGCGAATTTTCGAAGAAAAGGAAGCTATTGTTCTCGGTCCAAAATTTTTAAAACTCGAATTTCCGAAAGATTTTTATACCAAAATCCGTTTCAGACTATCCTGAATTCCCTGCCGAAAGACACCAAAAATTATATGTATATATATTTATATATATATTTATATATATATTTATATATGTATGTGTCATTCCAGACGATAACTCTCGAAAGAATTGAGATAAAAAGTTCAAATTTGCACGAAAAATCTGTCTTGGCGATCGACAGGCTAAGTTCGAAGATGGGCAGAATCGGGTCACCCTAAGGGGAGTTTTGGGGAGTTTTAGGGGGGGAAAATTACCCATAAATTCCCAAAATGAAAAAGTCTGACAAGTGACACCTCATTTTCAAGGTTTTTGTACGCTGAACACGATGGTGAAATCAGAATTGCGATATCTCATTCCATTCTCAAACTGGAGCACTTTGAAGATGAAGGAACGTGGTTATTTCTTGAGATGTTCTTCCTGGTTCGTCTGCTCTAATCTGATAACGGAATGGGATATCGCAATTCTGACTTCACCATCGTGTTCAGCGTTGGAAAATCTACAAACCGAAGTGTTACTCGGCAAAAAATGGAACAAATAATTTGTTACGTACCCAATACCTACTCTTCTGGTATTCAAAACATTTTTGATTTCCCCCTCCCCCTCCTTCCACCCCAAATTTTACTTTGCGTAAAACTACTCCTGTTTTAATTTTGTATCAAGTTGGAAAAACATTGGCCGACAATTAATTTTCAGAAAATTTTAGGCGGAGGAGGAAGATGCCGAAAACTTCGAAAATTCGCTCTTATAGCCATGCTGCATGACTGTGGTTTTTTTATTTTTTATTTTCTGTTCTCAAACCAATAAGAAACAGCAGGTCACCAGTGGACGGGGGTTACGAAGTGGTTCTGAAGGCCTTAAGCTCAAATTATTTCGCGAAGAGCAGGATCGACGTAGATTTCGTCGAGAAGAAATACTGCACCAGTTTGGTATCCGTTTGCGCTTTGAACCCACACGGGTGCATCAAGGGTATTCACGGCTTGAGATGTGGTGAATGGTGCATGAGGTAATTATGATCACAACGTTAAATGACCAAATTAATTCAACTTCCTCGGATGTCCCTCTGTATAATCAAGTATACTGGTAGGTACCTTCCTGAAGCACTTACTTGTGTACCTCGTCAGGTTACATGGGAGGTACCGTTGTCATATGTGGTCTACATTTACCTACATGCCTGAATTTAATTTAAATTTTTTAATTCCAATTACACCTGAATCTACTTCTTAGTGTTTTAAGTAGGTACTCGGAGAAGGTACAAACGACGAAATTCTATGGATGTAGCATTTTATTAAGTTGGTTCTAAAATGCCGAATTTTCATTTCTACATTATTATTTTGCTTCCTCACTTCCGAAGATTACGGATTCGTGATTGAAAAAAAAAAAAAATCACGTCTTCCAAAATGAAAATTTCCACTTCCATTTTGTGTTTCAGACATCGAGGAACATTTTTGGTTCCGTGTCTGTCTGTCTGTGGTAATTCCTTGTAACGCCCATAACTACCCGAGATAATGGTCGAAATGGGCTGGTATTTTGAGGGTAGGTGCGGGTTGGGTCACAGCCGGTCCCATACCAAAATCATTGAAAAAGTACGGTAAATTTCGGCTGCGCATGCGCAAAACGTAAAATACTTGAAAAGCTCATTCATAACTACCCTGCTTAAATATCGTTGAAATTAATTCAAACATCACAACGATCAGGAATAATACTTTGATAGTTCCAAATGAATTTCATTGGAATCGTAATGTAACTTTCGTCTGCGCATGCGCGAACATGAAATGTTGACCATTTCCTTGTGACGCTTCTAACTGCGCGAAATAGTAGCACAGAGCTGAAATTTCGAGGGTACACGCGGGTTGGATTGCAAATGGTCCCGTTTTAAAATCATGGAAATCATTTTGTCTGCGCATGCGCAAACGTGAAAACTTGAAACGCCCATAACTACATACTTTAAATATTGTTGGAATGAGTTCAGATTTGGAGGGACGATCAAGAATAATTCTTTGATAGTTCCATAAGAATTTCATTCGTCTGCGCTGCACGAACATGGCGCTTCTAACTACGCGAAAAGTAGTCGTAGAGAGCTGAAATTTTGAGGGTAGACGTGGGTTGGATCTCAGATGGTCCCGTATCAAAATTAGCCAACCCAACTATTCTATACGTTCATGTGATTCATGTGAGGAAGCTATACTGCGTCAATGTCAATCACAAAGTGGCGTGACGCAGTTGTATTTTCGATGCAGTGTATACCGTAAATGTATACCGTATACGGCATTATCCTTGTAATGAACTAGTTATAAAAATGGATGGGCATAATGAGCTGAAATCCATGTGTTTAGGGGTGTGCGCGATGGTCAATAAATATGGTAGTAGAAGCACGAATTTCATCCAAATCTGACAAGGTAAATTTGGTCTGCGCCTGAGCAAAACAAGAAAAACAAAAAACAAAAACTATATTTTGTAACCAAATGCAATGGATGACTGAGCCAACCCAACCATCTAATTCCCCTCCCCTGGACCTTGGCTCATGAATGGTCCAATTACAATTTATTTTGTATCTAAAGTTTCAACTTGCTGAATTATCTTTTGTGGTGTTCCCTAACGGTAGGGTAGTATTGGATAGGTAGAAAGCTAATAGGTTCGTTCGCGGTGGCCATCTGACTGTCTTCAAACCGTCAGATCCATCATTTGGCGTTCGCGGTGGTCTTGCGGACTCGTCTCGGACTGTATAGCATCCATAATTATGATGCTGTTCGCGGTGTTTTTCTGGCGGTTCGAAGACAGTTCCAAGACCGTCAGATCAGTCCGCGGATTTTCCGATGTACTCCTTTCTGACTCCCCCCACTACCGTTCGCCCGTTTAAGCCAATCAAATCATTTCTCATCGCACCGTC
This sequence comes from Leptopterna dolabrata, assembly GCA_954871275.1. NCBI lineage: Eukaryota > Metazoa > Arthropoda > Insecta > Hemiptera > Miridae > Leptopterna > Leptopterna dolabrata. Next base: position 28,587,763 of record OX940987.1, on the reverse strand, counting down.
GTTCGTCGTTATTCGTTCTGTGTGTTCATTTAATAACCCTACCTACCCACTTCTCAGCATTCTACGTAGTATAGTAGAGTTTTCTGTGCACTTCTCTCACTTGCGTTTTGGTACTTCTCGCGATGAGTTCATCCAGTGATGAGGGGTCGATCACTCCTATCGAGGTGTCATCGGAAGATGATTTGGACTTACTCCATCCAGTGAAAAAAAAAAAAAAAATGAAAACTATCTGGAAGAAGTTTTTCCTGTATTCGACGAGGAAACTTTTTTTGTTCATTCATCCAGAAGACGTCACTGGCCGTTCTGTTAGGGACAGATTGGCATCTCTACTAGCGTCTTGAATTCATTTATTATAGTATTGTTTACATAACTACCCAAGCTTTTGTATTTCAATCACCATATCCTTCAACGACTGATCTTATAGTGAGCACTTGTAGGTAAGTATGTCCCTGAATCAAGTTTCCTACCATAACGATAAACGCCGCAAATTCTACTGGCACAAATAACTAGAGGGGTTAACAAAAAAATTGTAATGGACATACAAAATTGCTGCCTATAGATTTATTTCGTGCGTCGGTGGTCGGTTGAATATCCCAATTGAAAAACTTAGTGCCACTTACCTACCTAATTTTACGATTACGGTGGGTGTTCCAAGAACTGGCCTAGCAATTTATTGTTGGTTTTTGCCAATTTTGGCCCACTCGAAGACTCCTAATTTTGAAAAATTATCTTCGATTGTTGAAATTGTATTTTTCTGGCTGAATTCACAGTTTATGCTACCTTTTTTTTGTAGACGTTTCCGGTGATTTCAGCCGTTTTATCAGATTATTGACCCTTGAGGAAACCGAATACATAGCTATATTAACAAAAAATGAGCACATGAAGAATGTGTAGTCAGTTATCAGCAAAATTAGTTAGGTACCTACCTAACAACGAACTTCAAACTTTCGATTAGGTATTTCTTCAGTCACCAATTATTCCACAGAAGTACACTGGTATCACCGAATTTGATGAACATCCCATTAGGTCATTAGTTAGGAAGAAAACTACAGAGATTTCGATTTATTTTTATTAAAAGTACTTCGACTAAGTACAAGTTGAGATAAAGGAATGCATAACATTGGTAAGAGATGAATACTCGAAGCAAAACATGGAACTATATTACAACTAGGAACATATAGAAGATAGTCTACCCATTCATCAGAAGCATAGGAATAATCGTAATATAAGACTTGAGTAAGTAGAAGAATGAAAAAAGTAATAAATTAGCCGAAATCAACGATGACCTATAGGACGAACGTTAGTATTATTGTTATAAAAAGAAGAAATAAATTAGCAGAGATCAATGATAACATATGAACTTCTCACACATGCACGAGTCACAGCCTTTCAATAAACGTAAATAGGTATGATTTGTATAACAAATTAACAAACGTCAGAAAGGAGAAAAAATCAAGATCGACGACGACACCACACAATCAGGAAGGTTAGACATTTGCAGGTTGCACAGCGGTTGCAGTCAGATTTCCTTCCCAAGCGTTCGCGGTGTACCCGGTCCATTGTGAGTTTGAAAGTTGGTATTGGTGGCGCATGCGTGTTGGCACGATCAGAAAAGTGGCTTCAGACGGTTCCCTGACCGTCAGAAAAACACACCGCGAACGAAGCTAATACGACGAGCTGGGTAGAAGGGCTGCTTGTAAGGGGCCCTTTCCACCCGTCTCCCGTCCACAATCGGCCGTTATGACCGTTGAGGGGCGATGGCGGATGATGGAAGGGACCCTTCTCCGACTTTCCCCTCCGTGTCGCTCAGCTAGTCGTTCCCTTCGTTTATTTGGTTCAATCATTTAGATATTACATAGGAGTGGTAAATGTAAGAATTTGAGGGGCACCACGGTGAACCCTGTAGTGAAAATTTAGCACGTTATTTAGCAAGTAAACCTAGAAAATGTTTGGAACAACTGACATATTTTTTATGTAGGGTAGTATTGGATAGGTAGAAAGCTAATACGACGAGCTGGGTAGAAGGGCTGCTTGTAAGGGGCCCTTTCCACCCGTCCCCCGTCTACAATCAGCCGTTATGACCGTTGAGGGGCGATGGCGAATGATGGAAGGGACCCTTCTGCTTTCCCCTCTGTGTCGCTCAGCTAGTCGGTCCCTTTGTTTATTTGGTTTAATCTTTCAATATTACATAGAAGTGATTAGTGTAGAGTGTGATGAATTTAAAATTGGTTCATCACGGTGGCGTGAGGAAGTGCGCAGGCGGTTATGAGCGGATCACCACCGACATCTACGATCTTTTGGGAGAGTGAAAAGTGGAGGTGAGTGATAGAGTTTGCCTAGGCGGTTATGAGCGAATCACCACCGACATCTAGGATCTTTTGGAGAGATATGAGAGGTGAGTGGTAGAGTTTGCCTAGGCGGTTATGAGCGAATCACCACCGACATCTAGGATCTTTTGGAGAGAGATGAGAGGTGAGTGGTAGAGTTTGCCTAGGCGGTTATGAGCGAATCACCACCGACATCTGGAATCTTTTGGAAGAGGAGGTTTTGCCTAGGCGGTTATGGGCTGACCACCACCGACATCTAGGATCTTTTATGAGAGGAGGAGAGAGAGCAAGGTAGAGGAGAGAAGAGAGAGCCGGTTAGAGGAAGTGTCGAATGAAGCTAAAGCTGCAGGATCCAGGGTTTTATAGAGAAGTGAGGCCTCTCCCTCCAACCCCCTGTTAGGGGTTGGTGGTGGGGCCCCAGGCTGTGTACCCTGGGTTCTGTGGCTTGTCTCCCCACTCGTTTCGTTTATTGACGGAACTAAGTTTTGTGTTAGAATATTGGTGAAGACTTAAGTTTACTAGAGGAGTGTTCCCGGGAGGGACTCACGACATAGAGATTTGAGGGGAACCACGACATCTTTATTCGTTTATAAATTGTCTTTTTTAGAACAACTTGCTATTATATTGAATGCTTGTGGAGCTATGTTATGTTTTCAGGTCCCTGGACTGTACAGAACGTCTCTGCCAAATCGACACAGGCTCCCCTGTGTTCTGCAACAAGGTAACCAAATAGTTACCCTATCGCCCCTCCGTGTTATCAACAGACACTCATATATGTAGCCCAAAGGCCTTATAGCCCAGTCAAATTAGACTTATTTTGGTTTCCATTAATTCGTAAAAAGGCGGCAATGGTTTTGTTTCACTTCGGACTCCCAAATATGAGTAGGTAGCAACATGATGTGAGTTGACAGCGGTTTCTGAGGTGAGATAAACTTCTGGTAGCCAAAAACCCATGGAATTTGCAGTTTTTTCAATTTTTGGCTTATAAAATCTGAAGAATGCATCTTAAAGAAATCCCACCATCAAACCTCGTTCAGTAGGTAGTTTGGTCAGAATCGTCAGTAAAAAATAGGCAAACTTTTTCATTTTAACTGATTGTGTTACGCTCAGTTTCACACGTCTGTAACAGTATAGTTACCGAAAAATGAAAATTTTCGTATAGGTACCGATAGTTGTACAGCATCAAATTCTGCGTTAAGAGCACTCCTATTTTTATAAATATCTAATTTGAAATGTTGCCTAATTAGAATTTTAAAACTTGAAATATTTCAACAAAAATAGGGGTGCTGTGAAAGCAGAATTTGATGCGCTACAACTTCAGTTGGATATATATGACGCGTTTTAGTTGGAATATCCGTTTTTTAGTTACAGGCGTGTAAAACTGAGCATAGATAACACAGGTTTCAATCAAAAATTTTTTTTTTTTTTTTTCATTTTGAAATTCCAATTCAATCAATTTATTCACAATATTGCCTGGTAGGCTAATGTGGGGAGCCAAAATTGAAAATACGCAATACTATCACTGCTAGGGAACACCTGATCATAATCACCCATGGCTGAGTGAAACCGAGTTGGTTGTTCCGTGATATTGTTTTTCATGTGAAGAATGATGGTTATTCTGGATTTTGTTGATAGGTGATTTTTGTAACTTGAACAAGCGTTATTATTGTGCTTCATGGGTTTGATCACCAAAACCGGTGTAACAGTGTATTTTTTCGCGTTTTTCGTGTATTAGTGGAAATAGACAACTTTGTTCGTTACTGAGGTTTGTTATTTTTTGTTACTGACGATGTTTTGATCACCAAAACCGGCGTAACAGTGTATTTTTCGCGTTTTTCCGTTAGTGGAAATAGACAACTTTGTTCGTTACTCACCGAAACCTGTGTAGGTAACAGTGTATTTTTTCGCGTTTTTCGTGTATTAGTGGAAATAGACAACTGTCGTGGGTTCCTCCCAGAACTACAACAATTGTAGGTACATAGCAAACTTAAGTTCTCGCAAATAAACAGTACGAGTGGGGGACAGAAGCCACAGGAGCGGGTGCACAACCTGGATCCCCACCATCCTCTCCCAGCAAGAGGATGGAAGGAGAAGGCCTCCACGCATATAAAACCCCGGCTCCTGGGCCTTCAAGCTCATTCTACGCTCTCCTTAAGACGCTGTCTTATCTCTCTCTCTCTCCTCACCTCATCTCTCTCCTTATACCCAAAAGAACCAGATCATGGTGGAGGTCCGCCCTTAACCAGCCTAATTGTTCTGTACCAGGTGCTCGTCGGCATTGTCAGTGGAACCCGCGTCATCAGCTGTGAAGGCTCCAACCAAATTTTGGCAATCGTCAGCGGTTTCGATTCGGCTCTCCAGTTCGTCAGGAACTCGCTGTCTTCTTACAGAGATTTGGCGCATCAAGTTCGATCCTTCAAAAGCCCCAAAGCTTCCGGAGTCCTCCCGATGATTTTAATACTGATTACAATGCTGGTTTACCTAATCTGAATATCTAAATTGTGATTTGAACTGAGTTTAGAGCTTGGTCGTAATCAGCTACTGTGCGTGAAAAAGAAGGGAGAGGCTAACGACCAAGATGAAGGTATAAATACAGTATCTGGCGGTTTTCACCCACCAAAAACCCTAATTCGATCCACCTTTTAGTCTCAAAATATTTCGGACTATTGGAACATTCTCTGTTCATATAATATTTGTCAATTTCTTGACCGTCCGCTCTAAATACCTTTAGCTGAATAAAGTGTTGGTGCTGTTAGCCATTTTTACCCATTGACAGCGGTTCATGGGTGCAAAAGAAAATTTATGTCCTCCAAAATGAAAATTTCCACTTCCACTTTGCGTTTCAGACATAGAGGAACGTTTTTGGTTCTGTGTCTGTCTGTGGTAATTCCTTGTAACGCCCATAACTACCTGAAATAATGGTAGAAATGGGCTGAAATTTAGAGGGTAGGTGCGGGTTGGGTCACAAATGGTCCAAAATTATTGAAAAAGTACTGTACCTACACAAATCATTGAACAAGTACTGTAATCATTGAACAAGTATTGTAATCATTGAACAAGTACTGTAATCTTTGAACACTGTACAATGGTCATTGAAAAGTACTTTAACTGTACAAAAATCATTGAAAAAGTACTGTAACTTTCGTCTGTGCATGCGAAAACGTGAAATACTTGAAACGCCCAAACAACCCTAAATATCGTTGAAATGAGTTCAAACTTGGAGGGTCGATCAGGAATAAAACTTTGATTGTTCCAAATGAATTTCATTGGAATCGTTCCGTAACTTTCGTCTGAGCATGTGCGAACATGAAATGTTGACCATTTCCTTGTAGCGCTTCTAACTGCGCGAAAAATAGTCGGAGCTGAAATTTTGAGGGTACACGCGGGTTGGATCGCAGATGGTCCCGTATCAAAATGAACCTACCCAACTATTCTAAACGTTCATGCGATTCAAGTGAGGAAGCGATACCTGCTGCCTACTCGAATTGGCAGGCGTTTTATTCACTCTGGTCTCGCGCACATCCTTCCTGATTACAGAATCATTTTTATAAATTAACAGCGGTTCATTATGGTTGCAAAGGTTTTCAATTTGGTCTCACGCACATCCTTCATAATTACAGGTTAAATAATGAGTTTTGAATGCGGCATTATAATCCAGACTGACGTGTTTAGTGCGTTCCACCGTTACGTCACGCCTACCTTTCCGTATGCACCAAAAAAATTTGTGGGCGGCCCGGTTTTATAGGCCTAATAACCCGTTCCCGTTCTTACGGCGCCTTCCGTTTATCAACTCAAACCAACGTGACATGCATCAGTCACCTCAAAATCGTCTCTGGGGACTCGAGAAAACAAGAAGTCGGGAAACGCTGAAAACCCACAATATAAAACCGCAGCGGAACATTAACTGGTTATATCTGGGATTGGGGTGTGCAGAAAGAACATAGGTTCCTCTCTTGATGCTCCTTCTTCAGGTCCTGGTCACCAAACAAGTTTACATGAGGGGCTTAGGCCGAGGCTACGATAAGAGCGACGGGCGACAGGTTGAGTAGCTCACGACGTCCTGAGAATATACTTTAGTTCCTTTCATTCACGTTGGTACAATGGGAGCGATCAGTGACCTGTGATTTGGGAAAATCCCGAGCGATCCCTCGTCTCTTGTACCCGACAAATATTGTCACTCGTCGCTCAGTTGGTTTCCGAACTTCCCCCCCTTCACCGATCCTTTCTGTGGTTTGTACATTTTATACATAAAACATGGCAACAAAATGGTCTGATGAGGATTGCGAAAACTGCAAGCCCTCCTCGCCTGCTGCTCTCTGGAATGATCGACACAAGGATTTTAAAAACACAACAACAAAATAAGAAGATTTGGGATGAAATAGCATTTTCCATGGACATTTCTGGTAATTACAATAAATTTATTTCACTCTAAACGAACATGATATTTCAAAAATGCTTTTAAATATAATTAAGAAAATTTTTATTTAAATCCAAGCTTAAATAATCAAGCAACGTTATGATGAGCAAAAAAGTGCACGAATTTCTCTCGTATATCTTTAGCTGAAACTGTGGTGTTTCTAAATTCGGTACAAGTATGTTATAGCCCCGCCAATATCGATTGTATCGATTATCTCAAATACATCGATCCTTGTGGTATCGATGACGTGTATCAGACAAGACGGTGGGTGTACAAGAAGTTTAGTTCCCATTCCGCCGCTCGCATTGTCAAGCGATCTGGATGCTCGCTAGCGGTCGCATCTCAAAAAAGATAAACAATCCCAGAAACTATCCCGTGAATGAGCAGGTTGTTTGGGACTTATGAATAGATGGTACAAGTATGTTATAGTCACTCTTATTTTTTGGTGTCCTTACAATGGTCTTCCCGTATTCATTTTGAAAGTTGATATCGGCACCCGGGATGTAGGCATCGGGACGCCATATTGAGCCGTCATCGATACCACAAGGATCGATGTATTTGAGATAATCGATACAATCGATATTGGCGGGGCTATAACATACTTGTACCCTAAATTCACCTGGAGTTACTTCTTGAACGGAGTGATGAGGTTCTTGTTCCATTTCATTCTCCATGTTCCTGAAGTATGGGTCTTTCGAACCGTCTTTCTCGCGAACAATATTGTGAAAGACACAGGCGGCCTGAACTAAAGTAGCAGATTTTTCAGATGTAGTTATTTCCATATCTTTCACTAAAAAGCGCCATTTAGCGCAAAGAATTCCGAAAGCGCATTCAATTGTTTCTGGCTCGTGCAAGATGAATGTTGAAAAGTTCTTTTTTGTCCGTCAATTGAGCCCCTGGAAAAGGACTGCTATAATGCAACTACTACAGAATTGTCGCTTACCTATAGCTCGTAAGGTAGCCCCTTCTACTGAACGTCGCTCGTCGCCCATCTTTCGTTTCTCGTATCGTACCCGAGGCCTTTGTGTAGGGCTGCCAGACGTCCTCTTTTTTCCGGACATGTCCTCTTTTTCACACCCTGTCCGGGCGTCCTCTAACTTTTTTCATTTTTCGGGCAAATGTCCTTTTTTTTTAAATCTCTCATTAACTGAAAGGTAAAATCGTTTGGGCTACTTACCTATCTGGAACCTTTTAGTGAAGTTTCAAGGAAATTCTCTAAAACTTCACTTAAAATTTAATCTGCCATGCAAGCAATTTTTTTGTAACTTGTAAGCTTGTAACCCCTCCAATTTAAAGCCATCTAAGTTGTTTATTTTTTCCCCTTGCGTAAATTATGTAGTGCTTAAATTAAACTGTGATGAGTTTTTTCTCAGATATTCCTAGTTCCTTTTGTAGATAAGATACCTACCTAGAGTTTTTACGCTTGTACTGAAAAGTTAAATCCCTCATGTTATGGCAATAATTAATCTGCTGTTTTTTCCTTCTGAGCTTTAAAATTGTAACGCTAGTTTTCATCAAACAGATGGAAGATGGTTTGTTACCTACCTAATCGGGTATTATACTATGTTGAATGTTGAAACTAAAAACTTGAAGTATTCCTATTAGAATTAGATCATTTTCTATAATATAATATAGTATGTGCATTTTGTATATTCCTCTTTTTTCTTTTCTCTCATCTGGCAACCCTACCTTTGTGGCTGTATTTATGACGAATAGGGACAAAGCTGGAGTACGACAACAGGCCTGTCTGGACCTGACAAGTTTGTAGGAAGTAGGTCGAAGGGTGTTTTACACACATCTGGGATTGGTTTCGTTTGCCCACCGCCCGACCGCCATTGTGCAACAGAAACATGACAAAAAAAATCGATGTTTGTCCAAAGAATCTTTGAAAAACCTTTTGAAACACCGTAAAGCGGCTGGGTAAATCTCTTCTAAACGGAAAATAACGATAGATTAACCATTATTAGGTATGAAGCACATCTTTGCACTGCTCAAAAATTGAATTTTTGCGTTCGCCCGTCTGGTATTTTGGGAGAAACACTTCTTTGGGAAAAGACTAGATTCTTCGACACGTTGGTGGGAGGTTTTATGACGTGTTTGCGGGAATAAGGTTCCTCCCATCGCTCGGCACCTTCACGGGTGCATTGAAGGGGCGTTTCGGGAAATGAGCACTTCTCCCTCTTCTACCTGCTGTATTCTCTCATTTTTTAGCGAATTTTCGAAGAAAAGGAAGCTATTGTTCTCGGTCCAAAATTTTTAAAACTCGAATTTCCGAAAGATTTTTATACCAAAATCCGTTTCAGACCATCCTGAATTCCCTGCCGAAAGACACCAAAAATTATATGTATATATATATATTTATATATATATTTATATATTTATATATATATTTATATATTTATATATATATTTATATATTTATATATATATTTATATATTTATATATATATTTATATATGTATGTGTCATTCCAGACGATAACTCTCGAAAGAATTGAGATAAAAAGTTCAAATTTGCACGAAAAATCTGTCTTGGCAATCGACAGGCTAATTTCGAAGATGGGCAGAATCGGGTCACCCTAAGGGGGAGTTTTGGGGAGTTTTAGGGGGGGGAAATTACCCATAAATTCCCAAAATGAAAAAGTCTGACATGTGACACCTCATTTTAAAGGTTTTTGTACGCTGAACACGATGGTGAAATCAGAATTGCGATATCTCATTCCGTTCTCAAACTGGAGCACTTTGAAGATGAAGGAACGTGGTTATTTCTTGAGATGTTCTTCCTGGTTCGTCTGCTCTAATCTGATAACGGAATGGGATATCGCAATTCTGACTTCACCATCGTGTTCAGCGTTGGAAAATCTACAAACCGAGGTGTTACTCGGCAAAAAATGGAACAAAAAATTTGTTACGTACCCAATACCTACTCTTCTGGTATTCAAAACATTTTTGATTTCCCCCTCCCCCTCCTTCCACCCCAAATTTTACTTTGCGTAAAACTACTCCTGTTTTAATTTTGTATGGTATCAAGTTGGGAAAACATTGGCCGAAAATTAATTTTCAGAAAATTTTAGGCGGAGGAGGAAGATGCCGAAAACTTCGAAAATTCGCGCTTATAGCCATGCTGCATGTTTTCTATTCCATCCTACTATTTTATTTTTCTTCACCTCCTTCTTCAATTCTCTTCTTTTCACCACCTTCTCCCCCTCCGTTTAACTACCTTCATTTACTCTTCCTTCTCCATTCTTCCATTCTTTTCTTCCTCTTCATCTTCCTTTCCAATCTCTTCTTTTTACCACCTTCTCCTTCTTCATTTTCTACTGAAATTTGTCATTTTGCTTTTCGGTTTTCTTTTCCCTTTCATTTAAATTCTATGTTCTTTTATAATAAATACCTACATATAAGTTACTTTGAGCTTTCCAAAGCTAAGCGGGAACATTGTTGAAACAATGTTTGTATTTTGGAAATCGTGGATCTGGAAATACTGTACGGGCGTAAGTCGTTTCGTCAAACGGCACTGAAAGCAAATCGTTTCGTTAAAAAAAATTTAGTAATTTGGGCAAAGGGAAACGAGTCGTTTGGGCAAAAAAACTCTGTATTATCAAAAATTAAGCTGAAAAAAAAAACTCTGTATTACCAAAAATTTAGTAATTTGGGCCAAGGGAAACGAGTCGTTTGGGCAAAAAACTATGTATTACCAAAAATGAAGCTGAAAAAAAACTCTGTATTACCAAAAATTTAGTAATTTGGGCAAAGGGAAACAAGTCGTTTGAGCAAAAAAACTCTGTATTACCAAAAATTAAGCTGAAAAAAAAAACTCTGTATTACCAAAAATTTAGTAATTGGGGCAAAGGGAAACGAGTCGTTTGGGCAAAAAAACTCTGTATTACAAAAAATTAAGCTGAAAAAAAACTCTGTATTACCAAAAATTTAGTAATTTGGGCCAAGGGAAACGAATCGTTTGGGCAAAAAAACTCTGTATTATCAAAAATTAAGCTGAAAAAAAACTCTGTATTACCAAAAATTTAGTAATTTGGGCCAAGGGAAACGAGTCGTTTGGGCAAAAAAACTCTGTATTACAAAAAATTAAGCTGAAAAAAAAACTCTGTATTACCAAAAATTTAGTAATTTGGGCCAAGGGAAACGAGTCGTTTGGGCAAAAAAACTCTGTATTATCAAAAATTAAGCTGAAAAAAAAAAACTCTGTATTACCAAAAATTTAGTAATTTGGGCCAAGGGAAACAAGTCGTTTGGGCAAAAAAACTCTGTATTATCAAAAATTAAGCTGAAAAAAAAACTCTGTATTACCAAAAATTTAGTAATTTGGGCCAAGGGAAACGAGTCGTTTGGGCAGAAAAACTCTGTATTAAAAAAAATTAAGCTGAAAAAAAAAAATCTGTATTACCAAAAATTTAGTAATTTGGGCCAAGGGAAACGAGTCGTTTGGGCAAAAAAACTCTGTATTAAAAAAAATTAAGCTGAAAAAAAAACTCTGTATTACCAAAAATTTAGTAATTTGGGCCAAGGGAAACGAGTCGTTTGGGCAAAAAAACTCTGTATTATCAAAAATTAAGCTGAAAAAAAAACCTCTGTATTACCAAAAATTTAGTAATTTGGGCCAAGGGAAACGATTCGTTTGGGCAAAAAAACTCTGTATTACCAAAAATTAAGCTGAAAAAAAAAACTCTGTATTACCAAAAATTTAGTAATTTGGGCCAAGGGAAACAAGTCGTTTGGGCAAAAAAACTCTGTATTATCAAAAATTAAGCTGAAAAAAAAAACTCTGTATTACCAAAAATTTAGTAATTTGGGCCAAGGGAAACGAGTCGTTTGGGCAAAAAACTATGTATTACCAAAAATGAAGCTGAAAAAAAACTCTGTATTACCAAAAATTTAGTAATTTGGGCAAAGGGAAACAAGTCGTTTGAGCAAAAAAACTCTGTATTACCAAAAATTAAGCTGAAAAAAAAAACTCTGTATTACCAAAAATTTAGTAATTGGGGCAAAGGGAAACGAGTCGTTTGGGCAAAAAAACTCTGTATTACAAAAAATTAAGCTGAAAAAAAACTCTGTATTACCAAAAATTTAGTAATTTGGGCCAAGGGAAACGAATCGTTTGGGCAAAAAAACTCTGTATTATCAAAAATTAAGCTGAAAAAAAACTCTGTATTACCAAAAATTTAGTAATTTGGGCCAAGGGAAACGAGTCGTTTGGGCAAAAAAACTCTGTATTACAAAAAATTAAGCTGAAAAAAAAACTCTGTATTACCAAAAATTTAGTAATTTGGGCCAAGGGAAACGAGTCGTTTGGGCAAAAAAACTCTGTATTATCAAAAATTAAGCTGAAAAAAAAAACTCTGTATTACCAAAAATTTAGTAATTTGGGCCAAGGGAAACAAGTCGTTTGGGCAAAAAAACTCTGTATTATCAAAAATTAAGCTGAAAAAAAAACTCTGTATTACCAAAAATTTAGTAATTTGGGCCAAGGGAAACGAGTCGTTTGGGCAGAAAAACTCTGTATTAAAAAAAATTAAGCTGAAAAAAAAAACTCTGTATTACCAAAAATTTAGTAATTTGGGCCAAGGGAAACGAGTCGTTTGGGCAAAAAAACTCTGTATTAAAAAAAATTAAGCTGAAAAAAAAACTCTGTATTACCAAAAATTTAGTAATTTGGGCCAAGGGAAACGAGTCGTTTGGGCAAAAAAACTCTGTATTATCAAAAATTAAGCTGAAAAAAAAACCTCTGTATTACCAAAAATTTAGTAATTTGGGCCAAGGGAAACGATTCGTTTGGGCAAAAAAACTCTGTATTACCAAAAATTAAGCTGAAAAAAAAAACTCTGTATTACCAAAAATTTAGTAATTTGGGCCAAGGGAAACAAGTCGTTTGGGCAAAAAAACTCTGTATTATCAAAAATTAAGCTGAAAAAAAACTCTGTATTACCAAAAATTTAGTAATTTGGGCCAAGGGAAACGAGTCGTTTGGGCAAAAAAACTCTGTATTACCAAAAATTAAGCTGAAAAAAAAAACTCTGTATTACCAAAAATTTAGTAATTTGGGCCAAGGGAAACGAGTCGTTTGGGCAAAAAAACTCTGTATTACCAAAAATTAAGCTGAAAATCTAAATCCTACCTACTGAAACCCTGGAATAGTCACCTCGGTTCACTCTTTCCAGAGCGCATATCTGCCACATTTTGACAGCTCACATCGTTTGGACAAACATGTTGTCGAAATGAGTTGTTTATGTGAACTCCTTTCCCCTGAGTGAGCAGTGAGCACTCGATTCGACAACCAGATTCTTCGGTCAGCTTGTTGTTGTGATCGGTCGTGCGTGTGCGGTCTTGTCGTTTCTTCGTATTCTCGTAGTAAAAAATGGATGTTCCTATCGATGCCAAATATCCCAGTCGGAGGGGAGGAAGTGCAGTTATTGTTGGAGGGTATAAACTGACCCAAATAACAGTGACACAAGACGGTTCCGTAACATTTAGGAGCAATAACAGGCGTTGCAAGGTATTGATAAACACAGACCTTCAAGTTAACCGCATCTGTCAGTTAAAAGTGAGCATGATTGTGATGAATTTAAAATTGGCATCACGGTGGTGTGAGCGAAATTGCCCAGGCGGTTATGAGCGAATCACCACGGACGTCTGGGATCTTTTTTGGAAGAGGTTTTAGGTGAATTTGCCTAGGCGGTTATGAGCGGATCACCACCGACATCTAGGATCTTTTAAGAGGAGGAGAGAGAGCAAGGTAGGAGGATAGAAGAGAGAGCTGGTTAGAGGAAGTGTCGAATGAAGCTAAAGCTGCAGGATCCAGGGTTTTATAGAGAAGTGAGGCCTCTCCCTCCAACCCCCTGTTAGGGGTTGGTGGTGGGGCTCCAGGTTGTGTACCCTGGGTCCTGTGGCTTGTCTCCCCACTCGTATCGTTTATTAACGGAACCTAACTTTCGTGGTTGAAGATTGGTGAGAACTTAAGTTTACTAGAGGAGTGATTCCTGGAGGGACTCACGACAATGATCATGAACCATTATCGGATGTGATGCTGGAACGGGAAAAATGGCGCAGAATCATTCCATTCTGACTACAATTCTCAGTTCTACAGCACGCATCCTAATATCCATTCTGTTCGGCACGTACTTTCGCAAGCTCAGGTCGAAAGTGACTTGAAACTGAAGAGCACCAGTAAAGGATCATGGAACCCAGTTATGAGAGACACTCGGGAACAAGTTCAGTGGCAAGCTGCATGCTGGGCTACGTACTTGAAGGAGAAGGACGTGAAACATTTGTCAGATGTTGCGAACACCTCCCGGAAAATTTTGATAATATTATTGTAAAACCGACGACGGGGATGATGAATGAACCTAGTGATTCAGCACAATATTTGACGCAATTTTATAGTTGTATGATTTTCCAAAATTAGTTTATTGGAGAAATAAAAAAGGATCAATGGTGAGTGTGGTTTTTCTATTGGTTTATTATTCTGTGAATAATACACCTATGTATTCGCTCAGCAAAAAATTGTTATATCACCCCCTCAAATTTTTTCTTTTTCGTTTCAAGGTGCGTAGATTCCAAAAATTCGCCCATATAGCCATGCTGCATGACTGAAACTTTCTTCTTCTTTTTCCCCCCCAAAGCGGAGGACTTGTACTGATAAACGCTGCAAAGTCCTTGTCACATGGGTTTATTATTCTATTGGAGTTCTAGAGATTCTTGTTGGCTGTTAAATTTATTGTTTCTTTCATGTGGAATAATTGAAATAGATATTTCTGATGATTTCCACCAATTTTGGCCCCCAAAACATGAAATAGGTACGCTTTTTTTTCTCTTTTTTTTAGATCATATTTGATCATTGGTAGTGGCATTTAATGGTCTTGATTCACCTGTTTACACTTTTTCCAATGTTATTATACACATTGATGGTGATTTCAGACAGTTTTCCAGGTTTTTGACTCATAAAAAACCAATTTTGGGAGCTGAACCTTTGGTAAAACCTCAATTTCCGCGTCTTTGGTCAAAATCGACTTCATATTCGGTCTTCTCGTCCCCAAAAACATGGAAAAAGATACCTCAAAAGCTCATTTTACTAACATGTTGCTAAAACGCAAAAAGTACCTATTTTTACACACATTTTCACTCACAACACCCCTGGGTATATTCCGATCGGGCTGAAAAGTTTCGGGACACAACTAGGGCCCAAATGGAGCATGTGTGCGAAAGAACGACTTTTTTAGATCGAAAATGAAGCCTGTACACGTGATACGGCGTACGGCGTACGGCGGACGGCGGACGGACATTGCATTTTTGGAATCTACGCACCTTGAAACGGAAAAGAAAAAATTTTGAGGGGGTGATATAAAAATTTTTTGCTGAGCGAATACATAGGTGTATTATTCACAGAATAATAAACCAAAATGCAATGTCCGTCCGCCGTACGCCGTATCACGTGTACAGGCTTCATTTTCGATCTAAAAAAATCGTTCTTTCGCACACATGCTCCATTTGGGCCCTAGTTGTGTCCCGAAACTTTGCGGCCCGATCGGAATATACCCAGGGGTGTTATGAGTGAAAATGTGTGTAAAAATAGGTACTTTTTGCGTTTTAGCAACATGTTGGTAACATGAGCTTTTGAGGTATCGTTTTCCATGTTTTTGGGAACGAGAAAAACGAATATGAAGTCGATTTTGACCAAGGAGTGGAAAATTGAGGTTGTGCCAGATGTTCAGCTCCCAAAATTGATTTTTTATGAGTCAAAAACCTGCGAAATCGTCTGAAATCACCATCAATTTGTATAACAACACTAGAAAAAGTGTCAACACGTGGATCAAGACGATTAAATGGTACAACCAATGATCAAAGGTAATTTGAAAAAAAAAGAAAAAAACCACAGTCATGCAGCATGGCTATAAGAGCGAATTTTCGAAGAAATAACTGATTTTTTGTAAAACTGTTTTATCTGAAGAAATAACCACGTTCCTTCATCTTCAAAGTGCTCCAGTTTGAGAACGGAATGAGATATCGCAATTCTGATTTCACCATCGTGTTCAGCGTACAAAAACCTTTAAAATGAGGTGTCACTTGTCAGACTGTTTCATTTTGGGAATTTATGGGTAATTTTTCCCCCCTAAAACTCCCCAAAACTCCCCCTTAGAGTGACCCGATTCTGCCCATCTACGAACTTAGCCTGTCGATTGCCAAGACAGATTTTTCGTGCAAATTTGAGCTTTTTATCTCAATTCTGTCGACAGTTATCGTCTGGAATGACACATACATATATAAATATATAAATATATATATATGTACATATAATTTTTGGTGTCTTTCGGCAGTGAATTCAGGATGGTCTGAAACGGATTTGGGTATAAAAATCTTTCGGAAATTCGAGTTTTAAAAATTTTGGACCGAGAACAATAGCTTCCTTTTCTTCGAAAATTCGCTAAAAGGAGCGTAGTACCTACCTAATTTAAGGTTTGGGCGCCAAAATTGGTGGAAACCATCAGAAATAGCTTTTTCAATTATTTTATATGAAAGAAGCAATAAATAAACAGCCAGAATTTCTGTAGGTATGTCCAGTAGAATAATAAACCCGTGTGACAAGGAATTTGCAGCGTTTTGGAATCTACGCACCTTGAAACGGAAAAGAAAAAAGTTTGAGGGGGTGTTATATACAGTTTTTGCTGAGCGAATACATAGGTGTATTATTCACAGAATAATAAAACAAAACGCTGCAAAGTCCTTGTCACATGGGTTTATTATTCTACTGGACATACCTACAGAAATGCTGGCTGTTCATTTAATGTTACTTTCATGTAAAATAATTGAAATAGCTATTTCTGGCGGTTTTCACCAATTTTGGCCCCTAAAACACGAATCAGGTAGTATGCTCCTTTTTTTTTTCAAATTATCTTTGATGATTGGTAGTGCCATTTAATCATCTTGATCCACGTGTTGAAATTTTTCCTAGTGCTATTCAACAAATTGATGGTGATTTCAGACGATTTCGCAGGTTTTTGACTCATAAAAAATCAATTTTGGGAGCTGAACATCTGGTACAACCTGTACCAATCCCTGTAGGGCCTGTCCCTATCTGTAACAGGTGTGTTATATCTATGGACGAAATTTCCGTTCAAAAGAATTGCTTCTTACGGCTGCCAAATTCATAGTTGACGTTTGGAAATTTGCTGATAAGTAGGTAACTAAGATGTAGCTCAAAGGTATTTAATTTTTGCTCAGTCTCTAATGCGGTACCAGTGTACGGGGTACCAATCCATTGTTTAAAATGAACACTATCTTGGCCAATGTTGACAGAGTTGTTAATGTCAGGAGAAAATAGAAAACCCTGGAGAGGAATAGAAAACATCCTAAGAAAACATCGACACCAATATTGAATTGCAGGTAGATGAACCAGGAAAATCTGAAGGGCATTTGGAGGGGTTTTATTTATATTTTCGATGAACAGTTACAACAATAGGAATGCGGGTCGAAGGGGTTGAGCAGGTAGTGTTGAGCTCTGGTTTATGACCATCAGGATTTTCTCGGAGTCCGTTAGAATCGAATAGTGTGAAATGGATATCGAGTCGAAATCACAAGAATCGATTCCAAAATACCGTATGGAAGTAAAAATCGCAACTTCCCTCAGTCTAGGGATGAAACATTGAAGGCCAATAAGCGATTATGACATCGATTTCTCAATCGACAAACCATAATCAATTAAATCGAGTGATTGGTTCTAAAACATCGATTTTTAGCAATAATTATTATTAAATTTTATTTAAATTTATTACTATTTATTTATTTTTTAAATTTATTTAAATTTTAAAGAAAGTAAAATTTTAAAGTAAGTAAAATTTTAAATATTTAAAGATTATTTAAATTTTAACATCAAAAATCCATAGGAATTTGTATTTTTTTAGTGCTTAAATTAAATCGGAAAAATTGATTGTAGCTTTTTTTAATGATAAAAAATAATAATAGTAAAAAAGATAAGTAGCTGGGTTCAATCACTCAAGTAGGTAAGTACAAGTATACGAGAAAAAAATAAAGACGTTTAATAAAAAAGTTTAGCAAAGCATTTTAATACGCTAAATACCTTTTTTGTAATTTGCAGTACTTTCAAGTACTGCAAATGACAAAAAAGGTATATTATACTACAATAAAAAATAGGTACATAATATTATTATTATAGAAATTCAAAAATTTTTTTAAAGTACTCATCAGGCACACTCTGCAAAAATAATAATTCGGTCAAGATGTCGCCCTTCAAGCGGTTTCTCTCTTTATGAGGCCTTCCCTTGAGAAAAGCCTCTCACTTGGAACATTAGAGCTCAATTCTACTTTCTTCAATGTCGGGCATAGATATTCTGTCTAGACGAATGCTGTAGATGGGGGTGAGACGGATGAAATAAAACTGATGGGACTTGATAAAACTGCAATTTATTAAATGTCCACCTATGTAAGGTAGGTAATTGTTGATGAAATTTTACAAAACTACTGCCTGGAAACAAAAGGACGGAAAATCGATATTTGGGGTCCAATAATAGATTTTTCGATTTTAATCGACGCGTTTAATCGATTTCAGAATAATCGCTAATCGATTTTCATCCCTAGTTCAGTCTTCTTCGTCAGGAGGTTAGGTCGTGTTCGTTGTTTCGTATTTTGTACCTGCTCCTACGGTAGGTATTTGCGTTTGTTTACTTTTGACGTTTGTTTCAATAGTCGTGCTCAAATTCTGAGTTAAATTTATCGGAGAGTCTTCAGTTGTTTTTCATGTTCGCCGTTCACTCTCGTTCGAGGAAAAGGAGGTGTCGCCTCGAGTAGACCAACACCAAAGCCTACCTAGCTACCATGTAAGTTGTTATTCTAAAAAAACAAAACATGGGAAACGATACAAGCTCATGTAACTACAACACCAAAAATCCCTATTTTTACACAAATGTTTCACCTATAGGTAAAACCCCTGGGTGTATTCCGATCGGGCTGCCGAGCTTCCGACCACAACGGGCTCAAATTGAGCCTGTGTGCGAAAGAACGACGATTTTAGACCACAATTTAAGGCAAATTTAACGCTGAAACTTCGTTAGAAGATGATTTTCAAGTTACTTAAAGGGTGTCTCCCTCCATACCTTCACACGACTATTCGCCTGGCTTCTTCGAACCGCTCAAATGCTTTGTTGATTCCCCAACACAGGAGTCGATTTATAGCTCACTGTTTCGGGGGCTAGGTACTGGAACGCGCTAGCTGTCTCTGTGCGGTCTTTGCCCACCTTGGGTCGTTTCATGGCAGCTGTACCTGAGCATCTAAGTGATGCGTAATTATATTATTAGTAACCTAGGACCTATTCCAAATGCACCTCCCCCCTTCTTTTTGTTTATGCTCCTTTAATTAAATTCCAATAACTACCTTTTGTGTGTAAAGCGCCTTTCGAATTATTAAGTGTCTGTTTTCATGTAATTCATGTGTGCTTTATATAGACTGCAAAGTCTCATGCACAATAAAGATTATTATTATTATTATTATTAGAACCTCAGTTTTCCACTCTTTGATCAAAATCCACTTCATATTCGGTCTCCTCGGCCTAGAATAGGTGGAAAACAATACCTCACAAGGTCTTGTTACTAAAACACCAAAAAACCCTATTTTTACACCCATTTTTCGCTCATAACTCCCTCTTGGGTATGTTCCGATCGGGCTGCAAAGTTTCGGGACACAACTAGGGCCCAAATGGAGCCTGTGGGCGAAAGAATGAATTTTTTTGACCGAAAATAAAGTAGATGTTGATGATACGGCGGACGGACATTGCATTTTGGTTTATTATTCTGTGAATAATACGCCTATGTATTCGCTCAGCAAAACATTTTATAGCACCCCCTCAAAATGTTTTAGTTTATGTTTCAAGGTGCGTAGATTCCAAAAATACAATGTCCGTACGCCGTTCGCAGTATCATGATTAGCTACTTTATTTTCGGTCTAAAATATTCGTTCTTTTGCACACAGGCTCCATTTGTGCCCTAGTTGTGTCCCAAAACTTTTCAGCCCGATCGGAGTATACCCAGGGGAGTTATGAGTGAAAAATGGGTGTAAAAATAGGGTTTTTTTGGTGTTTTAGTAAAATGAGCTTTTGAGGTAGGCACCTTTTTTTATTTATTTAATTTTTTTTCCAGGGCGAGAAGACGGAATATGAAGTCGATTTTGTCATTTGCGGCACGTAGGAACACTTACCTTTCCCATCCTGTGCAGGTAGCTATAGAATAATAAGCTATAGAAGCTCTAGGGCCCTACAATGAGTGAGGAAGCTATACTGCCCACCCAACTTGGCAGGCTTTTTTTTGTACCAAGAGCATAAGATGTGGGAGGGAAGGGTCAAGGGTGCTAAATCCGATTCTTAGATCAAACATTTAAAAAATTCGTTGCCGCCAGTGGTTTGTTTTCATGAGGGTACGTTTATTGTCGAATGAAATGTGGGGGACACCCCCAAACCCCCGGATTATAACAGTTTAGATCAAGGATCAAAGCAAGGAAACATCATGGAACATGTTTTTCGAATAACAGAGGATATGGAGATATGTAGAAAAACGTCTGCCAATTCGAGTAGGCAGTATAGCTTCCTCACTTGAATCACATGAACGTATAGAATAGTTGGGTACCCTCAGAATTTCAGCTCTCTACGACTATTTTTCGCTTAGTTAGAAGCGTTACAAGACAATGGTCAACATTTCATGTCAGCGCATGCGGAGAGGGAAATTACAGTAAGATTCCAATGAAGTTCATACGGAACAGTCGAAGTATTATACTGATCGACCCTCCAAATGTGAACTCATTTCAACGATAATTAAGGTAGTTAAGGGCAATCCAAGTATTTCACGTATGCGCATGCGCAGACAACTATTTTCATGATTTTGAATGGTACCATCTGCGATCCAATCCGCGTATACCCTCAGAATTTCAGCTCTCTACGACTATTTATCGCGTAGGTAGTTAGAAACGTTACAAGGCAGTGGTCAACATTTCATGTTAGCGCATGCGTAGATCAAAGTTAAATTACCATTCCATTGAAATTAATTTGAAACTACCAAAGTAATATTCCTGACCGACCCCCCAAGTTTGAATTGATTTCGACGATATTTAGGGTAGTTATGGGTGTTCCAATTATTTCACGTTTGCGCATGCGCAGACGAAAGTTACGGTACTTTATCAATGGTTTTGGTATGGGACCATCTGACTCAACCAGCACCTACCCTCGAAATTCCAGCCCATTTCAACCATTATTTCGGGTAGTTATGGGTGTTGCAAGGAATTGACCACAGACAGACAGACACGGAACCAAATATGTTCCTCGATGTCTGAAACGGATAATGGTATTTGGAAATTTTGATTTTGGAGGACATGCACTTTTTTTTACTCAATCACGAATCCAAGGCTTCCCTGCCTTCGGTAGTGAGGAAGCAAAAAAACGTCCTGGGATTTCCAAGCCTCGGACCAGCGACCAAACACACATGTAATACACGTCCTCAGCTGCTTTCTGCGTTTTTCGGGTAGGTAGAACCCCCTTGGCAGTTTTCGGCGGAGTGGGGTCTGGCCATGCTCTCCTCGGAGTTGGGTGGCAGGGGTGGGGTAGATGGAGAACTGTGCGGGCAACGGGGAGGGGAACCGAGTTCCCCTGGACTGGACGCGGACGTTTTCGAGCCTGGTTTACTCCCTTAAAAACATGTTCCATGTTAAAAATTCCTACACACGGAAATTGCCCGTTGAATCACCGGAAATCCAGGATTGACATCCAAGCAGTAGGTGGTAGCTACCGTCTATTAAGGTAATACGTTTTACCCATTTAATCCAGTCAGACACTACCCTTACCAAAGGACCCATCTAGTACTAATTCGCTTATCGGAGACGAGATCTTTCTGACATTCACGGCACGAAGCGACGGAACGAGCTCACAGAAACTTGAACTACCTTACTAATTGGCCAAAGGGCAGACGACGACAGAAGGAAATTTTTTATAAAGCACTAAAGAAAATTGGAGGAGCATAATTTATTGTTGTCCATTGAAAAGAAAGGAAGGGTCTGTAGAAGGTATTTCTATTACAGTTGAAGGATCTGAGAAGGGGAAGTTTAATCTCTTTACTTGGTTATTTCAATTATCTTCAGATCGATGAAAGAGAATCTCTTTGGGTTCCTTTGCATCGGAATTGACCGATTCTGTACAATTCATCAGTGTTCAGCGAATTTTCCACTCTTCCAATCAAACGGCTGAATTCCGTTGTAGGTTTCTAGATAAGGGGTGCGCTGATATGTTCGATGATCGGTCCAAAGTCAGTGGCGGGTCCAGAGAGGGGCTAGGGGGGCTATAGCCCCCCCCCCCCCCCCCTTGGGTATCCAATTTACACTAGATAAAATGGGTAATTTGTTTTGTAGAGAGTAAACTAGCTAAAACTGATAAAATACTTCATTAGACCTTTTATAATTAGGAATAATAAGTAATTCATTAGAGAAACTTACCATAAGGTAGAATTACTAAAAATGTACATAAATGTTTATTTAAAAAACTTAATCATTTGGAAAAATAGTAATATCCGTACTAAAAATATTTCTGTACTTGAAATTAAAAGGTAATAGCTTTCAGCGTTCAAATTCTTATGGTCAAAGGGTCAGTTATGATATTTTAATGCAAAAACATTCTAATGGCTTAAAAATCCTTTTATTTTTTAGTCAAATTCTCGAGTCAAACCATAGTTTTTTGCCTCTAAACTCTGGTTAATTAAGAGTTAAAAACGGCCTAAAAATGCGTCATTTTACACTTAAATTTTAAGAAATTTCCGGGGGAAGGCCCCAACTTTGCGGGGGGTATTCCATACCCCCCAGACCCCCCGGTGCATTACCCCCCCCCCCAACACCTAGGCCCCCCCCCCCCCCCCCTTGGCTTCATCACTTGAATCACATGAACGTATAGAATAGTTGGGTAGGTTCATTTTGATACGGGACCATCTGCGATCCAACCCGCGTGTACCCTTAAAATTTCAGCTCTCTATGACTATTTTTCGCGTAATTAGAAGCGTTACAAGAAAATGGTCAACATTTCTTGTTCGCGCATGCGCAGATGAAAGTTACATTACGATTCCTATTAAATTCATTTGGAACTATTAAAGTATTATTCCTGATCGACCCTCCAAGTTTGAACTCATTTCGACGATATTTAGGGTAATTATAGGCGTTCCATGTATTTCACGTTTGCGCACGCGCAGCCAAAAGTTACAGTACTTTTTCAATGATTTTGGTATGGAACCATCGGTGACCTAACCCGCATCTACCCTCTAAATTTCAGCCCATTTCGACCATTATTTCGAGTAGTTATGAGCGTTACAAGGAATTACCACAGACAGACGGAAGGACAAACAGACACGGAACCAAAAATGCTCCTCGATGTCTGAAACGCAAAATGGTAGTGAACAGGGGCGTTGCGTCCATAAGGCCACTTGGGCCACTGCCCCGGCACCCAGAAACGCTAAGATTTAAAAAAAAACTCAACCATTTGTTCAGTGGCATTTGAATTTCCCTCCGTAAACTGTACGTAGCATTTTTCACAAAGTTGAAACAGCGACTCGACAGAGTTCTCTGGCTATGGATATTCAATATGTGTTTCCGTCATGTTGGCTCCCCTGTAGCTCCATGGAGCATTTTATCGGAATATAGCTACGCTAATCGAAACCTACGCTTCTGAAACTGACAGGTCCTGGGACCTGGTGTCGCCATGGCAACCAAGAAAAGTGGCCCACCCGCGCAAGCTCACAAGTAAAAATGTTGTTTGCCACGCCTGGTTTGGGCCACTGCCCCAAAATCTGATTTCAACCCCAAAATCGTTCATTTCACAATCGATTCGATCCCTTCGATTCAATTTGTCATCTCGATACGAGGTGCTTCTTCTGATTTGTTTTTCTCTGTCAGTTACCTATCTGTTTTCTGATTTGTTACCACATTCGCTTTCTCTGTTAGTTTTCAATTTTTTTTGTCAAATTTTGCGCGTTTTGTGTTCAGTCCGGTTCCGATGGCCGTTTTCGTACGACGATAGTGTTGATTGAAAGAGATAAGCTTTGCTGAATATCACTGCTATCAGTAAATAAGGGAATATCAGTAATATCAGTAAATAAGGGAAGGGTGTGTTGCCTTGGGGTATTTTTTAGACATATCTGTTGGCTACTACTTACTGGTTGGCAGTGAAACCACCAGTTAACTTCGACTCAAACCTGCCCCCAAATAATGGGCCTCTGTTCACTACTATACTAGGCCTCTCTAGGCCTCTCAAGCCAAAACAATAGATTCCAAAATAATTCAACTGCTGCAACCGGACCAGATCAACTGCCTCATTATTAAATAATAAAATTTTAAAAATAATAACAAATTTTGTCAGCAAGCCAGAGACCAACGGCCGCGACTAATAACTAGGAAATCCCACTTCGCTTAGCTTCCGAAATTTGCAATCTGTCATCTCAGAACTCTAACGAATGGCAAAGAACAAAATATTGAGCGAAGGTTTGTCGGTCACCCCCACGACTAGAATTGATCACGTGAAACTCCGCGAAGATATCGAAACATTTTGTAGAAGTGTTCGGTGGAAGTAAATCTGGGCAAATAATCCTGAACTGACTAACGAAAGGATAATTATCTGTTATTCCGTTCGCCCAGGATTGGCGTCGTTCAAACGTTCTGTCCGCTTTGAACCTCCTGAGCAACTCCCGATTGGTAACTAACCCTCTGGAGAGATTAGATTCCTCGACTTTCTAATTAACCGCACGTCCGAGACCCAGGGATTCTTCGTTCACTTAATCCTTCGCCCGGTCTTAGTGACATGGGCGTCCTCACTTCCTCAGTGGTTTAAGAAATGACTCTGACATAATTAATTAGTGAACGCCGATAAGATGACGACCGTAGTGATGATGAACATTTGACAGCAGAACCTTTGACAACGACGAATGCTCAAAAATCGAAAAATGAGTTAAGGGCAGATTCTTGTACAACAATTTTGTCCAATCCCACCATTTAATGGTGATTCGGTTTCATTTGTGACGGAGTGTGACAGTGGGGGTGGATCCTCGAGAGTCCCCCTCCTAGACCAGCGAGATTATCACCGGTTAAGAAGGGATATCGATTAGGCCTCCCCAACCGACCCCGTCTCCACCGGAAGAAAAAATAGCTCGAGAACAGCCACACTGTTACATATTTCGATTACAAAAATCGAGCTAAGTTCGACAAAAACCATTCTTTTCAAAGGGAGAAATACTGGAGTTCAAGCAAACCCAGACAAGTTTTCGCATGCGTTCAAGCAAACTCAGGGCCGTATTCACAAACACTCGCTAAGGGTATTTTTAGGACTCGCCTACCTTGGATTAGCTTTCGGCCTAAGTTTCACTTAGAGAAAAAATGCTTTTCACAAACCATAAAGTTCGGCTGAGGCTAAGTGTAGCTGAAGTTCGACTATTCCCTTAGTGCGGTTCCAGCACTAAGTGCGGCACGCCTACTGACCTTCAGGCCAACCAATAAGAAGCCGGCATTTTGGCGGCTTCGCTCGTGATAACCATTGATAACGGCCGGCGGGATGAATTATATTCAATGAAGAAATTGCAATTTTGTAGAAATACTGTAATATTTGTTGTAGGATGCACTTAATTAAACAGCCATTGAGAAAAATGTTGTTCAATAAATCTTCGCTTTATAACAGCTCCTCTTCCTCGGGCCCTGTTCTGTGGAGCAGGTGGCACATGTGGTTGTTCTTCGTCATGATGATATTATTGTCGTAATCTAATTCCTCTATGTTGAGCTCTCCTTGTTGCAAATCTCCGTTTCCAAACTCCTAAAAATCAATTGTGAGTCTCCTTCTTCTCGTCGTGTTCTGCTGTCTCCTGTCACGCAGAATACGCAGATGTATCAAATAGTCGACGTAGTCGTCACCCATTATTAGATAAAATGGAATATACTCGTAGTATAAAATGAAAATGAATAGAAACTGAAAATGAACACGGAAATGGTGAAATACGTCAGGCACTACGCGAACTAACTCAGTGCTATGCGAAAATATTTCAGGCACCGGGCTGGAAGCTGCACTAAGAACGGCTCAAGTGTGGAAAGAGCCACACTTACCAGAAAGTGTCACTATGCCGAAAGTCCAACTTTGTTTTTTAAGTGTAACTTTAGTTAAAGTGTGGTTCCTGAAAAGGATTTTTTCTTAAGTATGGCTCCGAGCTGCACTTACTAGCTGCACTTAGCTAAAGGTCACACTTAGTTCGGTTTGTGAATACGGCCCTCAGACATGTCTATACAGCCAATCACAGAGCTCGCTTCTGTCATGTGACCCTACCCCGTCCCTCATTCCTCCTGATGTTCCTTCAATTCTCAGTTGCTAATGTTTCGAGGTGTTGTATACACTGAACACTAAAACAGTGCAATTTAGAAGTGAGTTACCTACTTACTGTTTGGTTTTTCTGCGTACCTTTGGTGGATCTTACAAGTGGTAGAAGGACTTACCCGTGTGAGAAATGGAAGTGACAAGAAAAGGGAAAAATTCGGCAGTGAGAAGACCAAATTGCAGCAAATGCGGTAAAGTGCTCCTTCGGGTTCAAAGGTTTATTGGGGTGCAAACTCGTTTTTCTTGTTATAAAATTCGACCTGCCGATGCTGTTTACATTTGCGATAAATTATATAAGTTTAACGATAAAATTTCCCAAGAAAATATTATTGCTGAACTGGTATATTGGACGTTAAACAGAACTCCTCATGAAACAGCGTTTTTATTCCTACTCTCTATTATATATCTGCATATTACATATTACATACCTACCTGCTCAAGTATTTTCAACGTTAAAAAAAAATATGAATACCTAGTCAGTATCTAGTCGAACTGAAGAAAGTTTGTAGTATACCTATACGGATGATCGTTTACACAGTGAAATATTAAATATTGGTAATAGAAACAGAATTTTTTTTTCTTAGTAAGTATCTAAGCCCAACTCAAGGACAGTCAGACAGATTAGACCGTGTTTCAATCAAAAGCCGACATGTCCACTAGGAATTTAAAAAAATCAAATGAAAATTTCAAAATCGAAAAAAGGCTTTTGAACAGAATTTTATTTGAAACTTCATGTTTTAGCCAATCATTGGTAGCATTAGTACAAGTACCATCAATCATAAAGTTGAAACTATGTTTCAACATGTTAAAACAGTTTTTCGTATATACCCAAAATTCTGATTTCCTTGACTTCTCGGCTTTTGCATGAACGCTTCTCAAATTGTCCCACAAGATTTTCCCAAGAAATTCTGGCACTTGGGAACAGGCCACACTCAGTTCCTGCTGCCGCCCGTGATGAAACTTTGTGCCATGTTATGTTCGGAAACGGTCTTCTCCTCCACCAACGGACCGTTCCAGATCCCTAATGGCAGGGTAGGTTTGGGTAGGAAGGAACATAAAGTAATACCCCGCGGTTATCACCATAGCGAGTATTAGATGCTCCTTGGGAGCATCTAAAATAATGGGGGTTTGGGGTTGGGGAATATAAAATACCCTGGGGTTACCACCACAGCAGGCACTAGATGAAAGAAAGGGAGTGCTTCTTGGGAGTTTTTTTGCTAGCACCCCGAGGTTACCACCACAGCGAGTATGAAATACCCCGCGGTTACCACCACAGCTGGTGCTAGATGAAAGAGAGGAAGACACCCCGAGGTTACCACCACAGCGAGTATGAAATACCCTGTGGTTACCACCACAGCTGGTGCTAGATGAAAGAGAGGAAGACACCCCGAGGTTACCACCACAGCGAGTATGAAATACCCCGCGGTTACCACCACAGCTGGTGCTAGATGAAAGAGAGGAAGACACCCCGAGGTTACCACCACAGCGAGTATGAAATACCCCGTGGTTACCACCACAGCTGGTGCTAGATGAAAAAGAGGAAGACACCCCGAGGTTACCACCACAGCGAGTATGAAATACCCCGCGGTTACCACCACAGCTGGTGCTAGATGAAAGAGAGGAAGACACCCCGAGGTTACCACCATAGCGAGTATGAAATACCCCGTGGTTACCACCACAGCTGGTGCTAGATGAAAGAGAGGAAGACACCCCGAGGTTACCACCACAGCGAGTATGAAATACCCTGTGGTTACCACCACAGCTGGTGCTAGATGAAAGAGAGGAAGACACCCCGAGGTTACCACCACAGTGAGTATGAAATACCCTGTGGTTACCACCACAGCTGGTGCTAGATGAAAGAGAGGAAGACACCCCGAGGTTACCACCACAGCGAGTATGAAATACCCCGCGGTTACCACCACAGCTGGTGCTAGATGAAAGAGAGGAAGACACCCCGAGGTTACCACCACAGCGAGTATGAAATACCCTGTGGTTACCACCACAGCTGGTGCTAGATGAAAGAGAGGAAGACACCCCGAGGTTACCACCACAGCGAGTATGAAATACCCCGCGGTTACCACCACAGCTGGTGCTAGATGAAAGAGAGGAAGACACCCCGAGTTTACCACCATAGCGAGTATGAAATACCCCGTGGTTACCACCACAGCTGGTGCTAGATGAAAGAGAGGAAGACACCCCGAGGTTACTGCCACAGCGAGTATGAAATACCCCGTGGTTACCACCACAGCAACTGCAAAGAGAGGAGAGGTAAGGTGTGAGGTGAGTGAGAGACGGAAGTCATGTGTAAGAGTGAGATTGATCGAATGAAGAGCTGGGCTAGCAGGGCACTTATAAAGGCCCCTTTCCACCCGTCCCCCGTCCATCAACGGCCGTTATGACCGTTGAGGGGCGATGGCGGTTGATGGAGGGGACCCTTTTCCTACTTGCGTCGCCCAGCTTGTCGTTCCCCTTGTTTATTTGGTTAAATCGTCACCTATTACATAGGAGTGGTAAATGTACAATTTTGAGGGGTACCACGACAATGGAATTTATTTATTGTTAGATTGTTAGGTTTCTTTTGTTCTTCCTCTCCCTCCTGATCTTCTTCCCAGCCCCCATCCTCCTGGCCTCCATCACAAGTCCTCTGGTCGAAAAATTGGCTTAGTTTGTGTGTAACGCGAGTTCAACCCCACCATTTATAGATGAGAGGCCAGGTTCAGGCTGCTGGAGGTTCAGTCTGTTGAAAACGCTCCTAAGCGAAACGTCCAGTGATAAAAGGGTTAAATTTGTACAATAATTATGGGGCTAAAGTTAATAAATTGCTAGTGCTAGGTACCTACGTATAATCAATTATTATTCTACGTATTATATTTACACGAAATTGACAAAATGGATCTACCTACCCATCAAGGGCAAATTGATTTTAGTAAGACGCTTACTTACTTTCCAACCTACCCTGTAGGCACTGTTTACGAATAAATATTGTTTGATTCCACGTCTTTTTATTGGTTGGTTCAAACCCTTATAGCCGATTTACCAGTACAAAGATATCTAATCTGTATACTTATGTTGCCACTCTTCAGTGCTTACGTTTGGTGCATAAATATCGTCAGCTGCACATGATCTATCCATAAACCGACCTTTAATGGATGCGTTATTCAACAATATATATTTTGTGTCAGAATAAAATTGGACTATAGTGCGACAGGGGCAGAAAGGCTTCTGACGAGGGTCGGTATCACATATGAAGTGCCGGAAGATAACTCATGAATAACATTATCCGATGTGTCCCACTCAAGGCTATGGATAACATTGGCGCGATATTTCTGTCTACGCACCCGCCCCAACAGTTTAAATGTCAAGTTGAAGCTATGGAGATTACAGAATATTAACACAAATACTGTTTCATACTGGTCGAAGAATTATTATCGATCAATCTGGAAAAAAATTCAAATACATTCTGAGTAGGTTGCATGGGAATTCGTTGCATATTGATGAAAAGTCACGAGCATCGATTCACCGACACGTGTTTTTTGACCGACTTCAACAAAAGAGGAAGGACGTTGCGTTCCCCTGATACCCGCATGATGAGCCCGTTTCAATAAAAAAATTCTCCCTTATTGGGAAAAACATCTGATCATGGATATGTCTGTTTTTCGCAGTAAGGGAGAAATTAAGTAATTTGCAATTTGCATAGAGTGATAGATGATTGTAGGGATTGTAGGGATAGGATTCGTATGTATTCCCATACTTTTTTCTAGGCTATGTATCCATGAATATCAACTAGATGTGTTCATACTTACACTTTGCGAACGTTTTAACACACTTTAATTTCACATATTTTCACATGTTTCGCTATTATTACATATTTTCAAATATTTCATTGATTGAAAGACATATTTTCAAATATTTCATTGAATGAAACACCTGTTTTTCGATGTCAACTGTTTTCCAACGTTTTGAAGAATATCGCCATTTTCGGATGGTTGTAGGGAGCTGTGTAAAACACTATTTTGCACACTGTTCATTGTTGAAACTCTTTTTGGCTTGGATACTCTGTTTTCTGGTGAGAAATGCCACGAAATTCACTCTGAAATAGACAAATTGACTCGAAGTGATGTCTACCCATTTTTACATATTTCAGAAAATATATAGGTAAAATATTTTTCACATTTCACAAAAACGTTTCAAATATTTTATGCATATTTCAAAAAAATAAATACATATTTTGGTTACATATATTTCGCATTTTTAAATACATAAAAATTACGATCTCTAATGATTAGAGTCGTGAAAAAAAGTAAACTGCACTGACAAAATATTATTTTTATTTATTCTAACTTCGTGCACTACATGTAGGGATTGATACATCAGTAATGCTGAGTAAAGGTTTGTGGTATGAAAAATATGAAATGTTTTTACCAAATTACAGCTTCATAGAGTGAATAGCATAGAAATTAGCTGTAGGAGCAACTCAGCTGATCCGGTGCCTGGGAAGCGTCAAGTTAAAGTCCTAAGGAGGCTACCTACCAAATAACAGCTTCATACAGTGAATAGCATAGAAATTAGCTTCAGGAGCCACTCAGCTGATCCCGGCCCTATGCTGCTCAAAGTGTAAGTCCTAAGGAGGCTGCCTACCAAATTTCAAGTCTCTACCACCACGGGAGTTGCGCCAAAAAACGTCACATTTTGTTGTATCACGCAAATTTTGGAATGACCCCCAGCCATAAGAAATCCATGTCAAAAATCATTTTTGTTTATAGTTATATTTTTTATCGGCGATTCAAAACTGACCTTTAATATTGTACACAAAATGCGCAACTACTTCCTTGTAACGCTTATAACAACGCGAAAAATAATCGTAGAGAGCTGAAATTTTGAGGGCACACGCGGGTTGGATCGCAGATGGTCCCGTATCAAAATGAACCTACCCAACTATTCTATACGTTCATGTGATTCAATTGAGGAAGCCGTACTGCCTATTTTTACAGCTTGACGGCCTCTGTACCTGCTCTGTCTACTTCTTTGCGTGCGTTACTCAATAACTTGATGGGAAGAGTCATGTAACAGGATAATCAGGCCGGCCGTACCATCATCCGACAGATTTCAGGAAGAGCTCATCTAAAAGTTGCAATTAAAAAATGCGCAGATTGTACAGGTTTGATCTGATTTTCTGGAGTCATTTAGTGACTTCACCGACCCCTCGGTGTAAACGTTTTTAAATTTTCTTCCCTTCTGTCCTCCTTTTGAAATTCCCTTCAAAATGTCAAATTAGGGAGGCAAATTAAACCTAAGCAAAAATAAATAAAAATCCCGACGAAAAATGGGATGTGCGGGTTAAAATTGTCAAAAATTCTCGTACGTGTAGTGTTCTCATAAAAGGGAGTTTTCAGTACCTACTTGTCTCTAAAAACACCTTGTTTTCTTTGAACTTTCACTTATTAATCACCCGTCATTTACCTGTCATAGGAAGGCCCAAAATACGTGATAATAAAGATATGGCGCTATTATACCTATTGCAACATGCAGCTTCCTAATCAATACCCGGTAAT
Organism: Leptopterna dolabrata; assembly: GCA_954871275.1. NCBI lineage: Eukaryota > Metazoa > Arthropoda > Insecta > Hemiptera > Miridae > Leptopterna > Leptopterna dolabrata. The sequence goes on along the minus strand of OX940987.1, from coordinate 28,556,074 downwards.
TATGATAATTATGTTAATTACTGCGATCAGGTGAGCGTTGCGGAGAAATATTTCGTCGGTAGGTACATATATATATTCACGTATCCAGTGAAACCAGCGAACCTTGTTACACGGAATACAAAAACCCGGAGGCTGCATCGAAACAATAATGAACCGTGCAATTATGTAATAAATAGGATCTGATTACCGGGTAATGCGCTTTTTCAATGCAGAAAACTACCAGCTACGTAAGCTTGATCTCAGGCATACAAATTAACTGCCTGCTGAATGTTAGAGATTATAAACGTAGAAAGTGAAGTTTTGGCTGATCGGAATGAAGAAACCATTCGGGAAGGGGACCACCCTGGTGCCCGTGTAAATCCTAATAATTGTGGTTCGACAACTTCTAATTTTGACCGTATCGCTCAGAAAATCAGCGTTTTTCTCAAGCGACGAGGACGTCGGTAAGATTGTTGGTACAGAGCATTCTGATCACTCATATGCGAATTTTCCAGAAAAACAAAAACGCTGCAAAGTCCTTGTCACATGGGTTTATTATTCTGTTGGACATACCTACAGAAATGTTGGCTGTTCAGTTATTGTTTCTTTCATGTACAACAATAAATTGAAACAGCTATTTTTGATGGTTTCCAGTTTTAGCGAATTTTCGATGAAAAGGAAGGAAGTTATTGTTCTCGGTCCAAAATTTTTAAAACTCGAATTTCCGAAAGATTTGTATACCAAAATCCGTTTCAGACCATCCTGAATTCACTGCCGAAAGACACCAAAAATTATATGTGTGTATATATATATGTATATATTTATATATATATAATTCCGTGGTGTATCGACCGTTGATTTAGATATGCGTGGTATGCACTGTTGCATACCACGCATATTTATATATAGGTATATTTATATATTTATATATATATGTGTCATTCCAGACGATAATTCTCGAAAGAATTGAGATAAAAAGTTCAAGTGTTGGCAATCGACAGGCTAAGTTCATAGATGGGCAGAATCGGGTCACTCTAAGGGGGAGTTTTGGGGAGTTTTAGGGGGGGAAAATTACCCATAAATTCCCAAAATGAAACAGTCTGACAAGTGACACCTCATTTTAAAGGTTTTTGTACGCTGAACACGATGGTGAAATCAGAATTGCGATATCTCATTCCGTTCTCAAACTGGAGCACTTTGAAGATGAAGGAACGTGGTTATATTTCTTGAGACGTTCTTCCTGGTTCGTCTGCTCTAATCTGATAACGGAATGGGATATCGCAATTCTGACTTCACCATCGTGTTCAGCGTTGGAAAATCCAAACCGAGGTGTTACTCGGCAAAAAATGGAACAAAAAATTTGTTACGTATGCCCATATTTGATGCATACCGAATTAACCGAATAGCGTCATACTTGAATACCTATAATTACCCAATAAGTTTAAGATTGCCCATATTTGAATGGGATATCCCAAACATCACATTTTACATAAAATCAGTTATTTCTTCGGAAATTCGCTCTTATAGCCATGCTGCATGACTGTGGATTTTTTTTTAAATTTTTTAAGCAAATTATCTTCGATCATTGATAGTGTAATTTAATTGTCTTGATTCACCTATTGATTACTACGTCTAGTGTTTACTGCGTCTATAGTTTATGGTGATTTCAGACGATTGTCCAGGTTTTTGACTGATAAAAAATGAATTTTAGGAGCTGAACCTTCGTTACAATCTCAATTCTTCACTCTTTGGTCAAAATCGACTTCATATTCGGTCTTCTCGCCCTAAAAAACATGGAAAACGATACCTCACAAGCATATGTTGACTAAAACCTCAAAAAAAAAGCTGCAAAAGTCTATTTGGACATACAAATGTTGGCTGTACATTTATTGTTTCTTTCATGTGCAATAATTGAACAGCTATTTTTGATGGTTTCCACCAATATTGGTCCCCAAATACACGAATTAGATTCCTATTTTTGACAAATTATCTTTGATCATTGATAGTGTAATTTAATTGTCTTGATTCACCTGTTGATTCTAGTGTTATTATTCAAGTTAATGGTGATTTCAGACAATTGACCAGGTTTTTGACTGATAAAAAATGAATTTTGGGAGCCGAACGTTCGCTACGGCCTACATTCTTCGTTCTTTGGTCCAAATCGACTTCATATTCGGTCTTCCCGCCCTAAAAAACATGTAAAACGATACCTCACAAGCTCATGTTCACTAAAACCTCAAAAACCCTCGAAAACCTTATTTGTACGCCAATTTTTCATCCGTAACACCCCTGGGTGTATTCCGATCGGGCTGCCGAGCTTTGGAGCACAACTAGGACCCAAACGTAGCCTGTGTGCGGAAGAGCGACGATTTTAGACCAAAATTTAACGTAAATTTAATGCTGAAACTTCATTAGAACCTCAGTTTTCCACTCTTTGGACGAAATCCACTTGATATTCGGTCTCCTCGTCCTTAAAAACATGGAAAGTGATACCTCACAAGCTCATGTTACTAAAACACCAAAAAACCCTACTTTTACACCCATTTTTCACCCATAAGAAGACCCTTTGGTATATTCCGGTCGGACTGCAAAGTTTTTGGACAGAACGAGCCCAAATGGAGCCTGTGTGCACAAGAATGATTTTTTTTTGACAGAAAATAATGTAGTATGGATGATACGGCGGACGGAAATTGCAGATTTAGAATCTACGCACCTTGAAACGTATTTAAGAACAAATTTCGCGTGTTATAAATGTTTTTTACCGAGCGAATACAACGGTGTATTATTCACATAATAATAAACCAAAACGAGATTGTAAAGAGTCCAACATTTTCAGCCGATATAATTTTAACATTTTCAAATTCCAAAAACTTTTACAAATCCGTTTTATAACAGTCTGAATCCACACTTGATTTTAATTTTTTATTTATCTATGTTTTACAACTCCAGACCAAGGCCACTCCATTCAAAACCTGACGTTGGCTACAAGAATAACAAATTCCAAAATTTCATGATTTCAAAGATTTGAGTTTTTATAGCTCAAAATCGCGTTGTAAGCCTTTCTATGGCTTTTTAAAAAATCTTCAGTTTGTATTCATGATAAATTTCAGATTTAGTTCATATATTCATCTCTACTCATCGCAAGGAATGAGTAGAGATGAATTCCACGAATATTTTACGCCGAAATTTTCAATTCAAAACACTGTATTACCGTTGAAACACCATTAATTTCAATTTACTTTTGGTTTTTGGAAATTAGGTGCCTACGTAGGCAGGAGGTTCAGTAGGTTTCAGTAGGTTTCCCGCTTCGTCGCAGTTTTCGAGAGAAATTCGCTTTAGGAGTGGGCAGAATTTGTTTTTGTTGAATTTTGTCGAGAATTAGCCAATTTGTGAATCAATATCGTGAGATTCGCTTGTTTTTTGGGAAGAATGAGAGAAGGGCAGGTTGTCGGGGAAGCTTTAGATGTTTAGATCGTAATTATAACGTGTTTTTCGATACTTGAGAAGAATTTTCTCTTCAGGTTGGGTTGTTTTCGTGAAAAATAAAAGGGATTTTCCTCTTTGAACTGTTTTAAAACAAACCCTCCCTCCAAGAAAATCAAAGGAGTTTGGTATTTCTGGGATACATAAGAGATACGTGTGTATGAAAATTATTGTTCAAACCGAGAGATGTGTTCAAAATTCTCTAAAACGGCTTCGAATTGTATTTTCTGAAATTCACTAACTAAATTACGGACGAACTAAATCACCCTCGAAGAAATTACTTTATTGTGTACTTTATTGTGCGTTACTGACGATGGTTTGATCACCGAAACCGGTATAACACTGTTTTTTGCGTTTTTCGTGTCTTAGTGGAAATAGAATATTTTTTCAAAAACTCCGTTTTTCTTTTAAATTACGGACCCATCGCCTTGTGGTGTCGATGTTGACGTCGAGATTTTTGCCCAGTAAAGAAGAGTTGTACGGTTTTAGCAACAAACCACTCTTATGCTAAAAATAAATCCTCTATTTTTATAGGCTCAACGTAAATACGGAGTCGGAAGCATCTAATTGTCCTGTTGCCTTTTCGAAGTTGATTAAAGAAATTCGTCATTTCCACGTTGGCGAACGATGCAATTAGATTGGACGGGCCGGGGAGGTCTCCCTTCCCGCAGAAGAGCCGGTATAAAAGCGTAGGGGTGGGCGCCCTGTGTGTCCAGTGTTACGCTATGGCTCTTCAGATCGCGTTGTGCTTGTTAGGTAAGGATACATTCAACGTGCGTAAAATATTGCCGCAGTTGCTTTTTTTTAAAAAGTGATTTTAACGTTAATTTGTGTAATTTCAACCATTTGGAATAGTGTTGAGATGATTGAGAGTGAATGAGTTTGGTGGATGAAGATTTGGATTGACTTGCGGATTTAAACATATACCTGCCATGTATAAGTATACTCACAGAATACCTACTCGATATCACAATGGGCGAGTCCAGTGAATTTTTTTATTGTTCATAATGAAAAGTACTTCTCTTAAAATTACCAAAAATGTTGGTGTTTTTAGTTTTGGGTCCATAACCTGGAAAAACCTTCGCACCTTAAGAGGCAAAAGAAATCATTCTGTTCGAAAAAGCGCGGGGTCCTCATCGTCCCCGGCCTGGGCCATGATTGGTTTGACGTCAGCGGTTGTTGCCCGCCCAATTTTTGTGTGTGCAAAAGTGTATGAGTTCAAAACCAGGCAGTTGGTGTGAGTTCAGAAAACCGGGCAGTTTGTGTGAGTTCAAAACCAGGCAGTTTTTGTGATTTCAAAACCAGGCAGTTTGTATGAGTTCAAAACGAGGCAGTTTGTATGAGTTCAAAACCAGGCAGTTTGTGTGAGTTCAAAACCAGGCAGTTTGTATGAGTTCAAAACCAGGCAGTTTCGTGTGTGCAAAACTGTATGAGTTCAAAACCAGGCAGTTTGTGTGAGTTCAAAACCAGGCAGTTTTGTGTGTGCAAAACCGTATGAGTTAAAATCAGGCAGTTTCTGAGTACGAACAATCGGTCAATTTTGAGGGCCTGGTATGTTGTGGGCGGTCAATAAAATGAATATAAAAAAATCAACCAAAAGTATTCGGCAGGTAGGATCTAACAAAAATCATATTATTTCGTTGATATTTTGTTGGATAAATTTGAGCCAAAACTGGTCCGGTCACGCATGGCCATATTATGAGCGAATGTTCCAAGTACCATCCTATATTTGACTATATTTTGGAGCAATTCTGATTTATCAGCAATTTTTGACTTGCAAAAACTCAAATGTGGTCACTTTTGATAAAAATTATCTTGGTGAGATTTCTTATGGATGTTGGTTGACATAGTCGTTTAGAGTTGTTTCGATACCACTTTGATAATTATACCTATATCAAATGTCATTGATTTTTGGCAATTTTTTCTTCCTCACTATCGAAGGTAAGGAAGCCTTGGATTCGTGAATGAGTAAAAAAAAAATTTATGTCCTTCAAAATGAAAATTTCTCCTTCCATTTTGCGTTTCAGACATCAGGGAACATTTTTAGTTCCGTGTCTGTCTGTGGTAATTCCTTGTAACGCCCATAACTACCCGAAAAAATTGTCGAAACGGGCTGAAATTTGGAGGGTAGGTGCGGGTTGGGTCACAGATGGTCCCATACCAATATCATTACAAATGTGCCGTAACTTCTGTCTGCGCGTGCGCAAACGTGAAATACTTGGAACGCCCATAGCTACCCTAAATGTCGTTGAAATGAGTTCAAACTTAGAGGGTCGATCAGGAATAATACTTTGATAATTCCAAGTGAATTTCATTGGAATCGTAATGTCACTTTCGTCTGCGCATGCGCGAACATGAAATATTGACCATTTCTTTGTAACGCTTCTAACTAGGCGAAAAATAGTCGTAGAGAACTGAAATTTTGAGGGTACACGCGGGTTGGACCGCAGGTGGTCCCGTATCAAAACGAACCTACCCAACTATTCTTACACGTTCAGTGATAGAAGTGCTGCCTACTCGAATTGGCAGACGTTTTCGATTTATTGCGATTTTTGACACACAAAAACTCAAATTAATATGACCGTCGAATTTGTGAAAAGTACTTTCGATTATTGAAATCGCCTTCATCTTGGTTCACTACCCTAGATCAGTTTTGTTAAATTGGAATCAATTTTTCGGCAACTTAAGCTATTTTTACAGATTTTTAGCCATTTTTTGACCAACAAAAACTTGAATTTGACCAACTTTTCTGTTTTGGCGAAGATGTTTCCGAATTTTTCATCTCTTAGCCAAAGTCAAATATCTTTTGGAATGACGCTTGAACATGTACCTGTAGGTATGTAGCTGTACATGTGCTTATAAATTTTTTCTAACATCTCGGAATGGATTCCGAACGTTCCGGGACGGAAAAGAATTGAAAAATATTTCAGAAATTCATGTTGGACGACTCATCGACAATTCCCTAAAACACATTTCATTACCTGAAAACAGCGAAAAATTGGAATGAACCCCCGTGAGATCTATTACGCGAACGGCGAAATAAATTATTTATTGAAGAAAAATGAAAACTTTATTCTCAATTAGAAAAAGAACACGGTACCTACCATAGAATACTGAATTTTTCAGCTGATGTTTTTGGCAGGTTGGCCAACTCTGAATAAGTATAATATTAATCACTGATACAATTTAAATTAAATACTGGTGAAAATGAAATAATGGTAGTTCATGAATGTAAATGGAAATTAAATACTTTACATAATAAATGCAAATTAAATTATTAAATTCTTAATGAAAAAAATAATAAATCATTGAGAAGTTATAACAAGATCTACAAAAACTGAGGATGGTAGTAAGTCTGAATTAGTTAGGTACCTACTAGTTGGTTGAGTTTTTGAATAAAATTACCTACTTTATTTTTTACTAAGTGTTTTTAATTAAATTTGGGGTTTTATGGTTCAAAATCGTCAAGTTTTCCGTGATGTATAGTTGGAGGAATTTTGGTGGGCTTAAGCTTACCTCATTACGTGGGTTCAATTATTGTGAAAGAGACGCGTGGCATTGAAAGCACCCACCTCATAATCAAAGAAACCTATGGAACATGTTATTTGGTAGGTAATAACTGGAACTCGGATCACGTCAAATTAGGAGGCTGTTAAATTATTTCTCAAGGGCTCGTAATGAGCCCAACGATCTAGTCAGAATCCCCGCCAACGAATGGGAATTCCGTAGCAATGACGAAACCACAAAATGACTCTGAAAATCAGTGTGGACGTATTCTTGAATCAGCACGGGTTCCATTTCTCAAAGGCGAAACAGCTGGTTGGAGGCCAATTATCAAAAACTTCGGGAGGCCGAGCCGAAAAATAACGCGCCTATTAAGCAAGAGGCGCTCGAGGCTCGGATACGCGTTTTCGAGTTCAATTTCGACAACGACCCGAATGTGCAATGTTGTTCGTTTTGGGTGTTCATGAGTGAGTGATGAGCGCTGTTCGAGACCTTAAGTAACCGTAACACGTCTGTCGTATAACCAAAACAAGCATTTGTGGTACAGCTAGTGTACCAAATAGGGACTGGAATTATATGCACAAAATTTGACCAAAATATGCACTCGAAATTGGCAAAATATGCAAAATAAGCACCCCGACCAAAATTACGTTAAAAAGTTTTTTAAATGTTTCTAAAATGAACTAAATTTTGCTGTGGGACGTACAGGTAGTTTATACATTATGTCCCAGTTATTATCGCGTCCTTAAAAAATTATAGAAAAGGATCAAGGAAGAAAATGGAATGAAAATGTACACACCTTGTTTTCTCGACTATACAGTACTTACATTTATTAATTATTAATTTACTAATGCTTGTTTTGGTCGTATAACCAAAACAAGCATTTGTGGTACCTACAGCTAGTGTACTAAATAGGGACTGGAATTATGTGCACAAAATTTGGCCAAAATATGCGCTCGAAATTGGCAACATATGCAAAATATGCACCCCAACCAAAATTACGTTAAAATTTTTTTAAATGTTTCTAAAATGAACTAAATTTTGCTTTGAGGCGTACAGGTAGTTTATACATTATGTTCCAGTTATTATTGCGCCCTTAAAAAATTATAGAAAAGGATTAAGGAAGAAAATGGAAAGAAAATGTACACACCTTTTTTTCTCGACTATACAACACTGGATCACAACTGATTTTTCCAAATTGTCAACCGTAAATCTCCTACGGTTGTCGCTGAGGAGCAACTTTAAGGCAGAAAACGACCTCTCGACGTCACAGGACACGATGGGTAAACATTTCAATGGTGAGAGTTCACCTGGGGTAAGGCCAGATGAGAGGTCAGAGTCCACCCCTCTCAAAATGTTTGATACCTCCAGTAAAAAACGCTGCAAATCCCTGCACAACGGTTTATTATTTTGTACAGAATACCCTTCTGTTACAGATCACAGCTCTCTGTATAGACAACCCGTCTATATGATATAATATGTACTACTCTATACATATATGTAGATCGCAGACCCTCCGTAGGTTAGTACCTAACCCCGTACCTACTCGTTACTAGGTACCTATCTAAATCACGAGTTAAATGTTGCTAAAATAATGCAGCCGATGACAAACAGTAACTAAAACGGCAAAAAGAAACGCAAATAATGAAGTTCTGAAGGAAAATAAATTGTTGATGTGGAGTGAAACAGATGCCCCTCCTGCATAGATCACTGTTTTCTGTGGTCAATACCTACCTTCGTGGTCAAGTATACTGAACCGTTGTGTAATAACTTGTCCATCAATAATACTTCAACGGTTGTTCAAGTTGCAAATAATGTACCGATCAATAAAATCCGGCCCCTTCTTGGTAGATGAACCGTTGTGTAATAATTTACCGTTATGTAATAATTTGCCGTTGCGTAATAATTTACCCATCAATAATACTTCAAAGTGTGAAGTTTCACAAGTACCTACCAACAAAATGCCTTATCGAATGAAATAATATCGCAGAACAACCAACAACCAACTCGACTTCATACAGCCACCCTTGATTATAATCAGGTGCTCCCTAGTGATGATATCCGGGCCGGATTTATACCGTTTGATTCACGATCGTGTTGACAAAGCTGTTTGGTGCACACGAACGGCTGGACGTACAATGCTCCGGGTGGTCTCAAAAAATTGTTTAGCTCAAGACAAATTTAATAACGTGAAACAAACCATACCCTTCTATCGAAAGTTTTCGAGCTACGGCGTTCTGAAAATTTTTACCCCCTATTTTCAACCCCTTAGAGATGACTGACAGTAACGTCGAGCTTCGAGGACCAACTAGACCCCTAACGGAACCTATAACCCGAATTTCATCAATTTTGTTTCATGGTAACTAAGAAAAGTGGCCCGTACGGCGTACGGCGGACAGACAGAAATATTTTTATTGCGTTTTCAGATTCTACGTTCCTTGAAACGTAAACCATCAAAATTTGAGGTGGGGTTAGAATTTTTTTTCATGCTCGATTCCAATGGTTCATTATTGAAAATAATAAACCAAAATTGGCATTAAATCATCAAAGGATTGTATTTCTAAAATTCGCTCATATGGTAATGCTTTTTTTTTTGTAAGAGCTTTTTGGAAGCAAACTACTCTTACAAGTAAAATAATGGGGTTTCGTTGTTGAGAAATTATCTTTAGAAACAATAAGAAAGCGACTATTAATTGAGTAGGAAGGTGATCTTATTTGGAACTGAATGAACCCTCTTTCTCATTTTAATTATTATTTGCGTGTAGGGAGCAGTAGCAACGTCTGGAAACAAAGGGGAAAATACCATTGGTGCAATAATTATTTATTAACGTGCAAGTAGGCAGGTGTAGAGATGAATAGATTTCGTCGTATTGAACGCAGAAACCGTTCATGTCTGGTTGGTTGCCCATCGATTCATGACGAGTGCCCGAGTGATAAAACAAACCAGACGGGACCGACCACCAACACCAGTTACGTCCCATCCCAATTACGTCTTCCTTCGTCGCGTGTCCTATCTTTTTGCGAATTGCTCAAAAGTCCATTGTGACATTATCGGGTGTCACAACTCGAGCACATCCACCGCACTGGCGACGCGTTCCAGGGGCGTTGCATCCATAAGGCCACTGCCCCGGCCACCCAAAAACAGTAAGAGTAAAAAAAAATATAAAAAAAAAAAAATAAATAAAAATAAAATAAAATAAATAAAAAATAAAAAAAATACACTGCTAAGGACATGGCACAGAAGATGTCACCATTAAATTGTCAGAAAACTAGAAATGACCGGTTCGCCATGCTCATGAAGATAGAACGCTGGGCAACCAAAAATTAAAAACGCTGCAAATCCCTGCACAACGGTTTATTATTTTGTATAGAATACCCTTCTGTTACAGATCACAGCTCTATGTATAGATAACCCGTCTATATAATATGATATGTACTATTCTATACATATTATGTAGATCGCAGACCCTCCGTAGGTTAGTACCTAACCCCGTACTCGTTACTAGGTACCTACCTAAATCACGAGTTAAATGTTGCTAAAATAATTCTGCCGATGACAAACAGTACCTAACAAAAAGAAACACACATAATGAAGTTCTGAAAAGAAATTGTTGATGAGGAGTGAAAAAAGTTGCAAAAGTACCTACCAACAAACTCCAGCCCCTTCTACGTAGATGGTATAATTTACCGTTGTGTAATAATTTACCGTTGAGTAATGATTTACCGTAGTAATAATTTACCCATCAATAATACTTCAACGTTTGTTCAAGTTTCACTACCTACCAACAAACTCCAATAGAGCCATCATTTTTCAAATTAAATAATATCACAGAACAACCAACTCGACTTCATACTCCGCCAATATAATCAGGTGATCCCTACCAATGATTGGCCGTATTCACAAATTCCTATTGTGGGCGCGTCTCTGGTTACGAGATTTGGTTTGGATTGTATACAATTTTATTCACACTGGAGTCGAAAATGCCTGTCGGTGCAAACTTCGGGGCCTTACTGTGAACGAACGGCTGGACGTACGATGCTCCGGATGGTCTTAAAAAACTCGCAAGTTCAAGAACTATTTAAAACCGTAAAAATATTTACGTAAAAAAATGGTATAGGCGTTTTGAAAATTTCAACCCCTATTTTGAACCCCTTAGAGATGACTCACAGTAACGTCGAGCTTCGAGGACCAACTAGACGCCGAACGGAACCTATAACCCGAATTTCATCAATTTTTTTTCATGGTAACTAAGAAAAGTGGCCCGTACGGCGTACGGCGTACGGTGTACGGCGTACGGCGTACGGCGGACAGACAGAAATATTTTTATTGCAGTTTTGGATTCTACATATCTTGAAACGTAAACCATCAAATTTTGAGGGGGGGTAAGAATTTTTTTTTTCATGCTCGATTCCAATGGTTCATTATTGAAAATAATAAACCAAAACTGGTATTTTTGGGCAATACAAAGCACGGGGGCAAAAAAAAAATACACTGCCAAGGACATGACACAGAAGATTCCTCGTGGCCTTCACAGTATGTCACCATTAAATTGTCAGAAAACTAGAAATGACCGGATCGCCATGCTCATGACGATAGAACGCTGGGCAACCAAAAATAAAAAAAAAACTGGTATTTTTGGGCAATACAAAGCACGGGGGCAAAAAAATATACTGCCAAGGACATGGTACAGAAGCTTCCTCGTGGCCTCCACAGTATGTCACCATTAAATTGTGACCATTAAACTAGAAATGGCGGTTTGCCGTGCTCATGACGATAGAATGCTGGGCAACCAAAAGTCAAAAAACTGGTATTTTAGGGCAATACAAAGCACGGGGGCAAAAAATATTTAAACCCGCCATTTACCCTCACGCAAAGGATAAAATTTGCCGGAAAAACGGCGTTTCTCTAGTTTCTACGTTTAGGAGTGATTGAAAACGTGACATACATACAAAAACAGCTTTTAAAAATGTGACATACATACACGAGATATTTAGATATGATGAAAGTCGTTAAGGTCATGGGTCATGCTTCCACAAGAGATTCGTTCCGGCATCAGGGAATTAATAAGGTGGCAGAAATTAAGCACAATGGTACATAATAAATAAAAAATTTTATTGATGACCAAAATCCGTTCAAAATTGATGGAGTTATGACCGTAACAAGAAAATGTCGTTAGCGTCTGCACAGAGGCTACCGTAGGAAACTGATAGGAGATTATCTAGCGCTAAGCCCACTCAATTCCTGAAAATTTGATTGAAATCGGATCAAAATTGTGGAAGTTATGGCTGTGGCAAGGAAATGTGGACAGACAGACACGAAACCAAATTTGTTCAGGAAGCCCTGAAACGCAAAATGCAAGCAGAAATTTTGATTTTGGAGCACACAAAAAATTTTCATTTCGAAAGTGATAACAAAGCTTCCGCTACCTTGCAGGCTCAGAAGCAAAAAAGTGGCCCGTACGGCGTACGGCGTACGGCGGACAGACAGAAATATTTTTATTGCAGTTTTGGATTCTACATACCTTGAAACGTAAACCATCAAATTTTGAGGGGGGGTAAGAATTTTTTTTTTCATGCTCGATTCCAATGGTTCATTATTGAAAATAATAAACCAAAACTCCAAGCATTGTTCAGATGGTATTCGAATTTCCCTCCATACAATGTACCTAGCATTTTTCACCATAGACCAAGCATGTTATCAGAATAAAGCCACAGTTGTAATCGATGTCCTGCAATCGAAATCGAAACCTGGGCCCCTAAACTTGGAGGCAGGTCCTGGGACCTGGTATTGCCATGGCAACTGAGAAAAGTGGCCCGTCCGCGCACGCTCAGTCGAGTAAAAATGTTGTTCACCACGCCCACTTTGGGCCCTGTTCCCAGAATCTGATTTCCATCCCAAAATCGTTCCTTTTCACAATCGATTCGATTTTTTTCGATTCAATTTGTCATCTCGATGCAAGATTCTTCTTCGTCTTCCGATTTGCTCTGTTGTCTCGTGAATCACATTCGGTTCATCTGTTGAGGCTGTTGTCACTTTTCAATTTTTTGCGTCAAATTTTGTGCGTTTTGCGTTCGGTCTGGTTCCGATGACAGATTAGTATTTTTGGTACCCACGTGTGTTTTGTCCTGTTTGCTGTTTGTGGACTGATGTGCTTCATAACACACAGATAACTACCCAGCTTCTAGTCAATAGCTTCTCCATTCAAGTACGTACCGGCCGACGGGTCATTGTTTTGTTGTATTTTAGTTTCTAATTTGCAGTAGAAATTGTCGACGTTTTCGTACGACGATAGAGTGCTGATTAAAAGAGATACCTAAATCTGTGAAAAAGAGAGAGAGATACCTAAATCTGTTGGTTTTGTGTTCTGGTTTGAGTGCGGCTGGGTACTTTCGTTGGAGTCTTCTTGACCCCGCCAACAGAATATTCGTTGATTTCTCGCTCCAGAGCCCTAGAAAATGGGGATGCACTGAAGAGAATCGTACGAAGTATGATACACAGGATTAAGTACCGGGTTCTCCTATCAATCTACATATTAAACACACTGGATGCTCCACACTGGTGTACATCACACTGGATGCTCCAGCAGAATGAAATAACTGTTGCTGACAGTGGAAACCTCTGTGAGAAATGTAGGAATTCTCGGGTTGAAATAAACATTGTTAGTTTTGCTTCCGAGTCTGCGAAAGCAGCGGAAGCCTTGTGTTCACTTTCGTGAGCCAAAAAATTTTTGTCTTCAGAAATCAAAATTTCCACTTGCATTTTGCGTTTCAAAGCCTACTGAACAAATTTGGTTCCGTGTCTGTCGGTCTGTGAGTCTGTGAGTCTGTGAATCTGTGAGTCTGTGAATCTGTGAGTCTGTGAGTCTGTGAGTCTGTCCGCATTTCCTTGTTACAGCCATAACTTCCACGATTTTGAATTGATTCAGCTCAAATTTTAAGGGGTGGTGCGGATAAGGCCCCTTGAGGTCCCATACAAATTTCAACATGATTGATCCAGCGGTACGCCCTGCGCATGCGCTAACGTTAAATTCAACAAACACGCATAACTTTCACAATTTTGATTCAATTTCGCTCAGATTTTCAAGGGTTGTTTGGACAAGGCCTAGTGAGTTCCAGTATGAATTTCAGCATGATCGGACCCTCGGTGCGCTCTGCGCATGCGCTGGCGTGAAATAGATTCAATTTCCTTGTTACAGCCGTAGTAACCAAAGATTTCACCCAATTTCAATGTAATTCTCAGGGATTAAGCGGGTAGGGCCCATTGAGGTCCCATATAAATTTCAACATGATAGAGCCAGCGGTTCGCCCTGCGCATGCGCTCTGTCTGTCTGTCTGTCCTTCTATGCACGGCCAAACGGCTCGACGGATATCGACCAAATTTGGCACGAATATCCAGTAGGCTCCCAAGTTGTGCAACGTCGCATTTTCAATTCCCTGACCATAGCGGAACTATGGTCGACCATGGTCAACTCCTTAATGGCTTGACGGATATCGACCAAATTTGGCACGAATATCCAGTAGGCTCCCAAGTTGTGCAACGTCGCATTTTTAATTCCCTGACCATAGCGGAACTATGGTCGACCATGGTCAACTCCTGAATGGCTTGATGGATATCGACCAAATTTGGCACGAATATCCAGTAGGCTCCCAAGTTGTGCAACGTCGCATTTTTAATTCCCTGACCATAGCGGAACTATGGTCGACCATGGTCAACTTCGTTAATTGAAATGGTAACCCCTATTTTTTATCGCGTATTCGTAATCTACGTGAAATTCTATCTACGATCGACCCTTCGGACTACCCCCGCGGTCGACCATAGCGCATCCATGGGCCCCTCCATGGTCGAATCCCGAATTGCTCAACGGATATCGACCAAATTTGGCACGAATATCCAGTAGGCTCCCAAGTTGTGCAACGTCGCATTTTTAATTCCCTGACCATAGCGGAACTATGGTCGACCATGGTCAACTCCTGAATGGCTTGATGGATATCGACCAAATTTGGCACGAATATCCAGTAGGCTCCCAAGTTGTGCAACGTCGCATTTTCAATTCCCTGACCATAGCGGAACTATGGTCGACCATGGTCAACTTCGTTAATTGAAATGGTAACCCCTATTTTTTATCGCGTATTCGTAATCTACGTGAAATTCTATCTACGATCGACCCTTCGGACTACCCCCGCGGTCGACCTTAGCGCATCCATGGGCCCCTCCATGGTCGAATCCCGAATTGCTCAACGGATATCGACCACATTTGGCACCAATATCCGGTAGCCTCCCAAGTTGAACGTAGGCGCATTTTTAATTCCCTGACCATAGCGGAAATATGGTCGACCATGGTCAACTCCTGAATGGCTTGACGGATTTTGATAAAATTGGGCACAAATACCCGGTAGGGTATGGGATTTTTCCGTCGTTTGTTGGTTCCACGATACTGCGTACAGCGAATCTGGGATAGCGAGCGAAGCGAGCGGTCAGGCTAGTTATGTATAATGGACGTAATGTATTATGGAAGTCATGTTATGTATAATATGTATATTTCATGTAATGTTATGTAATGTTATGTTATGTAATGTAATGTTATGTAATATGTATATTTAACGTTATGTAATGTTATGTAATGTTATGTTATTTTGCTTCCGAGTCTGTTCTATTTTATAATGGGTCACTCTGATTGTGACGAGGAAGCTCCTGTGCCATCACCTTGGCAGTGTATTTATGTTGTTGTGGTCTTTTCAATATATTCCACTGTAAAACTGGCTGACGAAGATACACGACAAATGCTTATCAATATTCAAATAAATTCCAGCTTATTTATATCGTTTCATAACCTACTATTATTTTCAACTCACAGTTGGTTCTCCCCAAAAATTCGCATTGGGTTACGTATTGTTTAAATTGTATTCAACCCCTAATGACGAAATGGGATATTTATCATCTTTTGTTAAGGCAGATAACTGATGAAGAGTTGTATACAATGGGGTGGAAGGTTTAATTATTTTGGACATTGAAATCTGAGACGGTCGGATTACGTTCAATGCTTGAACGTAACCGTCTTCGACGAAAAATCCGGATTTACACTGCCGAAGCTAAAGACGCCCAGTTCCCAAAAGATTCATGTAAGAGTCTAAAAACGAATTAAGTCCTTATGTAATAAGTACTTACGTACTCCAAAATCAAAATTAGCCCTCGCATTCTGCGTTACAGGCAACAAGGAACTGTGTTTGGTTCAGTGTCGATCGCTGTACTTATATGTACCGTTGTAATCACCAAATCTTGGACGGTCCAAAACGAGCTGAAATAATTTGCAGGATTTGTCCGGTTCGGTCCTCGGGAGTTCTGTGGGGGGTTATCCACTATCAATTACAAACGGGCGTGAACAGGTTATCATAACCCTTCACCATGTATATGTAATTAACAGTTGAAATAAAATTAATTTTTGGCTCGCACTCGAACCACCGCCTAATTCGCTGGTACCAAAGTGCTCTAACAGACACACAACTGGTAGGACAAACGCCTATTACGTTACCTTACGAATTTCCTCAAAATCCAGCCCTCCAACCCTACTTTCGTCTTCACCTGTGCAAGTACGATATTTCTGACCCTTCACGATGCTAAAAACGCTGCAAAGTCCTTGGCACTTGGGTTTATTATTCTACTGGACATACCTACAGAAATGTTGGCTGTTCATTTATTGTTTCTTTCATGTGAAATGATTGAAATAGATATATTTCTGATGGTTTCCACCATTTTTGGCCCCCAAAACACGAATTAGGTAAGGTTTTTTATTAAAATTATCCTCGATCACTGGTAGTGCCATTTAATCGTCTTGATTCACGTGTTGACACTTTTTCTAGTGTTATTGTACAAATTGATGTTGGTTTAAGACGATTTCCCAGGTTTTTGACTCACGAAAAATCAATTTTGGGAGCTGAACATTTGGTACAACCTCAATTTTCCACTCTTTGGTCAAAATCGACTTCAGTTTCGGTCTTCTCGTCCCAAAAACATGGAAAACGATACCTCAAAAGCTCATGTAACTAACATGTTGCTAAAACGCAAAAAGTACCTATTTTTATACACATTTTCACTCATAACTCCCCTGGGTATATTCCGATCGGGCTGCAAAGTTCCGGGACGCAACTAGGGCCCAAATGGAGCATGTGTGCGAAAGAACGACTTTTTTAGACCAAAAATGAAGCCTGTACACGTGATACGGCGGACGGCGTACGGCGGACGGACATTGCATTTTGGTTTATTATTCTGTGAATAATACACCTATGTATTCGCTCAGCAAAAATTTTTATAACACCCCCTCAAATTTTTTTCTTTTCCGTTTCAAGGTGCGTAGATTCCAAAAATGCAATGTCCGTCCGCCGTACGCCGTCCGCCGTATCACGTGTACAGGCTTCATTTTCGGTCTAAAAAAATCGTTCTTTCGCACACATGCTCCATTTGGGCCCTAGTTGTGTCCCGAAACTTTTCAGCCCGATCGGAATATACCCAGGGGTTTTATGAGTGAAAATGTGTATAAAAATAGGTACTTTTTGCGTTTTAGTAACATGTTAGTAAAATGAGCTTTTGGGGTATCGTTTTCCATGTTTTTGGTGACGAGAAGACCGAATATGAAGTTGATTTTGACCAAAGAGTGGAAAATTGAGGTTGTACCAGATGTTCAGCTCCCAAAAATGATTTTTTATGAGTCAAAAACCTGCTAAATCGTCTGAAATCACCATCAATTTGTATAATAACACTAGAAAAAGTGTCAACAGGTGGATCAAGACGATTAAATGTTACAATCAATGATCAAAGGTAATTTGAAAAAAAAAAAAAAAAAAAAGAGCGTAGTACCTAATTCAAGTTTTGGGGGCCAAAATTTGTGGAAATAGCTATTTCAATTATTATTTCACGTGAAAGAAACAATAAATAATCAGCCAGCATTTCTGTAGACCAATAGAATAGGTAATAGAATAATAAACCCATGTGACAAGGACTTTGCAGCGTTTTGGTTTATTATTCTGTGAATAATACACCTATGTATTCGCTCAGCAAAAAAATTTTATAACACCCCCTCAAACTTTTTTCTTTTCCGTTTCAAGGTGCGTAGATTCCAAAAATGCAATGTCCGTCCGCCGTACGCCGTATCACGTGTACAGGCTTCATTTTAGATCTAAAAAAGTCGTTCTTTCGCACACATGCTCCATTTGGGCCCTAGTTGTGTCCCGAAACTTTTCAGCCCGATCGGAATATACCCAGGGGTGTTAAGAGTGAAAATGTGTGTAAAAATAGGTACTTTTTGCGTTTTAGCAACATGTTAGTAAAATGAGCTTATGAGGTATCGTTTTCCATGTTTTTGGGGACGAGAATACCGAATATGAAGTCGATTTTGACCAAAGACGCGGAAATTGAGGTTTTACCATTGGTTCAGCTCCCAAAATTTTTTTTTTTAGTCAAAAACCTGGAAAACTGTCTGAAATCACCGTGAATGTGTATAATAACATTAGAAAAAATGTAAACAGGTGAATCAAGACCATTAAATGGCACTACCAATGATCAAATATGATCTGGAAAAAAATAAAAAAAAGCGTAGGTACCTATTTCATGTTTTGGGGACCAAAATTGGTGGAAATCATCAAAAATAGCTATTTAAATTATTGCGCATGAAAGAAACAATAAATGAACATCCAACGAGAATCTCTAGAACTCCAATAGAATAATAAACCCATGTGACAAGGACTTTGCAGCGTTTTTGGAATCCAAGCACCTTGAAACGGAAAAGAAAAAAATTTGAGGGGGTGTTATAAAAATTTTTTGCTGAGCGATTACATAGGTGTATTATTCACAGAATAATAAACCAAAACTGGACCAGAGCCTATAAATAAATAGTCCTCAATATTAAACTGATAGCACAAGCTAGAAAAACGAAGCAGCTCAAGTGCTAAATAAGTGTTTGAGTGTGGAAAAGGATATGAGACTTTGATCCTGCTTCTCCTTTCTAACCTGAGCTATGCCGACAAAATTATGACCATCTGTGGACCCCGCCTGGATCGTCCTTTTTCCTGGAGACGAAGCCGTCGGTCGTGCGTAATGACGTTTAAACTCCTACTAACGCGGCTAACGACCGCCCTCCTACGGATGAAATAGCTGAACGTTCTCATACAGTTGGATTCCAGCACAGTTCCCTAAGGGTGTTGAGGGTATCGTACATAGCGAAGGAGAAATTTCCCCGACGAGTTGTTCTGACAGCAACCGGCCTCGGAGCGGAAGCGCTTTTGTCAAAAATTTTTCTGTCGGTCGCAAACAACAAGGAGTTGCGAAGTGAACGGAAAACGGAGAGTAACGAGAAAACGCTGCAAATTATTACACAACGGTTTATTATTTACCTGTACAGATGACCCCTTCTGCGTGGATCACTGTTTTCTGTGGTCAATACCCTCGAGCTCCCCCCAGGAAAGCCCTAAACCGAGTACTGGAGACGGCCCGGAAATTAAAGTTTCCTACAAATGCGTGGGATTCAATAATCCAATAATTAATTCTTTGTAGTTATTCATGAATCATAAGGCAAATAATAAACCGCTGTGTAATAATTTACCTGCATAGGTGCCCTTTCTACGTTGATAATATAATGAACCGTTATGTAATAATTTACCGAGGTGTAATAATTTGTCCATTAATAATACTTCAACGGTTGTTCAACTTGCAAAAGTAGGTACCTACCAACAAAATCCGGTCCCTTCTACGTAGATGGTATAATGAACCGTTGTGTAATAATTTGCCATTGTGTAATAATTTACCCAACAATAATACTTCAACGTAACCTATCAACAAAATTCAAAAGATCCATCATTTTTCAAATGAAATAATATCACAGAACAACTAACTCGACTATATATTTATACCGTTTGGTTCACGATCCTGTTGAAGCTTTTCGGTGCAAACGAACGGCTGGTCGTACAATGCTCCGGGTGGTCTCAAAAAATGCCTGATTTCAAGATCAATTTAAGAACTTTAAAAAAACCATACCCTTGTACTGAAAGTTTTCGAGCTACGGCGTTCTGAACCCCTATTTTGATCCCCTTAGAGATGACTGACAGCAACGCCGAGCTTCTAAGACCAGGTAGAGCCCAAACGGGACCTACATACCAAATTTCATTGATTTTGGTTCATGGTAACTAAGAAAAGTGGCCAGTACGGCATACGGCGGACATACAGAAGTTTTTTATTGCATTTTCGGACTCTAAATACCTCGAAACGGAAACCATCAAATTTTGAGGGGGTGTTAAAAAATTTTTTTCATGCTCGATTCCAAAGGTTTAATATTGAAAAAATAAACCGAAATGCCCCTCTGTTTAGTCGTAGACTTACCGCAGAACAAGATGACAAGATTACTTTCCCATCATCACAAGACAAATATGGCAAGTGTAGACCATCGATGTATAAATATAATGGACCATTATATACATCGATGGTGTAGACAAGTGTGTCTCAGTCAAGTGTGTTGAACAGATTTCTCCCTTCGTTTCGTGCATCCAGCAGGCCTCGAGCGAAATCACAGCATCGTGGGTTGAATATAGCGGTGCAGATGAGTTGAGTCCTCCGTCTTTTTCTATAGGCACACACGAATTGATTCCCGTACAAGAACTGCTACTTGTAACGTATGAGTTGAGTGCCGGTCTGAATCACAGTCACCTGTGAAGCTGTATACTATACACTGATCTGCTGTATACTACCGCCGATCACATTAGCCTGTTAGCAACACACAGGAGACACCACGAGGAGGTCGGCTGTTCGCCTCCCAAAAATATTGTTGCTGCTGGTCAGCTCATCAGTCGATCGGCAATATTTCACGTCATTATCACTTGGGAAAAAACTTGTACAAAATCGAACCGCATAATTTCTTTTCGATCAAATTTTGCTATTTGCTCCCTGCGGGAAGGTTTCCTTTTCGACGGCTTTCTTTGTTTTTTGTAAGAGGAACTCCGAATCTTAACGTGAGTTTCGGACTGAACCCCAAGTAGCAAGTCTATCAAATTGAATGTACTGGGGTGTCCGGTGTAAGAAGAAGAAGAAGTATTTTTTGGCCTTTAAGAAATGAAAAATATAAAACAAATTATAAATAAACCCTCTAAAGTATACCAATATATACCATTATATACATCGATGGTGTAGACAAGTGTGTCTCAGTCAAGTGTGTTGAACAGATTTCTCCCTTCGTTTCGTGCATCCAGCAGGCCTCGAGCGAAATCACAGCATCGTGGGTTGAATATAGCGGTGCAGATGAGTTGAGTCCCCGTCTTTTTCTATAGGCACACACGAATTGATTCCCGTAGAAGAACTGCTACCGTAACGTATGAGTTGAGTGCCGGTTCATAAGAGTTCATAAGAATTTGTGGAAAGTGGCAGAGCCACTCAATCTAGGCCGAGCGCAGGTGTTTGTGTCACTTCATCATCAAATCATCAAAAAGGAAAATTAAATTTACAGCTGAACATTTATGAAAGTAAAAGAATTTGAGATCATAAAAAAATACTTCTTGAAGTGACTCACACTTATACGTTTTGGTTTATTATTCTGTGAATAATACACCTATGTATTCGCTCAGCAAAAAATGTTTATAACACCCCCTCAAAATTTTTTCTTTTCCGTTTCAAGGTGCGTAGATTCCAAAAATGCAATGTCCGTCCGCCGTCCACCGTCCGCCGTACGCCGTCCGCCGTATCACGTGTACAGGCTTCATTTTCGGTCGAAAAAAATCGTTCTTTCGCACACATGCTCCATTTGGGCCCTAGTTGTGTCCCGAAACTTTTCAGCCCGATCGGAATATACCCAGGGGTGTTATGAGTGAAAATGTGTGTAAAAATAGGTACTTTTTGCGTTTTAGTAACATATTAGTAAAATGAGCTTTTGAGGTATCGTTTTCCATGTTTTGGGGACGAGAAGACCGAATATGAAGTCGATTTTGACCAAGGAGTGGAAAATTGAGGTTGTACCAGATGTTCAGCTCCCGAGATTCATTTTTTATGAGTCAAACACCTGGGAAATCGTCTGAAATCACCATCAATTATTTGTAGAATAACACTGGAAAAAGTGTCGACAGGTGGATCAAGACGATTAAATGGTACTATCAATGATCAAAGATAATTTATTTAAAAAAAAAAGAGAAAAAAAGGAGCGTACCTTGTTCGTGTTTTGGGGGCCAAAATTGGTGGAAACCACCAAAAATAGCTATTTCAATTATTTTATATGAAAGAAACAATAAATAAACAGCCAACATCTCTGAAGGTATGTCCAATAGAATAATAAACCCATGTGACAAGGACTTTGCAGCGTTTTTGTTAAAAAGCTGCATTGAGCATCGGGTGAAAACTTAAGCAGAAGCTGTTCGTTGTGCGGTTTGTTGTTGCTTAGTACTGAGCCCAAACAGACGGAGGAAACAACGACTCTTCGTGACGGACTAGAGAAAACGTAGCCAGTGAACCGGTTGGTTCATAACAGGTACTTAACTGATACGCATGCCAGGGGACCCAAATCAACTTCCTCAAAATCTTACAGAAAACTCCGGGGCTCAACTCATAATTAGCCGAATATAGACCAACCCCCAACAACCCTCAGACATCGGAAGGGCGTGTTGAGGATCGCGTTACCAAACCCCCAGTTACGTTGGAATGAATATCACCAGCTTATTAAGAATTAATTATTTTAAAGTACAAATTGAGAAGAGTCGGTACCTTTTTGGGTTTGCTCCAGACATCCGTTGTTATTTCATGGGAAATCCCTCAAGAATTGATTTGCGTCAAGTAAATGCAACCGGTGAATATTCGGCAGATACAGTCCATGACTCCGTTGAGGCAGAGGTTTCCAGCACGTTCACTAAGCGTATCTGTTATGTTGGTTCACGTTCATTTCTAAAAAATCCACTTTCATAGCTAACAAAGTTGAAAATATTTAAGTTAAATCACGTCAAAAAATCCATTTTCGTAGCTGCTTAACAAAATTGAAAATAGTTAAGTTAAATTAAATAGCGTAATTAAATCACGTCAAAAAATCCACTTTCGTAGCTGCTTAACAAAATTGAAAATAGTTAAGTTAAATTAAAGCAAGTAATAGTTAAATTAAAGCACGCTCACTAAGCGTATCTGTTATGCTGGTTCACGTTCATTTCTAAAATGTCCACTTTCATAGCTAAAAGAGTTTAAAATAGTTGAGTTAAATTAAATCACGTCAAAAAATCCACTTTCGTAGCTGCTTAACAAAATTGAAAATAGTTAAGTTAAATTAAATCACGTAATAGTTAAATTAAAGCACGCTCACTAAGCGTATCCGTTATGCTGGTTCACGTTCATTTCTAAAATGTCCACTTTCATAGCTAAAAGAGTTTAAAATAGTTGAGTTAAATTAAATCACGTCAAAAAATCCATTTTCGTAGCTGCTTAACAAAATTGAAAATAGTTAAGTTAAATTAAAGCACGCTCACTAAGCGTATCTGTTATGCTGGTTCACGTTCATTTCTAAAATATCCACTTTCATAGCTAAAAGAGTTTAAAATAGTTGAGTTAAATTAAATCACTTCAAGAAATCCATTTTCGTAGCTGCTTAACAGAATTGAGAATAGTTAAGTTAAATTAAAGCACGTTCACTAAGCGTATCTGTTATGTTGGTTCACGTTCATTTCTAAAATACCCCCTTTCATAGCTAATGAAGTTGAAAATAGTTAAGTTGAATTAAATCACGTAGTTAAATCACGTCAAAAAATCCATTTTCGTAGCTGCTTAACAAAATTGAAAATAGTTAAGTTAAATTAAAGCACGCTCACTAAGCGTATCTGTTATGCTGGTTCACGTTCATTTCTAAAATATCCACTTTCATAGCTAAAAGAGTTGAAAATAGTTAAGTTGAATTAAATCACGTAGTTAAATCACGTCAAAAAATCCATTTTCGTAGCTGCTTAACAAAATTGAAAATAGTTAAGTTAAATTAAAGCACGCTCACTAAGCGTATCTGTTATGCTGGTTCACGTTCATTTCTAAAATGTCCACTTTCATAGCTAAAAGAGTTGAAAATAGTTGAGTTGAATTAAATCACGTCAAGAAATCCATTTTCGTAGCTGCTTAACAGAATTGAAAATAGTTAAGTTAAATTAAAGCACGTTCACTAAGCGTATCTGTTATGTTGGTTCACGTTCATTTCTAAAATACCCACTTTCATAGCTAATGAAGTTGAAAATAGTTAAGTTGAATTAAATCACGTAGTTAAATCACGTCAAAAAATCCATTTTCGTAGCTGCTTAACAAAATTGAAAATAGTTAAGTTAAATTAAAGCACGCTCACTAAGCGTATCTGTTATGCTGGTTCACGTTCATTTCTAAAATATCCACTTTCATAGCTAATGAAGTTGAAAATAGTTAAGTTGAATTAAATCCGTAGTTAAATCACGTCAAAAAATCCATTTTCGTAGCTGCTTAACAAAATTGAAAATAGTTAAGTTAAATTAAAGCACGCTCACTAAGCGTATCTGTTATGCTGGTTCACGTTCATTTCTAAAATATCCACTTTCATAGCTAAAAGAGTTGAAAATAGTTGAGTTGAATTAAATCACGTCAAGAAATCCATTTTCGTAGCTGCTTAACAGAATTGAAAATAGTTAAGTTAAATTAAAGCACGTTCACTAAGCGTATCTGTTATGTTGGTTCACGTTCATTTCTAAAATACCCACTTTCATAGCTAATGAAGTTGAAAATAGTTAAGTTAAATTAAATCACGTAATTAAATCCCGTCAAAAAATCCATTTTCGTAGCTGCTTAACAAAATTGAAAATAGTTAAGTTAAATTAAAGCACGCTCACTAAGCGTATCTGTTATGCTGGTTCACGTTCATTTCTAAAATGTCCACTTTCATAGCTAAAAGAGTTTAAAATAGTTGAGTTAAATTAAATCACGTCAAGAAATCCATTTTCGTAGCTGCTTAACAGAATTGAAAATAGTTAGGTTAAATTAAAGCACGTTCACTAAGCGTATCTGTTATGTTGGTTCACGTTCATTTCTAAAAAATCCACTTTCGTAGCTGCTTAACAAAGTTGAAAATACTCAAGTTAAATTGAAAATAGTTTAAATTAAATTTGAATGAAGAAAAGGTTGGGGAATCATTTCCATAGGAGGAGCATTAACAGGACCCAGGAAAGCGAGACTTTCGCACGTAAAACCGGACGTTTGCGTCACTGTAGATTATGATTATGATCAGCGAGTAGACTCAAGTAAGATGGATTATGTGCGGTACGTTTTTGTTTGTTTGGAAGCACCTTCCCGTGACGATACGAACCTACTTGTTAACAGTCCTGTTGTGCTATATAATTAAGGATGAGCGACGCAAATGCATAACTGAATTGTTGGTAGGTGATTATAAAGTTTCATATCAGTACCTATCAGGTTTTAACTGCAAAATACAAAAAAACGCTGCAAATCCCTGCACAACGGTTTATTATTTTGTACAGAATACCCTTCTGTTACAGATCACAGCTCTCTGTATAGATAACCCGTCTATATAATATGATATGTACTATTCTATACATATTATGTAGATCGCAGTTAGTTACCTACGGAGTCTACCTACTAAATCACGAGTTAAATGTTGCTAAAATAATTCTGTCGATGACAAACAGTAACTAAAACGGCAAAAAGAAATGCAAATAATGAAGTTCTGAAGGAAAATTGTTGATGTGGAGTGAAATAGATGCCCCTTCTGCGTAGATAACTGTTTTCTGTGGACAGTACCAACCCTCGTGGTCAAGTATAATGAACCGTTGTGTAATAACTTGCCCATAAATAATACTCCAACGGTTGTTCAAGTTGCACAAGTACCGATCAACAAAATCCAGCCCCTTCTTGGTAGATGAACCGTTGTGTAATAATTTACCGCTTTGTAATAGTTTACCGTTGTGAAATAATTTACCGTTATGTAATAATTTACCGTTGTGTAATAATTTACCATTGTGTAATAATTTACCCATCAACTTTACTTCAACGTTTGTTTCACAATTACCTACCTACAAAATCCAATATTCCATCACTTATCAAATGAAATAATATCGCAGAACAACCAACTCGACTTCATACAGCCATCCTTGATTATAATCAGGTGCTCCCTAGCGATGATATCCGGGCCGGATTTATACCGTTTGATTCTCGATCGTGTTGACGAAGCTTTTTGGTGCACACGAACGGCTGGACGTACAATGCTCCGGGTGGTCTCAAAAAATTGTTAAGCTCAAGACAAATTTAATAACGTAAAAAAAACCATACCCTTCTATCGAAAGTTTTCGAGCTTCGGCGTTTTGAAAATTTCAACCCCTATTTTGAACCCCTTAGAGATGACTGACAGTAACGTCGAGCTTCGAGAACCACCTTGACCCCGAACGGAACCTGTAAACCGAATTTCATCAATTTTGTTTCATGGTAACTAAGAAAAGTGGGCAGTACGGCGTACGGCGGACAGACAGCAATTTTTTATTGCATTTTCGGATTCTACATAGTACATACCTTGAAACGTAAACCATCAAATTTTGAGGGGGAGAATTTTTTTTTTCATGCTCGATTCCAATGGTCCATTATTGAAAATAATAAACCAAAAAACATAAAAAAAAATAAAAATAAATAATTTAAAAAAATAAAAAAGTGGAAATAAATAAATTAATACTTCAAAACAGTTTAACATCCATAGACGGGGAAACAGTGTAATATTTTTTTAAGCAATCAAGTTGATAAATTTACTCCTCCTCCTCCAACCAAAGACATAAAAAACAAAAAAATAAATAAATAAAATAATTTAAAAAAAGAGGAAATAAATTACCTAATACTTCAAAACAATTTAACATTCATAGACGGGGAAACAGTATAATAATTTTTTAAGCAAATAAATTGATAAATTTGGGGTTGATAAATTTACTCCTCCTCCTCCTGATAATTTGCCCAATTAGTCCGAAACTGTCATTGAACCACCAGTGGACCTACACCCGGATCAGCGGATCTTGTTCCGAATACCTCCTCCCATACAGTATAAATACCTCAAAGTCACAACCCGCTCAACTCCGATGATTTATATAACGGATTTATGTAAGCTCGATTCTGCGTCCATTTCCCAAATCCGTCGTTCCCCTTGTGAGCTGTAATTTATTGCGCGAAACGCACTTCCACTGTATCATTAACACTCTTGCATAACAATATCAACAGAATTCTGGCTTGTTTAAAAAACGGCCTACATTCATTAACCCTGTGGACCCCTCCCCGTTTTTTTTTTTTTTTGTAATAAAAGCCGACAACCTTGCGTTAAAGCGTGTTGTAGGCCTAAAGCGTTGCATAATGTCCGATTCGAGCCTATTTCGAAAATCATTCAGGTCGACTGGTGGCAACGTAAGACTAAGTGTGTAGGATGCGTGTAGGACAACGAATATTACAAGTTGACCGATAATAGGATATTGACTTCATTGATTACCTACTTTTGAATGATACATTATGCTCTCAGTACTGCCGTCCTAAGCAAGAAAGCCGTAGAACAAGGAAATCTAGTTTTGAGAAAAACGCAGGTAAAGTTTTTAGGCTGTAAAATGACCATTCTTCAATATTTTCCAATAATTTTGGTTTAATTATTTTCAATAATGAACCATTGGAATCGAGCATGAAAGAGAAAAAAAAAAAAAAAAGAAATTCTAACCCCCCCTCAAAATTTGATGGTTTTCGTTTCATCAAGGTATGAAGAATCCAAAACTGCAATAAAAAAATTTCTGTCTGTCCGCCGTACGCCGTACTGGCCACTTTTATTAGTTACCATGAAACAAAATTGATGAAATTCGGGTTATAGGTTCCGTTCGGGGTCTAGTTGGTCCTCGAAGCTCGGCGTTACTGTCAGTCGTCTCTTCAAAATAGGGGTTGAAATTTTCAGAACGCCGTAGCTCGAAACTTTCGATTGAAGGGTATGGTTTTTTTACGTTATTAAATTTGTCTTGAGCTGAACAATTTTTTGAGACCACCCGGAGCATTGTACGTCCAACCGTTCGTGTGCACCAAAAAGCTTCGTCAACACGATCGAGAATCAAACGGTATAAATCTGGCCCGGATATCATCGCTAGGGGGCACCTGATTATAATCAAGGATGGCTGTATGAAGTCGAGTTGGTTGTTCTGCGATATTATTTCATTTGATAAGTGATGGACTATTGGATTTAGTTGGTAGGTACTTGTGAAACTTGAACAAACCTTGAAGTATTATTGATGGATAAATTATTACACAATGATAATTATTACACAACGCAAACAATTACACAACGGCAAATTATTACACAATGGTAAATTCTTACATAACGGTAAATTATTTCAAAACGGTAAATTATTACACAACGGTTCATCAACCATTTTCTACTTTCTACATTTTTGGACAAAAATTCATTTGCCTGGAGGACACCATGTCATGGATGGGCGTTTTTTAAATATTTTTTATTTATTTATTTATTGTAACAACTTACACACCTGCTTCCAATATTGACTACAGGTCAGTTATAAACAGAACTCAACTTTGCAAAAATAATACGATAATGGTTGTTAATGATCAAATAATAAGTCAAAATCAATACTGCTTATGAAAATGCAAAAATCATCATTTTTGCAAAAATGCAAAAATTCCATGGGTGGGCGTGTAGTTTTATATTCTCCCTTGGTGGCCTATGTTTTCATCACCCGTCGGCGATGTGGAGTTTGCCGGTGTAATAACAGCTGTATGTGAAGCTTTGAAGGAGAAGAGGTGAATCTGGATGAGTTCCATTCTGATGGAACATTTTTGAGGCCTTTCTTTTGTACAAAATTTTGAACGGACTACCGTTTTGTACAATAATGTCCCTCATACTGACAAAACTTTGCGCAAAACGAACAGTTTAGTGTGTTTTTGCGCAACAATTTCGACAGTTGAGAGGGCCTTTAGGTAGGCTGTAGTTAGGCATCAAGTTGCTAGGCACCTACATTTTATATACCTTCAAAAAAGCTACTCGTACCTATAGGTAAACCTAAATTTGTTGAATCCCCGCGAGAATGGCCACACCCTAACTGTCGAGGTCCGGGTGTTTGGGAAGCCCTCATTCAGAGAATACTGGAATTTATCAGGTGGTCAATAGTTGTGGTGGTTTAAACTCGGATAACTTGAAACATTTTATAAATTTTGTCAAAAAAAAGCTTTGTACAACTAAAAAGTTGAAAATAATTTTTATGCTGAACAAATGTGTTGGGTATTCAAAGCCGATACAAAAAAAATTTGAAACCGGCGCCAAATTTTAGCTAAAAGGTACACATAAAAATAAAATAAAAATACCCAGGTACCGTAAATCGCTGGCTTGGCTTTGAATAAATTACGTTTGTTTTTATTATTTAGTTTTATGCAGATTTTTGAATTTTGGTTTTTTGAATTTTTTTATTTTATTTTTGCTTTTTAGTGCGATTAACAGAGCATTAACAAAATTTTGGTTTCTATACCTTTTGGTGAATTTTTCGAGGTGCACCAGTATCTAAGTGAACTTCGTGGTACCTACTGCTCCGATAAATAATTTGGTCTGTACTGGCCAAATATGGGCTTCTCAATACTAGAATGTGTGACTAGAATGAATCCTTACAATACTAGAATGTGTGACTAGAATGAATGAATGAAAACTGGAATGGGACCACCCGGTCCTCTATCATTTGAAAAAAATATTAATCGAAATCTGTCCAGTAGTTTCGAATATACTCGCTGGACAAATAAAATGTAGGAGAGAAAAAACGGTCGAATTAAGAAATTCCTTCTCTTTTGAAGTCTGTTAAAAATTAAATAATAATTTTCTATTTGTTCTAGGGTTCCTGGCTCTAGGCGAGTCTGCCCAGTTGATGCAGAAATTCGCTTGGAGGGCAGTCGACTACGCTTTCCCTAGCGAGATCCAGCGCCAGCTGGCCATTCGAGATGGCTTTTACATCCCCGAAAACAACCTTCCCGTTGGTATCGAGGTTTGGAAGAACAAAATGTTCATCACCGTGCCCAGATGGACCGACAAAGGTAAGTGAATAAACCCACGGTTGGTGCGATAGTTTTGAACGGTTTCGGTGTGTTTTCAATAGATTCAGTGGAAGTAATTTGTAACTTGGCTACATCAGCGAGCCGTACGTTTCCGTATGTGAGCCATGGTGGGTACCCGACTGGTGGATTTCGAATTATGCGCGAACTAGTGATGGGAACGAAAACGCACAACAGTGTTGCTACAACAGTTGCGGATGAAAAACGAAGCAACTGTTGTCAAGAAAATGAAATAACAGTTGTAAATAACAGCTTACTTTCACAGTGGCGTGACAAACCTCAACACTCACAACAGATGTAAAACTGTCGTCAGAGAACTGTTACTTTGGTATTTACCTAGTTAACTAGTTTTTCCAGATCTAAATAACCATGGTATTATAAAGAATGATTCCTTGGAAATAACTGACATTTCGGTGTGTGTGTGTGTGTGTGTGTGTGTGTGTGTGTGTGTGTGTGTGTGTGTGTGTGTGGAAACCTTCATTTGTTGTCTGAAGAAGCAACAGAAACCGATCGAGTGGCCTGTTCTTGGTACCAAAGCCAAATTCCTGAGCTTCTCCATTCTTCTGAACACCCTATACATATTTCACTGGAATACCCCTTTCAAACGCTCATTTCTTTCCCGTTCAAAACCTCTTGCTGACGAAGCAACTCTTTTTTTTTGTATTGCACAGTTGTAAGAGTTGTTGAAACGAAAAATTTCCAAAAGCGTCCAAAACGAGAGGTGTTATCAACAGCTCATCAACAACAGCCTGTTATTAGTTGAATTAGAATCGCAGAGTTATTTCCAAAAACACCGAAAACTAAAAAATGTCCACAACGAGAGGTGTTATCAGCAACAGCCTGTTGTGGTATCAAAACCACCGAAAACGAAAAAAACTTCCACAACGAGAGGAGCTATCAGCAAGAGACTGTTGTGCCTTGAAAGACACAACAGATTGTTATTTACAACTGTTATTGGCGACAGTTATTCTCGGGTTTTCTGAAAATAGCAATAACGCCCACCACTATGCGCGACTGCACCTCTCGCGCAAGCTCAAGATATTTGTTGTAGTCAGTTGTTGTCATTGATATTTCCATAGCCGTCAGTTGTGAATCTTCAACCTGATAATAGCGTTGTGACAATTTAATATAGGTACCTATGGAGTAAAATTTTGCCTGAAGCTTTTATTGATCTGCCTTCATTTTGTGGCGAGTTTATTTACTTTGTAGTGATGCTACACTACAACTTTAACGTCCTGGCTCAAAATTCACATGTTCGGTTGTTGCTAACGTATGTTGCTCCTCAAAATTCTTTTGAAGAGTTGGTCGAAAAATCTCATAGCTCGCACTTGCGATTTTTAATTTTCATACACCATAAATACGTTTGGTAAATATAACCGTTTAATACGTTCCGTTAGCAGCTCTACTCTGTTCTACACATAGTGACGCGTCAACTTCATGCGGTTTGGCAGATAATGAGAACGCTGCAAATCATTAGTTATTGAATGGCTTATTATGGAAATTACAGTCGCAAAGCTTAGAAAATAGTAATTTAGAAAGTGAAACCATACTAAGAAAACTAGATACCAGTCAGATGCTAAAAACCAAGCGCCCTTCTTGATACCCTGACTGGATTCAGTCAAAATTTGGCTGTATCCTGATTTGATCCAGCAGCCAGCTTTTCTGCCAAGCAAATAGTTGAAGAAATACATGTAGAAGGAAAACTACACTCTTAGATGCTAACTCAGTCTGCCTGTTGGCTCACATCAACGGGAAAGGGACGGCAACAATGCAAGGTGGGCCCAGGTAGAGGATTAGAGGGCTAACAATAGGCCCCTATTGTTATAGTATTTTTCCCAAATGCCGTTCGATCCAATGATCCGATCTTCAATCTGAAAACGGATTTGGATTCTTCGATTTTTTTCCTACAAAAGTACTAGTTGCTTTTTTTCAAAAAGTTGAAAATAAGTAAAATAATGTCAAAAACTCCATGAATTTTTTTTTTTTTTTAAATTCAAAACTGAATGTCGCCACTTGAGGTTGCTTATAACGGTTACAGAACATTTTACAGATTGAAAATCGGTTGACCCCTTCAAGAGATAAATCGAATATTGGATTGGCTCATTTTGAAGCACAACGTGGTGGCGGTTTTTGGAACTAAACCCGTGAAATTTACCATTAAGGCCTGTTTTCCTAGCGACCGGATTTTTGCGCGGCGCGAACGGAATTGACTCAATCGCGTCGGCGGGAGTGCGAAATGTATCGCGCGGCGTGAAAGTGTTTTCCTCTAGCAGCGACATAGGTTCTGTACGCTCAGTGTGTGTGTAGTGAGCCTACGAAATGGAGGGAAGAAAACGAAAGATGGCGGTAATTCTGCTCATTAAGGAAATCATGGACATTGACGGGGAATGAGCTTATTTATTGGAAAAATTCATGAAGTTCAGGAAAAAATGAAATGAAATTAATGAAATTCCGCATCTTTCAAGTCGTACAATAATCCATCAGTCCTCACGAACTCGATCAGCATTTCGTTTTCATCCGCCGAAAACCGGACTGTCGTCCCCGATTTCTTCTTTGGTAGGGAAATAATCGCTGAAGGGATAGGTAACATGAACACGCGCAAAAACTGGTAACATAATACAGGTGGACACAAAAAGGTGAAACGTATTCAAGAACGTTTTGGGCCTTGAATAATATTATAGAGAAATCTATAGAGCACCAAATTTCAACCTTCCGAGCCCATTGGTCTGTATTGCTAAAATTTCCTTTTATTTCTGCATTTATTTGGGGGTTAGCATCCAAATCACCGGAATAAGACGTTGTCTCATTCAAAATGTAAAAGGTGCCTTATTCGAGATCCGGTAGAGCGGTTGTCACAGTGATTGTCTTTTTCCAACTTCTGATTCTTTTTCTCTGTCAAAAATGTGCAATATATACAGAGAAGTTGTTTTATTATTTTTAGCAAAGATGATTCTTTTTGTTATATCTGAGGCGAGCTGGAACAACAACTGACTGAATGATGAATGAAACGACGAATAAAAAGACGGTCGTTCGAGATGGAAATCAGATTAATTTAAACCAAGATGAAGTATTTCGGAGGTTACGACATTTTGGCTACATCATCAAATTTTGGCCCGTGTGGCACCGCCGAGCAATAAAAAATTATCAAAAGCCACCCGCCTGAAGTGAAATTAAGTTAAATATAACCGCCTCAGCTGTTAGTTATACAAACTGATCTTGCAGAAGAATTTTCGTGGAACGCAGAATGTAATTAGAAATTTCTCTTTGTTCAGCACTCATCGGGTGACTTATTACGATGGCAGTCGATTGATGTTCGTTTGCCTGGAAATGAGGGGAGTTGAGATGTAGCTCACGTTTCGACACGCTGTATTATAGAACGGAATATAACAGGGCCTTGCGATAATTTTCACACTTGCAACTGTACACCAGTTATGAGACGGTTCATGATGCATCACGAGTCCGCTTCCTCAGCCCTGAAAAGGAATTAATACGAGCTGTACTCACCTACTTGAATGATATTTCAAACAGAAGCGTTGAGAAGATTAATTTTGGGAAACTGTAGATGTACTCGTAGTTACAGGATCAATGTCAAAGGCGGTAGCGGTGCGTGGGCTCTGAAAACCACCAAACCGGAACACAAATTAACAGCTTTTTTTACAAAATACCTGTAAATGTTTTCCAACAGTGGAGTCTTCTTATGAGAAATGGGTGGATTTTAATCAACCGCAGCTCTTAGCACAACAGTTCACAATAGTGAACACAATAGTTCTGATCAGTACCCGGGATTACCAGAAGCTAAAAGTTCTATAGCTTCATACTGACTAATACTCAGCAAAGGCCCTAAACTTTTAATCATCACTCTATCTATCCTCGTAGGAAAATGCCGAAAATTTTGACTGTAAGTTAGCCACCGAATTCATCTGGTACAAAAATACAGAAGCAAATAAACTAAACAACAACTAAAAACAACGAA
The DNA here is from genome assembly GCA_954871275.1 of Leptopterna dolabrata. NCBI lineage: Eukaryota > Metazoa > Arthropoda > Insecta > Hemiptera > Miridae > Leptopterna > Leptopterna dolabrata. Next base: position 28,522,058 of record OX940987.1, on the reverse strand, counting down.
CTAGACTAAAATACAACGAAGTAATGACCCGCCGGCCAGTACCTACTTGGATGGAGAATCAGACTATTTAGAAGCCAGGTACTTATCTGTGTATGTTGACGTCGATCAATCCACAAGACCACAGACAGGACACAACGCACTTAATTATCGCAAATCCAAATCTGTCCCGGGAACTCGAATGGGAACATACAAAATTCGAAACGTAAGCAGAAAATTGAAAACTCAACATAGGAACAGAATGGCGAAAGTGATAAGAATTTTTAGGGGAGGACAGATCAAAGGACAAGCATCTCGTATCGAGATGAATTGAAACAATCGAATCGATTGTGAACACAAACGATTTTTGAATGGAAATGTGGGCCCCGGGCCCAAAAGGGGCGTGGCTAACCAAATTTTTACTCGACTGAGCTTGCGCGGACGGGCCACTTTTCTCGGTTACCATGGTGACACCAGGTCCCAGGACCTGTCAGTTTCCGGAGCCCAGGTTTCGATTTCGATTGCGTCCTCACTACCGAAGGTAGGGAAGCCTTGGATTCGTGATTGATTAAAACAATTTATGTGCTCCAACATGAAAATTTCCACTACCATTTTGCGTTTCAGACATCCAGGAACATTTTTGGTTCCGTGTCTGTCTGTGGTAATTCCTTGTAACGCCCGTAACTACTCGAAATAATGGTCGAAATGGACTGAAATTTGGAGGGTGTGCGAGTTGGGTCACAGATGGTCCCGTACCAAAATCATTGAAAAATTACGGTAACTTTCGTCTGCGCATGAGCAAACGTGAAATAATTGAAACGCTTAGAACTACCTTAAATATCATAGAAATGAGCTCAGATTTGGAGGGTCGATCAGGAATGATAGTTTGATAGTTCCACACGTATTTCACTGGAATCGCACTGTAACTTTCGTCTGCGCATGCGTGAACATGAAATGTTGCCCGTCTCCTTGTAAAGCGTCTAACTACGCGAAAAATAGTCGTAGAGAGCTGAAATTTTGAAGGTACCCGCGGCTTGGATTGCAGATGTTCCCATTTCAAAATTATGGAAATTTTCCATTCTGCGCATGCGCGAACGTGAAATACTTGAAACGCCCGTAACTACCTTAAATGTCGTTGAAATGAGTTCAGATTTGGAGGGTCGATCAGGAACAACACTTTGATCATTGCATTTGATTCAAGTGAGGAAACTATTATACTGCCTACTCGAATAGGAAGGCGTTTTTCATAGAAAAAGTGTAAAGCCCTATTGTAGGAAATACGGTTTAAAAAATTCGGTATTACTTGGCTGTCTTAAATAATTTTACTGGGGCTGTTTGATGTTTTGACTTCGTACCCTGGGCCATTTTATTAAAAAATAACACTGATTGCTTTCCATTTCATTCAAAACACACATCTAGAAAACCAAGATGACTCCAAACGGCAGCCAGGCAGTCACAATTATGGAGTCCACGTCAACTGAAGCTGCCAACGGGTTATTTGCCGTGGCGAAATAACGGTTTCGAGATTACGGGCTCCATTATTTACCGAGAATTTGTGGAATGATTCAGTCCAGACTTGGGTGATCGCTATCAGTGCAATTGAACGAGGTCCGTGGAGTCGTTAGGAGTCTGGGAACGGAAAAGAAGTTGATAGAAAGTACGTCTGACAACAGAGGATTGGCGAATGGTTTTTCTCCCGTATTGGATACGTAAGATTTTATCAATAACTTGTTTTGCTTCCTCCTTGGATTCGTGACTGTGTAAAAAAAAAAATGTATGTGCTCCAAAATGCAAATTTCCACTTCCATTTTGCGTTTCAGACATCGAGAAACATTTTTGGTTCCGTCTGTCTGTGGTAATTCCTTGTAACGCCCATAACTACTCGAAATAATGGTCGAAATGGGCTGAAATTTGGGGGGTAGGTGCGGGTTGGGTCACAGATGGTCCCATACAAAAATCATTGAAAAAGTACGGTAACTTTCGTTTGCGCATGCGCAGAACGTGAAATACTTGAAAAGCCCATAACTACCCTAAATATCGTTGAAATGAGTTGAAACTTGGAGGGTCGATCTGGAATAATACTTTGATAGTTCCAAATGAACTTCATTGGAATCGTATCGTAACTTTCATCTGCGCATGCGCGAACATGAAATGTTGACCATTTCCTTGTAACGCATCTAACTACGCGAAAAACGGTTGTACAGAGCTGAAATTCTGAGGGTACACGCGGGTTGGATCGCAGATAGTCTCATTTCAAAATCATGGGAATCGTTTCGTCTGCGCATGCGCAAACTTGAAATACTTGAAACGCCCATAACTACTTTAAATATCGTTGAAATGAGCTCAGATTTGGAGGGTCGATCAGGAACAATAGTTTGATAGTTCCTTATGAATTTCATTGAAATCGTACTGTAACTTTCTTCTGCGCATGCGCAAACATGCAATGTTGCCCGTTTCCTTGTAAAGCTTCTAACTACGCGAAAAATAGTCGTAGAGAGCTGAAGTTTTGAGGGTAGACGCGGGTTGGATCGCAGATGGTCCCGTATCAAAATGAACCTACCCAACTATTCTTTACGTTCGTGTGATTCAATTGAGGAAGCTATACTGCCTACTCGAATTGGCAGGCGTTTTTTTTCTGTCGCTCCCATATGTTCATGTACTTACTCCCATATCGAGAGGAAAAAATGCTGCAAAATCCTTTTCACATGGGTTTATTGTTCTATTGGACATAAGTACAGAAATGTTGGCTGTTCATTTTTTATTGTTTCTTTCATGTGCAAAAATTGAAATTGTCAAAAACCTGGGAAATTTTCTGAAATCACCACATATTTGTGTAATATCACTGGAAGTCGTATCAACTGGTGAATCGAGAGAATTGAATAGCGCTATCAATGATCAAATATAATTTATAAAAAATAGGGGCCTAGTTCGTGTTTTTGGGGCGAAATTGGTTTCCACCAATTTCAACAAATTTCATACAAAAATAAGTTACAAAAAATCTGTTCGAATTTAGAAATAGTCAGACAAACTTTGGTGCGTAAATTTCCGTTTTTAGGTACACCAAATTCAACGCTGTTCATTGGGGGAGTTTTGAAAAGGGTTTTGTGGTACGGGAAAATATCATGTTGTAAATCAAATGCAATTTCGACTGCCACCGCCACTGCGGTACGTCGATAACGACCTCCCTAATGGCTCTTCAGTAAATGGCCTCCGCTGGGAGATTCATTCAATTCCCAAGCGGGAACGACGTGGTATTAATATTATATCTGAAGGGGACAAAAAAAATATATTTACACCGTAAAAGCCTTCGCCTTCTTCCTGTTCCTTATTCCTTAGAAATCTCGGAGTGATTTGTATGAGAATGGTCAGTTTATTTACCTACGAACGATTAGAAATTTTCGATCAATTCCTCAATCCACATTGTTGTGAAAGGAGTTGAAGAACCGTTCCTTTTCTCACCTGAAGCCCTGAAGGTTGCCTTTCGGAATTATTATTTATATATATATTTATTTCGCCATAGTTCAGTTATAGGTATGATTGTAAACCTAATTGAGCCAAATTGCTGAGGTTATTTCTATATTTTTTTTGTTTTTTTGTTGTAATAATATCGACACCTGAGAGGAAGAAGGGCCAATCTGATTTTTTCCCAAAGGGCCAATCTGTTTTTCCGGTTCAAGGACAAAAAGCAAAAAAGGGCCAATCTTTATAGAATTTTCAGATTGGCCGTTTTAGCTTTGGTGACCGCCTCCTGGGACGCAAGTAAAAAGGGCCAATCTTGTGATTTACTGTAGAGGAAAATAATTATCCGTTGTGTAATAATTTGCAGCGTTCTAGTGTTTACCGATTATTGGTAATGTACCTCTCAGACTTCTAGCTAATTACCAGAAGATTTTGCTGAGGTAAAAAATGAATATTTGGAATTTTACAAGTATTCATCAAAATACATTGAATTTTAAAAATTAGGACAAACTTGAGAATTAGAAGTACCTATCGAATTTATAGTGTTAAATTGGGGAAATCTTGGAATTAGATGTCAGACCATTTTAGAAGACAATAATAAATTCTTTATTTACTCTCAGCATTAACAAACGTTGCTTAATGTTACAGTCAATTTTTAAGAGTAATTTTTATTTATTTAGCTTAATTGTTACCACCTATTTGAAAAATATAACATGGAAACCTGCGAATAAAATGAAATGTGTATAGATTGGCCCTTTTTACTCCCGTCAGTGATCGGAAGCGCGGAAGTAAAAAGGGCCAATCTCGCCGAGCGAAGCAGATTGGCCTCAGAGATTCCTTCCTCTCACATTTTTATTTTTATTAATTTTTGGGGCAATCCAAACTGAGAAAATTTTTTAAATTCTTGTAGCCTATAGATTTTGACAAGTGATTTTGAAAAAACAAGTAGTAAAAATCAAAATGGGAATTAATAGCAGCGGTTCGAAATCTAGAAATGGGTGGAAAACAGTCAGATTGGCCCTTCTTCCTCTCAGGTGTCGATATTGTTTATTAGAGACCACTGCAGAATGTAATGTACCTCATTGGAATATTCAAGTTTACGATGTTACTGGAAATATAAAACTGCTGCGGTATTATTAGTAGTTATCAGTAGTTTTCCATATCCAGTAACTTAAATGTAAACTTAGATACTCCGATGAGGCCTATTACAACAAAAATAATAATAATTAACGTCAGCAATCGTATTGGGCTCAATGAGGTTTGCACCCATTCCTATCGACCTAAGGATAAGTTTGTTTACAAATAATATCATTTCGACAGGCAACCTTCAGGGCTTCAGGTGAGCGGCTGCCTTCGACGAAATTGCCAACATGTTAGGAACATACCTTCGAAAGGGTGAACTTATTTTTGAAAGTTTAGGTACCCACGGGAAGGACAGATGAAAGGAATATTGAGGTATCCCAGACACTCACAAGTAACTGTCTCAGGCATCACATTTGCTTCGTTATTACTAATTTTCTACCTTGAAATACGACGGTTTTATTAAGGACTAGACCAGTTTAATTCTAAATTAGTCCTTTTAGCGAATTTTTCTCGGTGTAAATGGAATATCGTTAATTTCAAATGTAAACTTCGATATTATAAATTTAAATTGGAAGAGGTTAATTTGAATTGTCTACGAATCTTGAATTGGTAATGTCTAATGTTAAATATAAATAATCATTATAAATCAACCAAGTTCAGTTTTAATTGATATAAAAGTTTTAATTTGTCGGAAAAAGCCGAATACTCGTACTACCTTATTTGTGTATCTTGATTCACCTATTAATACTGGGTAATTCTAGTTTTATTATAAAAATTTATGGTGATTTCAGACCATTTCCCAGATTTTTGACTAATAAAAAATGAATTTTGGGAGCTGAATCTTCGTTGCAACCTCAATTCTTCACTCTTTGGTCAAAATCATATTCGGTCTTCTCGCCGTAAAAAACATGGAGAACGGTATCTCACCAACTCGTGTTCACTAAAACCTCAAATAAAACCACGAAAAACCCTATTTTTACACCAATTTTTTCTCCCATAACACCCCTGGGTGTATGCCGATCGGGCTGAAAAGTTTCGGGACACAGCTAGGGCCCAAATGGAGCATGTGTGCGAAAAAACGACGATTTTAGACCAAATTTTAAGGCAAATTCAAGGCTGAAACTTAATTAAAACCTCAATTCTTCGCTCGTTGGTCAAAATCGACTTCATGTTAGGTCTCCTCGATGTAAAAAACATTGAATACAACAACTAACAAGCTCATGTTACTGAAACACCAAAAACGCTGCGAATTCCTTGTCACATTGGTTTATTATTCTATCGGACGTACCTACAGAAATGTTGGCTGTTCATTTATTGTTTCTTTTAGGTACAATAAATTGAAATAGCTATTTTTGATGGTTTCCACCAATTTTGGCCCCCAAAAACTCGAAATAGGCTCTTTTTTTGACAAAATTATCTTTGATAATTGATAGTACCACTTAAAATTGTCTTGATTCACTTGTTGGTACTACTCTAGAAAATGCTAATGGTCGTTATAAAGTGAAATTTAACTTCGTTTTCAAAAATTGGGTGAGAAATAGAAAAGCGTGAGTAAATAGAGGAGAAAACCAAGTAGTTGTGTGAAATAACGATTTTCTGAGGAAAAAAGCTTGAAAAATCGATTTCTCCACTAACCCAAGATTTTCGGAACGGTGTTTCGGTATTCTTCTCCGTTTGATATAAAATTATGAAGTTTCACTCAATTTTTTTGGTTTATTATTCTGTGAATAATACACCTATGTATTCGCTCAGCGAAAATTTTTTTATAACACCCCCTCAAAATTTTTTCTTTGCGTTTCAAGGTGCGCAGATTCCAAAAATGCAATGTCCGTACGACGTATCACGTGTACCGGCTTAATTTTCGGTCTAAAAAATTCGTTCTTTCCCACACATGCTCCATTTGGGCCCTAGTTGTGTCCCGAAACTTTGCAGCCCGATCGGAATATACCCAGGGGTGATATGGGAGAAAAATTAGTGTAAAAATAGGGGTTTTCGGGGGTTTGAGTTTTTAGTGAACATGAGCTTGTGAGGTACCGTTTTCCATGTTTTTTAGGGCGAGAATACCGAATATTAGGTTGATTTTGACCGAAGAGTGAAGAATTGAGGTTGTAACGAAGGTTAAGCTCCCGAAATGCATTTTTTATTAGTCAATAACATGGGAAATTGTCTTAAATCACCATAAATTTGTATAATAACACTAGAGGTAGTATCAACAGGTGAATCAAGACAATTAACTGGTACTATCAATGATCAAAGATACTCTGATTTTAAAAAACCGAGCCTAATTCGTGTTTTTGGGGACCAAAATTGGTGGAAACCATCAAAAATAGCCATTTCAATAATTGCACATGAAAGAAACAATACATGAACAAAGAAGTAGAAATTCAAGTAGATATCGTATGGATAACGGCGGACGACCTACCGACATTGCACAATTTTGGGATCTACGCACCTTGTAATGTAAAAGAAAATTGGTGGGGGGGGGGGGGGGGGTGTTCGATTTTTTTTTGCTGAGGGAATACATAGGCGTATTATAATCCACAGAATAATAAACCGAAAATGAGCAAAGGCCGACCAAAGAACAGCGACAGGACCTTTTTTATTGAAGGAACTCCTTCCTGACATTCTTATGATGAAATACTCTAAAGGTGAGCTCAGAGGTTACCTTTGTCTAAGAGTAAACCTGAGGAACATTTTACGAACACTGCCCAGGGCCACCCGTACAGCGCCGGATTTAGGTGTGTTGCGGCCCTGGGCCTATATCTGTAAGCGGCCCCCTGGGTATAACAAATTCAATTGTTTTATATTCTTATTATAAATGTTTATTTTATAATACATAATCATTAATATTCTTGAATTTTACAAATTAACTTTTCTTACTTTCTGAGACGAAAATTCTACAATCAACAGTCCAAAATAAAAACAGAGCCTTTTGCAGAGTCCTGACAACTTTTCGCGAGATGTCGCTGTCGGTTATTTTCCTCTCTTGGCGAATACACCGCGAGATTTAAAGATGGACGTAATACCGTATATGACCATATTTCTTTCGTTCAAAACCCTGTATGTCAAAATAACATCAGTACCAGCCGTTGTAGGTATATTGGGTGGAACCGGGTAAGTGACGAAAATTTTTTTTCTGTTAAATCTGCATCAAAAATGTAGTACAACCCCGCCTGAACGAGTGTCCTATCTCTATCTGTTCGGAAGTTATGATTTTTTTCGTGTTTTTTCGACTACACCCGACCTTACGTCATAATATCACTATTTGTCAACTTGTGCGTCACTTATTTCCATTTTTCACCTCATTTTCGGATTTAGCATTAAATTGCCCGTAATAGTAGATCGTTTTTGTAGTTATTTAACTTTAATCAGACTCATTTATTAGAATGCAAACGTTAATTTTTTTTAGGAATTTAGAATTTTCATGAATTTTCAAAAATTAGCCTCTTCGACAAAATTGGTCTTAGAGGCTGTCAAATTTTACAAAAACTGCTTCATCTAATACTCTTTCCAATGGTACAATCAGTTTCAATAATAGCTGTTTTCTTTGGTCTATTATTACTGAGCTTGTGCTGAAAAACACGGTTTCAGTGAAGGAAGCGAAGGGGACTGGATGAAGCTTACTCGCATGTCATAATTATTTATTAACTAACAATAAATCAAGACATCATCTAAGGCAGGCATTTCATTATTGAAACAAGTGTTAACAGATATGTAGTTTACCCGGCAAGTTCAACGGCCGAAAAACAATATGACATGCGGCCAAAGAAAACAGCTATTATTGAAACTGATTATACGATTGGAAAGAGTATTAGATGAAGCAGTTTTTGTGAAATTTGACCGCCTCTAAAACCAATTTTGTCGAAGAGGCTAATTTTTGGAAATTCATGAAAATTCTAAATTCCTTAAAAAAATTAACGTTTGCATTGTAATAAATGAGTCTGATTAAAGTTAAATAACTACAAAAACGATATATTATGACGGAAAATTTAATGCTAAATCCGAAAATGAGGTGAAAAATGGAAATAAGTGACGCACAAGTTGAGAAATACTGATTTTATGAATAAGGTCGGGTTCAGTCGAAAAAACACGAAAAAAATCATAACTTTCGAACAGATAGAGATAGGACTCTCGTTCAGGCGGGGTTGTACTACTTTTTTGATGCAGATTAACAGAAAACAATTTTCGTCACTTATCCGGTTCCACCCAGTATATGTATGCGTTTCGTAAGCCAGATTTTTTAATTTATATAGGTATTTAATTTAAAAAAGCAAAAAAAAACACCCTCTCTCCCACGTGTTCTACATCTAATTTCCGACCAAAAGTGTCCGATAACTTTTTTTTACTCCGCTTAAAACCCGACTTTTTTCACTTTTAAAATTTTTTTCGAGTTTCCGACCTCGTCTCACTAAAGCTGATATAATTTCCTTAATTTAAAAAATAAATTCAAATTTAGAGATACCGCTGGAAAGAACGTTAAATTTCCTGTCTCTCTAATGCCTAACAAAAATTTTTTAGGAGGACTTGAGGAGTGGGAATGGAGTTTGAAAAGTGAATTTGGTCAAAATCTTAAAATCGTCTGTTTTTTTCAAACGCTTGTTGATACTGTTAATTCTTGTAACAGAATGGTGAAGGTAAGCTAAAAAGTGCGCCAAAACGTCAGGTTTCCAAAGGACTAATCAAAACGTTTTTTGGAATTGATTTCAAGAGAGAAAATGAGGTTTGAATACGAAAAAACGTGTTGTTTCCGGCTAAATCGTGGGTTTTTCATGAAAAATGTACCTATTGTGAAGTAGTGAGTCAACTATGGGGTAATTTTCAAATCGAATGGTGACACCTTCACATCATCTCCCAGTAAGTATTTGGTCGTTATTTTCATTTTAGCCCAAGGGTATTGCAAAGAATGGAACTATGGAAGTCAAGCGAAGAGGATTGAAAGATCCGTGGGACTAAAATGAAAATAACGACCAAATACTTACTGAGAGATGATGTGAGGGTGTCACCATTCGATTTGAAAGTAACCCCATAGTTGACTCACTACTTCACAAAAGGTACATTTTTCATGAAAAACCCACATTTTAGCCGGAAACAACACGTTTCTATGTATTCAAACCTCGTTTTCTGTCTTGAGATCAATTCCAAAAAACGTTTTGATTAGTCCCTTGGAAAGCTGACGTTTTGGCGCAATTTTTGGCTTACCTTCACCATTCTGCTACAAGAATTAATAGGATCACCAAGCGTTTGAAAAAAACAGACGATTTTAAGATTTTGACCAAATTCACTTTCCAAACTCCATTTTCATTCCTCAAGTCCTACTAAAAAATTTTTGTTAGGCGCTAGAGATACAGGAAATTTAACGCTCTTTCCAGCGGTATCTCTAAATTTGAATTTATTTTTTAAATTAAGGAAATTATATCAGCATTAGTGAGACGAGGTCGGAAACTCGAAAAAAAATTTAAAAGTGAAAAAAGTGGGGTTTTAAGCGGAGTAAAAAAAAAAATGTTATAGGACACTTTTGGTCGGAAATTAGATGTAGAACACGTGGGAGAGAGGTTTTGCATCCCCTGGCCCACGTTGGTACCACATTTTGAAATCCTTCGTAGAAAAATTATCGTATTTTGTTGTCGCATACCGTTTGTCTTGTCGAAGATGCCTGATTAACGCAGTTATTTTGATCCCTACATACATTACGCTGTAATAATTAATTAGTTCGCGGATCGTGAACAAATAACATGCGTTGTTACGGTGGCAAAACGTTGAGAAATTAAACAAAATATTATTATAATTTACCTGCTTTTTTTTAAATTAAAAAAAACTGCAGCGGAATGCGTTGCTCGGTGCGTGGCGAGGCGAAACGGACGGGCGCCGCTCGATTCAGCAGCTCATACATTATTACGTTATATTATCACCTGTCAGCCATCTTGCGATAACTGCGATGCAAATGACCCCGCGCCAATCGCGGAGGCGGAACCTGTCGAGTCAAGATAATTTGTATTCGTACGAGCAAAACAATGCAAATCGTTTTTTTCGATGCGGCTCCTGAAAGGTCGTCGTGGGGTGGGGGGGGGGGGGGGCTACTGCGCAGAATATAATTTATTATAATATTATTATATATTATATATGGAATATACAGGGTGTCCCAGTTCCTTCTGGAGAAACTCAGGGAATCGATTCTACCTCTTCATTTGGAACTAAACATTTTGGTTTACTTATTATTTTCAATAATGAACCATTGGAATCAAGCATGAAAAAAAAAAAATCTGAAAATGCAATAAAAAATTTCTCTCTGTCCGCCGTACGCCATACTGGCCACTTTTCTTAGTTACCATGAAACAAAATTGATGAAATTCGGGTTATAGGTTCCGTTCGGGGCAGGCGCGGATCCAAGGGGGGGGGGTCACAGGGGTCATGACCCCCCCCAGAATCAGCCTGCATTTCAAAAAGCAGAGCTGAACGAATTGTTCACAAACCCGAAAACAAAAAAAACCAAACGAAAACGAACCCAGTTTTTGTGAAATCAAAAACCAGAAACAAACCTCGCCACTAATTACTGTAATTTCTAATTACACAAACGGTAGACAGTGTTAAAAAAACTGAAAACAAAAAAGAACTATAAAAAATCTAAAAATATTCGATCAAAAATGTCAAAATTAGTCGAATATAATCGTACACTTGGTCCTACCAATGTTACTTTATATACAATTATGTCAATAAATTTACCTTGGTGTATCCGTCAAATTACACCTTGTTTATTTCTTTTTATTTTGTTAATTATTATCTTGTTTTTGTTTCGTTCTCGTTTTCTTTCTTGCCAAATTCAGTAAAAACGATACTGAATTCACTGAGATCAACAACAGATTGTTGTGGTTTCAATGTTTTGATTTGCAAAGTCTGAAGTTAGCTACGCTGCCATAAAATGCGCCAATTTGTTTGAAAACACGTTAGGACACTTTTTTTAGAAGAAAATTGAAAATAAATACATTTATCAGTTAAATAATTAATAGATATTGAAAAATATTTTTTAGATAAACAATGAATTTTATAAATAAATACAATAATTAATTTTGTAAGTAGACAAATTGGACGAGTTTAGGCATAAGGTTGAAAATTCGGTTTGTATTGTTCGTTTGGTTATTTTTTGTTATTTTTTATATTGTTCTACCCTGTGTCCCCCTCCGGAAAAAAATTCTGGATCCGCCCCTGGTTCGGGGTCTAGTTGGTCCTCGAAGCTCGACGTTACCGTCAGTCATCTCTAAGGGGTTCAAAATAGGGGTTGAAATTTTCAGAACGCCTATACCTTTTTTTACGTGAATCTTTTTACGGTTTTAAATAGTTCTTGAACTTTCGAGTTTTTTAAGACCACCCGGGAGCATCGTGCGTCCAGCCGTTCGTTCACAGTAAGGCCCCGAATTTTGCACCGACAGGCATTTTCGACAGCAGGGTGAATGAAATTACGTTTAGCCCAAATCTCGTCACCAGGGACGCGCTAACAACTAAGAAAAGTGGCCAGTACGGCGTACGGCGGACAGACAGAAATTTGTTTATTGCATTTTCGGATTCTACACACCTTGAAACGTAAACCGTCAAATTTTGAGGGGGGGGGGGGGGGGGTACAAATTTTTTTTCATGCTCGATTCCAGTGGTTCATTACTAAAAATAATAAACCAAAATTCAAAAATTTATGTTCTGAAAATGTTGAACCCGTTGCAATAGCTTCGTTTTCTTTGGAAATTCGCTGAAATCATTGTGGGCTACCTTTTCTTCCTATTTCTGCGAATATCCTGCGTCTTTCGACTTAATTTGAATGACTCATAAATTGAACACTCGAGCGCAACGTAATCTGAGCCGACCCGATCAAAGGCTTCCTGCAGCGGGGCGTTTCGTCACAGGCAATAAATTAATAACAACGGTCCTACGCCTCCCAAATCTATGTGACCTTGGTTTGAGGCCCTGAGAGGGAAAGTCGTCCAATCTCAATTCCAACATCGCTGTCGAATCAGAGGTTGAAACCGGACGGATTCCAGCGATGAATCGACACGCAGGCGTTTCATAAGGCTCATAACGAGGCTGCGCCAACGGATACCTTCGAAACACGTCCTGATTCGTAGTCTGTATGCTTATATTATGGAGTTTAGTGTGGAAAAACGCTGCAAAGTCCTTGTCATATGGGTTTATTATTCTATTGGACATACCTACAGAAATGTTTGCTGTTCATTTATTGTTCCTTTCATGTGCAATAATTGAAATGACAATTTTTGATGGTTTCATCCAATTTTGGCCCCCGTAAACACGAATTAGGCTACTATTTTTGAAAAATTATAGTAGCCATTTAATTGTCTTGATTCACCTGTTGATTACTACTTCCAGTGTTATTATTAGGGCTCGGATCAACATGCAAAAATTTGAGGCGAAACATGCACTGAAAAATGCCAAAACATGCAAAAGCATCTTTTTTTAAAAATACCTAATTCAAAGAAAAATTAATTTTAGGCTATGAATTATAAAAATGTAGGCGGGTGTATGCTGTTGATCATGTAACTTCTTGTAACTTTGTGATCATGTAACTCAAGCTTTTATTGAACGGTTGAGTTTTGAATTTTTATCGATGGTTGATAGAATACTATGCAATTGGCAACTGATTGCCTAACAACACGGGCATAGCCTATCGTTAGGCAGAATCAATTAAATGTTTAGCGCCTAAGTACCATTGTATTTGTTACTCATTTGTCTTATGTCATTGTAAAATCATTTGTGAATAAACTTTATTCTATTCTATTCTATTCTAATGCTTGTGGAACCCCGTTTTAACGAATAAGTACGTAAAATGTTAAGAATATTTGAAAAACCATGAAAAAATTTATGAAATGTATATCAAACTAATAATAAATAAATTAATTTAAAATAAAAAATTGAAAATTTTATATCATGCGTGAATAAATAAATTCGCAATCATCAATATTGCTTTTCATTAAAAATCTCTCAAGCAAAGGGATGGGTTGTAAGAGGATTACGTCTTACGAACCCATCCATTTTAATCCCCGCAAAAGAATCGGGCCTTTCCAGACAGCCTGGTTTCCTGCATTCTTTTGCCTTTGAATCTTGAGTGAGGCCAATCACCCCATTTTAGTTTGAAAAATGCTATAGAAAACAAACTACCGCTCGTTTTAGTTAGTTATTTATTAAAAAAAAAGTTTGGTTTGTACCTAAAAATTAGCTAAAAAAAATCCATTTTTGGTCAATTTTTTCTATAAAATTGCTAAGAATACACGAAACATGCACAAAACATGCAAAAATTTGGAAAAAAAACCAAAACATGCTAAACATGCAAAATAAATTTTGATTTTTTTGGTTGCAAATGGTCTGAAAACGATCAAAACGAACTTCTATGAATGTTTGGGGCTTCTGAAAAAAATATGCAAAACATGCAAAATCCTAGCCCTAGTTATTATACAAGTTTATGGTGATATCAGACAATTTCCCAGGTTTTTGACTCATAAAAAATGAATTTGGGAGCTGAACCTTCGTTGCAACCTCAATTCTTCACTCTGGTGAAAACCGACTTCATATTCGGTCTTCTCACCTTAAAAAAACATGGAAAACAATACCTTACAAGCTCATGTTCACTAAAACCTCAAAACGCTGCAAAGTCCTTGTCACATGGACGTACCTACAGAAATTGTGGCTGTTTATTTATTGTTTCTTTCATGTAAAATAATTGAAATAGCTATTTCTGGTGGTTTCCACCAATTTTGGCCCCCAAAACTTGAATTAGGTACCTACGCTCTTTTTTTTTCAAATTATCTTTGGTCATTGATAGTGCCATTTAATCGTCTTGAGCCACGTGTTGACACTTTTGGTTTATTATTCTGTGAATAATACACCTATGTATTCCCTCAGCAAAAAATTTTTATAACACCCCCTCAACATTTTTTCTTTCCCGTTTCAAGGTGCGTAGATTCCAAAAATGCAATGTCCGTCCGCCGCATCACGTGTACCGGGCTCATTTTCAATCTAAAAAATTCGTTCTTTCGCACACATGCTCCATTTGGGTTCTAGTTGTGTCCCGAAACTTTGCAGCCCGATCCGAATATACCCAGGGGTGTTATGAGTGAAAATGTGTGTAAAAATAGGTAGGTACTTTTTGCGTTTTAGCAACATGTTAGTAACATGAGCTTTTGAGGTATTGTTTTCCATGTTTTTGGGGACGAGAAGACCGAATATGAAGTCGATTTTGACCAAAGAGTGGAAAATTGAGGTTTTAACGAAGTTTCAACCTTAAATTTACGTTAATTTTTGGTCTAAAATCGTCGTTCTTCCGCACACAGTTTGGGTCCCCATTTGAGAACACTTGGGTCCTAGTTGTGCTATTTTTAATGAAAATTGGCTCACCTTTATGAAATGAAAAAAAAAAACACGATCAAAATTACCGATGTGGTTGTGGATGAACGGGGATATTACACGATTTATCAATGTCAAACAACGAGAAATATACTGTCTCTTTCGAGGAAAGACACCTAATTAGGTGTCTCTCTTAGGGATGGGAAAAAAACGTCAAATTGTTTCGAAGAAACAGTTTCTTGAAAAGAAACGACGAAACAGTTTCTCAAACGCTGAAAAAACTGTTTCAAAAGAACGGCCACAGATGGAACGAAGTGTTACGGTCTTGATTCGATTTCGGGTCCCAAGGTTTCCAGTAGTCCAACAGGCCAATAATAATTGTCATGGTCTATTCCAAAAGTTTCACTATTGAAAATAAAAACCAAAAACGCTGCAAATCCCTGCACAACGGTTTATTATTTTGTATAGAATACCCTTCTGTTACAGATCACAGCTCTATGTATAGATAACCCGTCTATATAATATAATATGTACTATTCTATACATATTATGTAGATCGCAGACCCTCCTTAGGTTAGTACCTAACCCCGTACTCGTTACTAGGTACCTACCTAAATCACGAGTTAAATGTTGCTAAAATAGTTCTGCCGATGACAAACAGTACCTAACAAAAAGAAACACACATAATGAAGTTCTGAAAAGAAATTGTTGATGAGGAGTGAAAAAAGTTGCAAAAGTACCTACCAACAAACTCCAGCCCCTTCTACGTAGATGGTATAATGAACCGTTGTGTAATAATTTACCGTAGTAATAATTTACCCATCAATAATACTTCAACGTTTGTTCAAGTTTCACTACCTACCAACAAACTCCAAAAGAGCCATCATTTTTCAAATGAAATAATATCCCAGAACAACCAACTCGACTTCATACTCCGCCAATATAATCAGGTGATCCCTAGCAATGATTTTATCTCCGCCAAATTTCCTATTGTGGGCGCGTCTCTGGTTACGAGATTTGGTTTGAATTGTATACAATTTCATTCACACTGGAGTCGAAAATGCCTGTCGGTGCAAACTTCGGGGCCTTACTGTGAACGAACGGCTGGACGTACGGTGCTCCGGGTGGTCTTAAAAAACTCGCAAGTTCAAGAACTATTTAAAACCGTAAAAATATTCACGTAAAAAAATGGTATAGGCGTTTTGAAAATTTCAACCCCTATTTTGAACCCCTTAGAGATGACTCACAGTAACGTCGAGCTTCGAGGACCAACTAGACGCCGAACGGAACCTATAACCCGAATTTCATCAATTTTCTTTCATGGTAACTAAGAAAAGTGGCCCGTACGGCGTACGGCGGACAGACAGAAATATTTTTATTGCAGTTTTGGATTCTACATACCTTGAAACGTAAACCATCAAATTTTGAGGGGGGGTAAGAATTTTTTAACATGTTTAATGTTTTAGGGCTGGGGGTCATTCTGTGAATTCCGACACGCAAATATGCAACGTTTTTCATTGGTTACTACACAGTTACTACCTTCTGTTGTAGCAACCATATGTTGATGGCGAGTTTTTTTTTTTTTTTTTTTTTGTAATTATTTTTATTGGCATTAACACATGTTTTACAGCCATAATATAATACATAATATAACTATTTATTTATATCTATATACATCAATTTATTTATTTGAAATGAAAATTAAAACATGAACTAAACTTCTCAAACATATACATTAATTTCTTCAATATATTCATATATGGCTCTATATATTCTAATGTTGTTTGTCGCTAGTAAGGATATGTAGTTTATAGGGGGGTTCACCTCTGGTAAAATTTTGTTCAATAGTTTGTCTCTCTCTGTATAAAACAAGGGACATGTCATCACAAGATGTTCTAAAGTGCCATCAGGGTCACCGCATCTACTGCACTGAGGGTCTTCTTGAAGGCCGAATCTATGAAGGTACGCGTCGCACACTCCATGATTCGTCCTCATCCTGCTAATAACTCGGCAGACTGGTTTCGGTATGGAGTTTTGAATAAACCAGGATCGAGATGGTACCATCGGCTGTATGTTTTTATAAAACCCTCCTTTATCAATAGATCTATAAATGTGTTGCCACTCTCTTTTAATTCTTCGTTTGATAATCGTGTAGTAGTCACTTGCAGGAATGTCCAGTTGTTCTATAACCGATAGGTTGGCAGCTGTCTTTGCTAGGGCATCAACTGTTTCATTCCCTTGAATACCAGAATGCCCTCGGATCCAAAGGAATACTATCATGATGTTCGCCGTTTTCGACTGCCATAATGTCTGAATGAGTTGTCCGATGAGAGGGTTGTCCATTCGGTTTGTATTGGTCGCAGCTATTTTCTTTAAACAACTCATGGAGTCAGTGAGAAGTATCCAGGTTTGGTTATTACAGTGCGTGTTTGGTATAGTTAAAATGTATTCTAGTGCTTTTATTATAGCGATAACTTCTGCACTAAAATTTGACGCTTCTTTCGGTAGCCTGTATTTCGCTCTTACTCCATCGCTCGGGGAGTAGAAAGCACAACCTACGTTTTCACCCATTTTGGACCCGTCTGTATAGATAAGTTTGCTGTTTGGCCATCGTGTTTTTATGTATGCGGTCAGCGATATGTCCACTGCCAAAATTTCCCTCTCCATTGGTCGGAAATAATGGGCCCGGATCGGTAGGATTAACTGGGGGTACTGGAGCTGGAATCTTGGTGGTTGGCTGCTTTTGTACAAATTGAAGGTCAGGTCAGAGTCATACTCTATGAAGCTGTCAACTATCGGGGGGGTTGCTTTATGGTCCCAACGGCTACTAGTCAATACTTCTGTGCTCAAGGAGCTCAGTTGTCTGACAATCGGACTATCACGTGACCTCAACCTTAACACATAGCGATCAGACAGCATTTGGGTCCTTAGTCCGAGTGGTAATTCTCCCGTCTCAGCAAGTAAAAGTTCGGTTGGTGTGGTTGGAAGGCTACCCAAAATAAGCCGTAGGCACTTAAATTGGTATCTAGACGTTCTCATTAGAAGAGTTTTACAAGCCTGTCCGTAGAAAATGCTACCATAGTCTAAAATTGCTCGGATCGTTGATTGATAAAACAGAAGACATATTTCTGGTTCGGCTCCCCATTTGAGGTGAGTTATGCATTTTAGAATATTGTAATATTTTTCACATTTGGTTAACGTGTACTCAATATGTTTCTTCCAGGTTAATTGTTTATCAAGCCACATTCCTAAGAACTTTACTTCTGTTCGGACCTCGAATTGTTGACCCCCCAATGTTGCTCGATTTCCTATATCCAGTTTTCGTTTTCTTGTGAAAGGGACCATGCAGGACTTGTTTGTTGAGATTTCCAATCCTTTTCTTCTCACCCATTTCATGAGTCTCACCCATATGTTGATGGCGAGTTCTATAATAAGTACAGTAAATGCAACATTATACTTGTAGAGTTCAGTGAAATTGTGGCTTTCATTTTTTCTTGACATTAAAAAACTATATCTAATTTCTCCCTTGCGAGGGAAAAACATTAAACATGATTTAATGTTTTTCCCTCTCAAGGGAGAAATTGAAATCTAGCTTTAATCTTAGTTTAGTATCACACTCAGCAAATTCCGTATTTTTTCATGCTCGATTCCAATGGTTCATTATTGAAAATAATAAACCAAAACAATAATACTGTTGTAGGAAAAAAAAGACGGGTGATTAACCGTTTCCATTGGCGCGACAGCTTCGCAGCAGGAAAAATGAAGAAACAGTTTCTTGTTTTTGTTGGTTTGGCCGAGAGCAAAAATTTCTTGTAGCGTTATTGTTGCCGAAGCTGTTATTTTGAAACAGCTTTCCCGAAACTGTTTCATACAATGAACGAACTGTTTCGTTTCATTTCTCAAAAAGAACAGAATAGCCCGTCCCTAGTCTCTCTAAAAGATATCGAAAATGCCAAGATGGCCGCCAACCCTCTCTTTAAGGGCCGGTTTCACCACTAAACCATGAACTCGGTTTATCGGAAACCTAGTTCATCGTAACCGATGGATTGATCTCAGTTTAAAAAGTTTTGGGTTTCACGAAGTTAAACGAGTTTCTAGGATCGGAGTTCATGTTGAACTAAGATCAACGAAAACCAAGTTCGAGCTGCTGTTGATCCACAGTTTGAACTCTGATTTGGAAGGCAGGGGTTCGAATATTCGATGATTCGATGATACGATCAGGTGATAACGAGGTAAAATTGGGGGTGTCAGCTGTTTTGATAAATGTGGGAACGAGGAGCCCAGCTAACCATTTCTGTTTTTGCTTTCCCTACCTACGCTCCTACGTTGTTTTTCCCCGTTTTTTCTCTCGCTAAACATAGTTTTTTTTTCTGTGTTTTGTGTCCCGTTTTCCTGATTCCTAATGGAACCAAAACGAGTCAAGAGGGAACCGATCTTCACAGCGAGTGAGCGCGAGATTCCCTGCGACCTAGTAGAAAGCCACTGGGAGATATTCGACACTGTTTTGAATCTCTTCCACCAGTTCCTACGCATTCATTTTCGTCACCAAATTTGCATTTATGAAAAATATTACATTTGGTGATTACTTGAACCTTCAGAAAGTGACAAAGTTCCTTATATCACTTGCTTAAATGGCGAGCATGTGATTATTTTGACCGCTAACTGTAGACAGAAAATAAAATAAAGGCTATAATTCAATGTCACGTCTACTTATGGAATCATTGAATTTTTATCCTATTTTCCCATTACGTCGGCGTTTCCTCTCTGCAAAATACGTTTCCTGGTTTGTGCAGTGGAGTAGACCACACAGCTTGCGTAGTCTCAT
This sequence comes from Leptopterna dolabrata, assembly GCA_954871275.1. Lineage (NCBI taxonomy): Eukaryota > Metazoa > Arthropoda > Insecta > Hemiptera > Miridae > Leptopterna > Leptopterna dolabrata. The sequence continues at coordinate 28,502,377 of OX940987.1, read as the reverse complement.
TGAATCCTTATCATCAGCTCTTTGAATAATAATTGATGCACACCGAAAACGTGATTATGAATACGTCAGTTTGGGTTTGTCTGCTGTTACATTCACTATACATTGTATGTATCTATTTTTCGTAGATTCTTTCGAGAGTCTGTATCTCGACACAAAAGTCACTCATCAAGGTGTTCAAAATGTTCTCTCCTCTGGCGGAATTACCTCGGGCGGCGAATTATAATATTGTTCAGTTCATCACTTTCATCTTCGTCGAAAATCATGTTAACAACTTGCACAAGTGATCGAGACATTGTTGATGTGAATGGATAAGCGGGAGGGAAAAGTAGACTTGAACCGAGTTTATCACTGCTGATCGGCCAAAATCGAGCGTTCAGCGCTGAACTCCCGTTGAACTGAGTTCAGGGTTAAACGCCCGTGGTGAAACCCAACCTGACGGACAATCTCCGTTTACGATTTGAACCGCGATTTGAACTGAGATCAACACCTTCGTTTACGTTGGTGAAACCGGCCCTTAGAGGTAACCGAATAACCCTGTCATGGATACTATAAAAATCTATTTTGCCAAAAGAGAGTCGGACCGAAAAGAGGTGTCTCATTGGCTTAGTGAATAGGCCCCCTGACTGCTGTGGCCGTAAGAGGATGTGGCCTGATAGGAGACATTTGAAAAGCCTATTTAGTCACAAAGGTTTCCCTATCCTTCCTGTGGATTGCACAATAGTTTCGAAACATCTTGAATTTCCAGCTCACCCCGTTAAACACCTTGTTACGCACATTCTGATTTGAACAGGAGGAATTTTATAGCTCGAGCCTGCCGTTTCCGGTGGAGTTCCTCTCACAATGGGACGAGTTCGACACTCAAGGAATCCGGAATCAACTAGTAGGTTGACCAAGTCCAACTTGAAAGGCTTTTACTTCAACAAAAAGGAACGGAAAGGTTTCCCTATACAAGGCGCGCCTAACGACAGGTTTGGTAGCTGGCACGTGTTAGGCCGCACCTACATTGGATCCGTATTTCTCCCGATCCGATCAGATCCGACGACTCCCGACCATCGGACGTCGTCGGAAGAAAAACAAACACCTAGAGTGTAATGCAGGTGCCTACATTGGAAGCGGAACTCCCGATCCGACGTCTCCCGACGACTCCCGACGACTCCCGATCCGTCGCCCGATCAAACATGTTTGTTTCCGGTCCGTAATCGGAGCCCGACGCGCCGTAAAATGAGTACAAAAATTGATAATTCATACATCATAATTTTTGCCATTTGACAACGAATTACGATTTTTTCAAACCTTTCGTTTCCAGTTCCTCTAAAATGTTTTTATGTTTGTGTACATATACGTAATTACGTTTGATACAGTATTATTTCCAATAATTGAGCTCTTTTTTTAATACCCTATAATTCAGTTTTGAAGCACAATAGCATGGCGATTTTTGAAGAAAAAGAAGCCACTGTAGTGGGCCACTATTTTGTAGAAGAATATCCGTCATAAAATCAGAGATTATTACCTTTTTACACTGGAAAAATGTGAGTAATGAAGGTTCACTTACCGTATTGTGATTGTGAGTTTCTCTTCGGGGCTGACACACACCCTGAAGTTGGATTGGCCAGTTATGTCTTGCCTAATTCCTTCGAGAATGTAGTCGAAGGTTTCCAGGGTCATTCGGTGATAATCCTTGAACTTGTCAGGGTGATTCCGCATAGGTATGCACGTAGTATAAAATTCTCCTCCCGATCGGTCCACATTGAATTGATGCACCCATGACCTTGTTGCACGTCTCTTTAGGAGAAGGTTGTTTTCCAGCAAAAACCAACACAAAACGTCATCGTCAGAATCACTCATGTCGAACTCACCACCACAGAACAGAGAACTATAATATATTTATGTAGGTACCTACAACGTGCGCTCTCCCTGTGCTGATTCCCCAAAAGTTTGGATCGGATCGGATCGGATCGGAACCAGTGTAGGCACTCAGTCGGACGTCATCGGGCTCCGATGGTCGGGAGTCGTCGGATCTGATCGGATCGGGAGAAATACGGATCCAATGTAGGTTCAACATCCAAATAGATGATGGAAGGATATCAGATACCTAAACTCTAAATTCGGACACCTAGGTCGTACCAGAAGACAAAAAAGTGTTCAAACCCGTGGACAAACCTTGGAAAATGTCCGATAGTACGAGTAGGTAGGTGGGGTACTTCGTTAATTTGCCCACATCGACTGGAACTTTTAAAATAATTATTCAACAACAAAGAAAAACTGAGTTTATTGAAAAAATAGACTATTTCCACTAAAATAAAAATTAAAAAAATCTAAATAATAATAAATAAATCTAAATAATAATCTAAATTTCCACGAAAAAAACGCGAAAAACACCGTTATACCGGTTTAACAATACCCAATAATTATTGTTTGTTACTGACGATGGTTTGGTCACCGAAACCGGTATAACAGTGCTTTTCGCGTTTTTTCGGGTATTAGTGGAAAAAATAGACTATTTTTTCAATAACTCCGTTTTTTTAAATGGGTTTCCACGATTTCTTTGCGAGTGATTTAGTTCGTATTCAGCAACAACATAATTATCTACATTTTAAAGAGAGAACCTGATTTTTCTCATTATTCCAAATTATTTTGGGAAAAATTTCAATAACTGTTCTAGAGGGCGATCTTCCTGCCGTTGCTGACTCTCCCAGTTCTGGATTTTTCCATATTTTTATATTTACTGTTATAGGCATTTTACTTGTTTTCTTCTGATTTTTCTGCCTATACTAATTTTTACCCGTCAGCATTATTGCCGAGGATCTTACTTCTTAGAGTCGAGCGACATTTGCGGGTGGCTAAGTATATAAATATTAATTTGTACGTATGTACCGCGATTTTTGGTATTTTGTCCTCAAATTTTGACAGTATACTTCTTAGGCCTCCAGAAATAGCTGTAGGTTTGGTGCCACCATCGTGCCAGGGAACGGCGCCACGCTGGCACCAGTGGTGCTCTCTGTCAAACGAATGTTTGGTACATTTTCCGTGTTCTTCAGCACGCTGAATCGAATGGAATAACTTTCAAGACTCTATCGATCATCCTTACAGCAATTGATAAATATTTAGCCATAAAACTTGTTACAGTGCGGCTGTTCTCGAGTCGTTTTTTGGTCCCGTGGAAACGGGATCGGTGAGCGGAAGCCTAATCGATATCCCTTCTTAACCGGTGATAATATCGCTGGTCAAGGATGGGGAGTCTCGAGGGTCCACCACCACTGTCACACTCTGTCACAAACTTTACGAAAAACAGCTGCTATTGAGCGTGGATCCCTGGCAGAATTTGAGTATATTTTAAAAATTGCGTGAGTCTCCAGGTCAGCGGACCCAATGTGGCTGCCACATAAATGAGCCATGTTGATACGTCTATATTCGATACTTTTCCAAAATATCTTAAACATTTCGCCATTTACCCGAGTCAGCTCTAACTAAAATTGTAGATGCTATAGGTGTAATATTATTCATAACTAAGGTAGGAGGTTCCTGAAGTTCGGCCAGTGAAAACTATTATCTTTACGCCAACGTTTCGTCGAATTTATTCAACATCTTCAGGGCTAAATTGACAAACAACATGAGTGAGACTAGGGTAAAAAATAAAATTAGCATGAATGAATGACACTGTGGTAGGCTGACAATACAGAATATAGGCATTACAGAAACGTACCTTAGAGATTATGATGATGATAAACTGATGAAGATTATGATTCTGAGGAATAGAAGCTGATGATGGTGGTGAACAATAATATTGGGCTTATTAACAAGCAGTAGCAATTTACTGATGAAACAGGCTATATTCTGTATTGTCAGCCTACCACATTGTCATTCATTCATGCTAATTTTATTTTTTACCCTAGTCTCACTCGTGTTGTTTGTCAATTTAGCCCTGAAGATGTTGAATAAATTCGACGAAACGTTGGCGTAAAGATAATAGTTTTCACTGGCCGAACCTCCTGCCTTACTTATTCCAGCGGTCAAGAACCTCATCATAGCGTTGGTTTCCAACTGCGGAACCACAAGAGCATTTTTACTGTATACATAGGCACTACCTCTCGAAGTATATAAACCGTAGGGTAAAACCGCCTATTGTTGACACTATTCCTAATGTTGACACTTTAATTTAAAAACGCAAAAATAAGGTACTGAGGCACTGTACACACTCGAAAGTGGCATCATTCTACAGATAAGAATGTAAATATTGAGGTTGATCAACTCCAGTGGTTATAACAACGTTTTAGAAATTGTCTGGGTGATTTGAAACCGATGACAGCTGTATCAGTCACGCCAGCGGCGGATATCCTGTGTCTCGTGCTAGTGAGCTCTGAGGTCTGAGCTATGTCTACAAATTTAGACTTTTCAAGTCAATTAATTATTATGTGTAAAAATTAAATTTTCGCATCGTCTGCTCTATGAATAACATGAGGAAGAATAATTGAAGGCCTTGCTAGAAAAACGAGCTATCTGCATTTTTCACAATTTTTGGGGAATCGAAAAAAACGTCTCAGAAATTCCTGCTTCAAAATTCAAAAAATCCAGGTATACTACAATTAACTATGACTAAGGACGGAACGAATCCACATGATTTAATTTTTTTAAATAATTTACTCGAGGCGCCAGAAGCCATTGAAACTTGCAGATAGCTCGTTTTTCCAACCAATAATTTTTTAAATGCCTATTGTCATTGTTATTTTGTTGAAAAACGTTCTCCTCTAACTTTCCAACCACATTACATGAATCCTCAACGTCATCAGACGATAATACTTTTATTCCATAAACATTTTTCATCATTTTAGGAACATTTTTTTGTAAAGAATAAAAGAAAAAAAACACTAGGATTAAGCTTTTTTGGAGGGTGAAAAACCTCAAGGAATAGTAGGGATTGTTGTTATTCTGAGTCGGACTCCTCAGATTGTGGTTCCACTGCTTCTGCTTGATCCTGAGAGACCAGTCTTTGATAGTACTCTTGGTGGCACTGGGGCACGTATCTCGTCACTAGGGACATAACGTCGGCGTGTTTTGCGGTTGGAATAGCCAGAGGTGATGGATACGCGAGCAGCAAAGTTGCACTTCTAGAGGATGGGTTATTTTTCTCAGAGATCTTGAACGCTTGGAACGATTCTGGAAGAGCTGAGTGTGAGATTGAACCCTGGGTTTCGCCAGCACCATCATAACGCAGTTGTCTCATTTTAGAGATTTGAAACTTCACTCTTCGGTCGTTGGTCGTCAACTTCTTGTAGAGCTTGTCGTAGTATGATTTAAAGTCGAATATGGCTGTTTGATCAACCATGATGACTTTGAAGCTCTTCGAAGAATCCTTCACGAGTTGGAAATATTCTTCTGGAATTTAAACTCTTTCCTTCAAACGTTTCTTTTTTTCACAACATTTTCTCAAAATCACAAGAACGTTTTTTAGCGGGAGAACGCTTCTAGTTTTTTCTTGATCAACACCATCAAGATGTCGCCTTGATTGGGTCGAATAATGAGCACAGAAAACCCTACTATACTACGTATATATTTATGAGCTAGCTATAATATAGCTATAATGAGCTAGCTGGGTAAATAGCTCATTATTCAACCCAACGACGTTGTCGCGTTGTCAAGCTATCTGCACATGGTCCGATTTTGTACATTTATAACTATCGGAGGGCTAGCGGCTCCTTACAAATGAAGCAGTATATTTTTCTGACCCCGAAACCGTCGAAAACGGGATTTCGAAAAAAATGCAGATAGCTCGTTTTTCGAGCATGGCCTTCAATTACGCATCAAAACCTTTAATTTCAATAGAAAAACGTGGTTATGTTAGGTGTCAACATTAGGTTCCATGAAATATGTTTGTGTCCTAATGTTGACACACTGTCAACATTTGGGAAAACTGTTGCTTGAGTTGCTAAGGTGATATTTGGGTTGAAATAATTTCGTAGAATATCGAGATCCTTGAATTTTTTCATTTTGCGAAGTGGAACCTTAGGTTGACATCCCCTGTTCCCAATGTTGACATTCGGTTCCTAAAGTTGACATATAACTTGATTTTGTTGTTGTTATACCCACCCTGCCACCTCTTCAATACTGTTAGGTACAGCTACCCTGCAACAGACTGAAGACGGTATTTAGGCCAACTACCGAAGGAAATCGTTTCCTGTCAGTCGAAAACGTAATTTGCAAATTGCCCAAGCGGAGTCGCTACAGAAGAAATACAGGGAAATTTCAATTCCCGGTTTCGATTCCTGTTCCTCTATTAAGATGACCTATATTTCGAAATCTTCCCTTCTCTGTCGTGGTTTAGGTACGATTCTGAAATCCTACAGAACTCGTTCTCATGTGTTTTAATTGTACATTTATATTAATTTTGAAGCCTTTCGTGAATTAAATTTTACCTAAATGGTTTTAAAGCCTCTTTTGTCCATTTAGGTACCTTTGGTAATTAGGTAGGACCTCAGGAAAACGAAGGGTAAATAAAACGTGTAGGTGTCAACATTAAGACCAGCAGGTGTCAACAATTGGAATTTCTGAGAGGAAATGTGTCAACATTAGGGACAGAAATCCACTTTTGAAAAAACTCGTTTATGATAATCAACAAAGGTATTTAGGGGAATCTAATGCGAGCAAACTGTTCACAATGAACTCAAAATTCATAATAACTACCCAAAAGTTTTAATTTCTGGAACACTTGCGTTCAAGGCGGTTTGAACTGATTTGTCTCTCTAATAGTGTCAACAGTAGGCGGTTTTACCCTAATTACCTTCTGTATTTTGGCGAGCGAAAAACTCCACGGCGAAAGCGTGTTGTTTGGTAATCCAGTCCAGTTAACACCTAATGTAAGATGGAGAGCCTTCGAAGTCCTTTTGAGGCCTATTTGAGGTACTGAGCTCGTAAATGAATCTGTTGGAGATAAGACCAGAAAACGTGGCCGCGCCTTTCACGTCTGTAGGCGGCATTGAAATGTCCGTTAGCGCACATGGCAGTTTTAAAACGACTACACTGCGGTTTAATATAATCAGTCTATTAATATCAACTTGGGACGTAGATAACAGAAACTGGTATAAAATAATACGTAGGTGTAGGTATATTGAAAGGTGGCAAGGTCGTAAAGAAGGAAACTTCGAGTTGCCGATAAAAGGGTTCAGTGGAAATCCATGATCATGAACCTCACAGTGGATATTAATTCGCAATATAACGGCGTATAGTAACTTGATATTACCTAGGTTTTTTTTAATTTTTAATGTGCCTGACTGTTTGATACAATCGTGTGTCATTTTTTATTTGCTCAATTAAGAAGAAAATTGTCATTTGAAATTATTAATGGCATGTTTTTCATTAAACTTGGGTTTTGGTTCATTATTTGGGATCGAGCATGAAAGAAACAAAATTTAACACCCCCCAAAATTTGATGGTTTCCGTTCCAAGGTACACCATTCGAAAATGGAATTAAAAGCGCTGCAAATTATTACACAAAGGTTTATTATTTATCTGTTTAGATGCCCCTTCTGCGTAGGTCACTGTTCTCTGTGGTCGTCAGTGGCGTAGCCGGGGAGGGGGGGGGGGGGTAGTGGGGTCATAACACACCCCCCCCCCCCCCATTGGCTCGAAAACTTTATAACAATCACAAAAGTAATAAACAAATACAATAATAACAGGTTAAACGGTAAATAAAACATGAATAAACAGTTAAATAATATTACGTTTATTTGATTACAAACGAACTGTCCCAAACGTTTGACCCAATCTTTTTGACAAAAATGCTTATCGAATTACCTGCACCGTCCCCTCAAAGTCCCTCGCCGTCACCATCTCACACTTCAGGTGAATAATATTGATTTTAGCCCTTAATACCAATTGTTGATCCCAAAAATCCTAATTAGACCCCTATTCTGTGTGGAAAGCAACTGAAATGTATTTTTCTGTCTCCACTCAACCTTCCATGAACCATTTCAGTGAGTTTATATATCAATTTTAGCCGTTTTTACAAATTGTTGACCCCTAAAAACACAAATTTGACCCCCTTCGAATTTTTGAATTGCTCAAACTTTTGTTTGGCAATAAGAACATTTTGGCTAAACTTTGAATTTTTATCATGTATCCAAGGTCAGATATCGTCAGGAGTGACGCTTAAATAAATATATGCAACAGACGTATACATTTTTGTTAGATCTAGGGATGAAATCAGGATTCTCTGAAACGGATTTGCCTATAAAATAATTTCAAAAACTTGTGTTCTGAAAATTTTGGACCCATTGCAATAGCTTCATTTACCTTGAAAATTCACGAACATTGTTGCCAAATAAATGTTTTATTTCATCATTTTATCTTACCTGTAACATTTAGTGCTTTGCTAAATTTAATTTAAATTCAGCTTTGTTTGTAATGTAAAACCTTATCAGCGAATTTT
>OX940987.1:28266521-28493755 GCA_954871275.1 Leptopterna dolabrata | reverse complement strand
GTCAATATTTAAGCCAATTTGGACCACTGTATCGTGAATCATGGTGGTTCACAGAAAGGCGTACACACACGTACTCAACTACCTGAAGTACCTAGCTAAAATTTCTATTTTTTTTCTTTTTTTTCTCGATGGATTCGTGTTTGGTGTGGTCGAAGATAATCCGCTTTTTCCCCTCAAAATAATGAAAATTGTCAAAAAAGTGTAAAAACCAAAACAAGGCCTCGGCTACTTCTGAGAGGCCGAGCCAAAAAGTGACACAACCTGCTATCTCATACTATTGTACAGTAAACTCTGTCTCATTTCTAGCATAATATTTTTTTCTATAATATGTACTTATATTGTTCAGGTACCAATTCAAAGAAGATGACGTCAACGCTAACACGTTCATCGCCAATATTGCCGTTGACGTTGGAAAAACCTGCAACGACGTCCACGTTTACGCATCTGACGAGTTGGGCTACGGCCTTCTTGTGTACAGTCTGAAGGAAAACGACTCCTGGAGGTTGGTTCATCATAAACATATTGCAAATTGTTACACTGGAGTTCAGAAGTGACTCATAAACACAGAAATGAACCACACATTGATAAACACATAGATCAGACTCGTTAATATTGACTGAAAGATGTTCAAGACCGTTGTAATTATTAAAATATTATTGTAATTGTTTATAGGTTTGAACATGGTTTCTTCCACCCAGACCCACTCAAGGGAGATTTCAACATTGGAGGCCTCAACTTCCAGTGGGAGGCTGAAGGTTAGTTTCATCTTGGTATTTCTAACATACACATACCTACCCAAAGATTAGAAAGATATTATAATAGATGGATAGAAATGACACATCACCATCAGCCAGTAGGACTTTCGTAGCAACTAATCCCTGAGAGGGAGAGCCTAGCTAGAAGCGTATTGAAAGGATGCTCTAACATCGATACTGGTAGACATCACAATCCCATTGGCGTAAATTAGTATATATCGATGCTCAAACATCGATACTAGTAGACATCGCAATCCCATTGGCCATCTGGATCCGTGCTCCTGAGAAGCGAAGCTAAGGATGGAGTCTTTGGTTCCTTCTTCCCCTTTTCTAATCTCTTTGACACATACCTACTCGTAGGTTTCATCACCAAAACCGGTATAAACGTGTTCTGGTTTTAGTAGAAATAGACAACTTTTCAATAACTCCTATTTTATTTTATTTGTTTTCAATTTTTATAGTAGAGCTTTTATAAACATTCATGGTTTTGTGATAAACAGCCTCTTTAGAATCGACCAAGAAATAAACAGAGCTCGGAAGCAAAACATTTAACCCACCTCAAAATTTGATGCTTTACGTTTCAAGAATCTGAATGCTGTAATACTAATTTTGTGTTAACGAAATGCAAAATAGGATAGATAGGCAGGTAGCCAAATAATAGTGTGCAGGAATTCACCTTTAATCAGTGGATTGTAAAAGTTTAATTTAATTTATTTTTATAATTTTATAATAATTCTAAGAAAATGAGATAGGTAGGTTCTGAAGATCTTGCTTTGAATGTAGACCTTCCTTTTCTACGTGCACTTCAAAACAGCGACACTGGGTTGGTGGAGAAAAAACAATTTTGTGAAAATTTCGTTTCTTTTACCAATTAAAAAATACCTAATGGAATGGGAAATTTTTGTCAAAACATTTTTTTTCGAAAAAATATTCAGAACTTTTGGGAATATGGTAGTTTGAAGCCCGTTGTCAAAAATAAGCGGTATTTTTTAAATGATTCTGCCACCCCCCCCCCCCCCCCCGGAATGCCCCCAATAAAGCTGCCATCTCTTGAGAAAATTTCTTAATAAAATTGGGGACATTTAGCCTTAAAAGTAAAACTGCAGCAAGAAATGACGTATCACGTCTATGGTAATTGATATCTGACTGCCTCTTGGCCAGGGAGGCAGAACAAAGATTTGGGGGCCGAGGTTTTCAATGCTGCCAACAACCCAACATTAGAAATGGTAAATCTTCCTGGCTACCTTCAAGAACCTTGGCTGTGACTTTTTATAAACCTTCCCATAGTTTGATTTTGAGGACTTTTTTAAAATTTATTTATAAATTTGCGGTTCCGTCCATTGCGGTTCTGAATATCGTTGCCCTAGTCCTCTAAGCAGGATTTGAGTTGAACTACTCGGTGATACCTGATATAATTTATAGCAAGAACTCGGAAGTTCAAATTTCATGCTCGTTTTCTGCCTAGAATTGCCAACGTAAACACCTTATTATGTAGTCAATAGTGTTAATTTCCGTTATTGGGTAGAATTTGACATAGAGATGACTGCAATGCAGGAAATTTTCGAAAAAGTTCATTGTCAGAATCAGGATCTTCAGATTTATAGTCGTTTATCCACTGAGTCCTGCTGATATGCCATGAGCATGGGCAGTGTTCAGAAAACTACCCAGGGTTGCTAGTTTGAAGTGAGTTTCTTTTCCTATCAGTGTTTGGGTGTCAAAGTACAGTGGATCCTATCCAATTCACATTTGTCTGTAAAACGAAAATCCTTCTGTTCACGCCAGGTATCTTCGGAATGGCTCTTTCTCCGCGACAAGCGGCCGACCGATTCCTCTTCTTCCACCCTCTGGCGAGCAACAGGGAGTTCATGGTGTCGACTCAAGTCCTCAAGGCCAAGCCCAACAAGGACTCCTACCACCAGTTCCAGGCTTTGGGAGAGCGCTCCAGCCACTCCACGTCTGAGCTGATGACTGAGGATGGTATCATGTTCTTCAACATGATCGACGACAATGCCGTCGGCTGCTGGAACTGGAACAGCCCTTACAGGTGAGATCTCCTTTTGGTATGAGTTGCCTCGATACCTGACAAAAACAAGTCATGCACCATGACCATATGAGCGAATTTTCGTACTTAACTACTTAACCCTTACCGACGACACATGGGCGTAGGCCACTGAGGACCGGAAACGCCTTAGTTTAACATTAGTTTAAATTTGTATGGTCACAGCTCATGTACACGCACGGCGCCTCTTAGTTAAGAGTTAAACGACTGAACATTTTCCATGACAGTCCACAACTTTGAACACTCCTTTGGCTCCATACGTTTTTGGTATACATTCAAATTTTGTTTTTTATTGCATAAAACTACCACCTCCCTCCATTTTTGCTGATCTTTCTACTTTTATCCCAATATTGAGCAATTTTTGCACTCCCAATTACTTGATTTTTACCTTTCGTGTTCTGCTAGCCAAACAACATGGGATTCGTCATTAATACTAACATTTCAGACTAATACGAAGTACTCCTACTACAAGAATCCTGTACAAATTCAACGGAACATTTTGCCTAAATTTACAAAAAACTAGACATAATGGCTCCGCTGATTTGAGCCATTATGTCTTGTTTTTCGTAAATTTAGGCAATTATTTTGGTTTCAGCACCCCCAAAAGCAAATCTGGCATTTTGGCCAGAAATTAGTAGTCGCCTGTTACTTTATTTACTCTACTTTGTGCTAAGAACTAACTAAATCCTCTTGCGACGGCATTGTCACACTAGCCCAGAGAAACGTTGTTCCTTGTTCGTATGTGTTGTGTGTTTGCCATTTTGGAATTATCAATCAATGTTGCTGTTTATTTATGTAACTGCATAACTTGATTATGGCATTGATTGGTGATTGACTGGTAATGTCGCCAGTATGAAAATTTGGTGTCATTCTTTATTGGCATATTGGAGGCTATGCTGTTCTGTGGACCCGCTAGTGTGTGTTGCTGTTGTTCTAATAGTATATAGGTCGTGCAGTTGTTGTGTTGGAGTAGCTGCTTGTGTGCCTAGTAGATTTTTAGTCTACAGTACTTGATTAGGTAGTTGTACCGTCAACAAAAATACTCGTGTATTCGGCTTCAGTATGACTCAGTGTCACCTCCGATGACCCATCAGTGACCCAGATCCCGATTGCCATCTACATCTGGGCACAGTAGGTGGGTATATCGACAGTAAACAGCCATTTCAGGCGGGGGCTTTACGTCCCGTTGCCCTGCTGGCGTCGCGGACGTGATTGGCAGCGCTCGCGGGAGGATCAGAACTTGATCCGATCGTTTCGCTCATGGCTGCCTCACGGCCTTGGGATGAGGCGAGGTGCGTTGGGATTCGATCCGACGGACAGCAGTCGCCAATCCCAACGTCCAAGGGCGCTCGGCCACCGGCTTATCCCTTACTTCGTCATTTCTGACGACGTGATACCTGTGGTTCGCATCCCCTATCGTATTTCGACAGTTGACCCGCAGAGCCTCGTAAATCCCAAAATTAAATTTATTACAGCAGCTCGAGTTTATCACACATAGTGAAGAATCTGTGGGGAGCATGCAGCTCCACCAGTTTGAGAGGACTGCGAATAAGCCAACCTTGCGACCGAGCTTGATTACTAATAACAATATTGTACACATATCAACTCCGCCAATTCCAACTGTTTACTTTCCAGTGTAATATTCCCACTTGCCTCTCCAATCGGAACTATACCTACGTTAAATCACCTGCCAATCAGCTGTTTGTTTCTCCCACCGTGAACACCGACTTGAAGGTGATACAGTCACAACAAGGTTCATCAGTTGTCGCGTGCGATGGTTATAAGTTCCATAAAAGTGTGTACACCAAATTCTTGTGCGCTTTCTAGTGGCGTTGCACAAAAAAAAATTAATTTTCACTTTACACTCCGGATAAATTAACATCATATCTTGTAAAAACCCTGATCATTCCCGTTTTTAATTATGGATCCATATTATTTATCAACTCCCTCAACTCAGTCAGCAGAAGAAAATTATAAATAGCTTACAACTGCTGTATTCGCTGCGCCTCGGTCTCATGTTTCCCACCACATCAGTGACCTGCTGGGCTGTGAAATTATCCCATATCTAAAATTGCGGTACCTACATAAAATGTATATACAAATTGGTCCACTTTTCAGATTTTTAAATTCCTGCTTACTTGCGGAACATCTACCAAAGTGGTGCAAGTGTCCGGTCGTTATGCCTGAAACAAATCCGTACAAAAAATAAATTATGTTCCAATTCATTGAGGGTGTTCGGGGCAAGATCTTGGAGGACAACTTTTTGTATTCGTTTTCGCCTTTTTTAAAATATGTATTGTGTTTAAAAAAAAGTAATTCTATTAGTGCCATCAGCAATTTGTATTTGTAATTGTGTTGTACAGTGTCTAAGTGGGGCCTTGAGCCCTGAAGCTGTGAAAATTAATAAATTTTCAATTCTCAATTCTCAAAAAAGTTGTCCGGCAAACATTTTCGTAGCGGAAGACGTGAAAACTGTTGTGAAGAAATATGATACCCACAGCCGTGATAAGTGATCGGCAGATTTTGAAGGAACTACCTACTGTCAGATTCGGTGAAAAACGTCAAACTGAATGTGATGAACGACTGATATAAGATAATCGCTTATTTTTCAAATCGTCATAACTTCGAGGAACAGCAGTAGCTGGCTCAGTTTTTAAGGATGGCACTTGAGCAAGCAATACTTTCAGTATTTCTGTCTGTTTCAAACTCCTCCTTTCTAATCCTTTCACTCTGGCGGAGTTGCCATCAAGTGGAGTTGCTAACACATTGCGGGTATTGTACAAGTAATGGTGGCGGAGCTGCATATACAGGGTGATCCTCTCGTAGATGCAAAAAAAATTTGCGTAAAATTACACCTAAAATGGAGTAAAATGCCGCCAACCGCATATTTTAATCTCAATCCGTTCTCGAGATATGATTTTTTGAACGTTTTTTCAGGAAAACCGTGTGTTGTCCATTGTCGTAAGTGCCCCATTCCCACTGTAACTTGCGATAAAATGTCAGTATGTTAATATTTCCCCATCTGTCGTAAGCGCCAGGGAGCAGCCTATTGTATGCACCTATCGAATTTGACCAAAGTATCGTCAAACGCCCCTTCCCGAGTGCGGGAGTGGAGATACGCTAGTTTTCCAAAAAATTCTTTTCCAGCAAGAGATCAAGAATATCGAAAGTGCCGAAATGCGTATCGTATCTACAACTATTCTCCAAGTTCTTCGAAATAGCAAGAACAGCGTAAGCAGGCACCTTTTTCTCGACAAAGTACTACTTCCCAGAGCTTTTATGTAATTTTTTTAAACAAAATCTACAGATAACGGTCCAATTTACGCTAAAATATCAAATTTTAACGGGTTAGGGTTAGGCAATAAAAAGATCCTTCCACAGTTTTTCGTAAGTATCTCCTGTAAAATTCGGAAAATGGCGCTCAAGGTATTCTGCTTTTCAGGGGACGATATTTTTTTCCAAAAAAATTTTTTTTAAACGAAAATTCCCCATTTGCTTATTTTGTCGGATGTTATCTACAGCACTATTATACACCTATGTATTCGCTCAGCAAAAAATTTTTATATCACCCCCTCAAAATTTTTTCTTTTCCGTTTCAAGGTGCGTAGATTCCAAAAATGCAATGTCCGTACGCCGTATCACGTGTACCGCCTTCATTTTCGGTCTTAAAAATTCATTCTTTCGCACACATGCTCCATTAGGGCCCTAGTTGTGCCCTGAAACATTTCAGCCCGATCGGAATATATCCAGGGGTTTTATGATTGAAAATGTGTATAAAAATCGGTACTTTTTGTGTTTTAGTAACATGTTAGTAAAATGAGCTTTTGAGGTATCGTTTTCCATGTTTTTATGGACGAGAAGACCGAATATGAAGTCGATTTTGACCAAGGAGTGGAAAATTGAGGTTGTACCAGATGTTCAGCTCCCAAATTTGATTTTTTATGAGTCAAAAACCTGCGAAATCGTCTGAAATCACCATCAATTTGTAGAATAGCACTAGGAAAAGTTTCAACACGTGGATCAAGACAATTAAATGGCACTACCAATGATCAAAGATGATTTGAAAAAAAAGAGCGAATTTAATTAAATTTTTAGGGGCCAAAATTGGTGGAAACCACCAGAATAGCTATTTCAACAATAAATGAACAGCCAACATTTCTGTGGGTATGTCCAATTGAATAATAAACCCATGTGACAAGGACTTTGCAGCGTTTTTATTCAAAGAGATCATCCTCGGGTGCATAGTAATTTTATTCATGAAATTGTTTAAAATTTTCTCGTTCCGAGTCACGACTCCCCGAACACCCACGATGCCAGTCATGTGGTCCTTCGTTAGAAAAAAAGCCGTCTCAAGTACTTCCAGCTTTCGAACCTAATAATTCAGGATCTCGTTTACTTCATTAGGAAGCTTCGGTCGTGTCTAGTAGTTTCAAGACCGTCGTTTCCCCTGTAATTTGGGAGGATGTTTGCCTAGCACTCGAAGAGTTTCCGCTCGCTCGCGTTCCCTCCGCTTCGAGTTGTTCTAGTGAGTACGTGCGTACAAAATGCAACCAAAACCTTCCGGCGTTTCGAAACTTTCACGTGATTCAATTAATTCGTCGTATCTACGACAGATTCTCACCCGCCTGAAGTGAGGCAGATTTTTAATTCGTCTTAACGAGTTCCGAACTTCCTATCGAGATGGGGTTTGAGCGCGTAATCTGCGCCTACCCAATTTGCATTCCTGCCCAGTATAAGTTCAACCTCGGTATCCATCCATGTTGTTCCCACAGACTACCTGTTGTTGCGTTCTAGCGAAATTTCTGATAAAATTCGCCATTTTGTGTACAGCAGTCGGTATTACTTACCTACTTCATAAATGGGGAATTTTCGTCAAAATTTGTTTTTTTTGGGTTTTTTTTTTAGAAAAAATATACTTCTTCAGAAATCTTGGGAAAATGGTCGTTTGAAGCCGTTTTCAAAAATAAGCGATATTTTTTAATTGAGGGTGATTAAAAGTAAAAATGCGGCAAGAAATGACTTATAAGGTCTATTGACATCTGATTGGCTGTTGGGCCAAGGAGGCGGAGCGAAGCCTCGGAGGTGAGGGTTCTCAGTGCTGCCAACAATCGAACATTGGAAATTTAAGAACCTTTGCTGTGACTTTTCATGAACCTTCTCTCGGTTTGATTTAAACCTGACGTGTTTTTTAAATTTATTTATGAATTTGCAGTTCTATCCGTCCATCCATTGCGGTTCTGTCCGTCGTTTAAACTCTAAACGATGGATGGATGGATAGGACTGTAAATGTTAAAAACACGTCAGGTAAATCACCGAGTGGTTCCAACTCAAATCCCACTCAGAGTGCTAGTGCATCGAGTGGGATTTAAACACACTAAACACTTTAAACTTCAAAGTGATGCACTAGCGCTCTGAGTGGGATTTAAACACACTAAACACTTTAAACTTTAAAGTGATGCACTAGCGCTCTGCGTGGGATTTAAACACACTAAACACTTTTAACTTTAAAGTGATGCACTAGTGCTCTGTGGTGCACTAGCGCTGTTTACCTAATACGTCATTTCTAGCTGGAACGCGGAAATTCAAATTTCGCGCTCGTTTTCTGCTTAGATTTCCCGACATAAGCACCTC
Organism: Leptopterna dolabrata; assembly: GCA_954871275.1. Lineage (NCBI taxonomy): Eukaryota > Metazoa > Arthropoda > Insecta > Hemiptera > Miridae > Leptopterna > Leptopterna dolabrata. The sequence continues at coordinate 28,485,310 of OX940987.1, read as the reverse complement.
ATTATTTGGCCAATAAGTAGCAACTTCCGTGAATGAACAGAATTCGGCCAAAAAATTTGGGAATTAACCCACAAAAATTGCTCATTGCTTCAGTCTACCAATGTTGAGTACCTAGTGGAAGTTTTGTAATAATTTCTGACAGTAAAAAATACCAAATTTTCTCCGCTTGATCATGAATATGTTTTTGGAACACAAATTTACAGTGCCGTATTGCATATCAACATTCAATGTTTTTCTGTGATCAAGTGGAGAAAATGTGGACCTATAATTTATATTGGCGTTAAACGGAGGAAATTCGAGATTGATGAATGAAATACAGTCGTTTGATTCCAAGGAAGCTAAGGTGGTATTTCAACAGAAGAGAAAATGTTGGGTAGGTTGCCGTGATTGTAATGCAGTGTCTTTCTTGAATAGACCGGCTGAGTTAGAAAAAGTTCATAATGGAAATACAGTTTTTTATTGTTGTTATTCAAACTTATCAACTTGTAAGAAAACACTTTTAGATAGGCTTGGTCATTTGAGCCTTTAATTTCTGGAATTCATTCAGTTAGGTATTGGCTCATTGGGATATATACATCCTAATCGTCAATTTCGACCACTTTATTGGAAAATAAGGATTTATCAAATACGATGCCGTAAATTTTATACAATGGCTTCGGAATTAAATATTGTAGCCAATTTGTGATTGTTGGTATGTAATTTTTTGGTATATTATTATTATTATTATTATTATTATTATTATTATTTGGTATATTATTATCTAATAATACCTATGTATTCGGTTCGGAAATTTTTTTTTAAACACTATTTTTATTATAATTTTTTGTTATACGTTTCAAGGTGTGTAGATTCCAAAAATGCAATGTCCATCCGCCGTATCATCCATATCTACCTTAATTTTCGGTCTAAAAAAAAATCGTTCTTTCGCACGCAGGCTCCATTTGGTTCATTGTTCCTCACGACGTTACACCACTCGCGTCTTTTCAAAATCATTTAGGTAGCATCAGAAGCATTTTTCTCGTCCAACGAAATGTAACGTTAACAGAAATTCATTTCTAAACGAGCTTGCTTTGGACAGACAATAATTATTGCCCATTGTGACAAAACAAATACCACTGGAGACCAAGTAAGAAGCTTTCTAATGGGATGGACCCCAATTCATCCTACTAATTTTCTTCGAAGATTCGCAAAGACATTAGAGAGTTTTCACAAAGGTTTGGCTACTAGCCCGCTGACGGGCTAAGGCCTGCGTACGAAGGAAAGTGCGAACTGCGCATGCGCACGTTTGGGTGGGAACGACCTAACTTAGCTCGTCAACGTTGGACGCCACCGGTCTACGTAAACGACCTAGCACTAGGTCGCATGGGCCATTTCCCGTACTAACCTTCCACCAAGGAAACCTCATCGCATGGATTGCCTTCTTCCATGGCATTTGTGATTATTTGTTTGTGTTGTGTAGGTGTACCTGATAGCATGCGTCTTTTTTCTCTCGATTTTGGTTTTTCTGCTGCATAATAAAAACCCTACATTTCTATATTTTTTTGAAAACAGTATTAGGAAATATTTCTGTAAGCCTTGAAGACTGGAAAATGTCAATAAATTGTATCTGGCTAATTTCTCTATGTCTATGGACAACGTTACAGTTTTTTGGCTAATGTCTACCTATTAGCCACTAATTTTTGCCAAATAAATTTAATTAGCCAAACCTTTAGTTTTTTGGCTAATTTGACTCGTGTCTATGGACAACCCTACGTTATTTTCCATTTGAAAATAGTAATAGGAAATGTTTCTGTGATCATTTTAGACTGGAAAATCTTAATTAATTCTACCTGGCTAGTCTATGAACAACTGTATAATTGTACTAGCGAAGATGAAAACTAAAAACGGCTTTTTAAACTGAATCTTCAAGTGATGAGAATATGATGAGAACAGTTCAACGTTAACGTTAGTGTTAACCCATCGAATCAGCTTAGGTCGTTCAACGACCTAACTTTCACGACCTTAGATCGTTTCACGATCTAAGAGGTTAGCATCCGGTTTTTTTCCCTTAGATCGTTAGCCCGGAGATCCTTAGTCCATCAACGACCTAGTGGCCAAACTTTTGCGAAAACTCTCTATTCATTGGCGTGAGAGAAGATGGTGTTATAGTCAGGAACATGCTCCAAGATAGACATTCTCAATCATGTTATCACAGCTTCCGAGCTTATGGTAGGTAACATGAATGTAAATAAATATCGTATGTTAACCTCACGCAGTGCATTTAGGTATGTACCTACTACATCTATTAGCCCAGGCAGACCACTTATGCCTGCAAAATTATGTAAAGCTGGAAATGATTCTAAACCACTTTGGGCATCTTAAATAAGTGTAATATGAATTTGTGGCGGTTTCTGAGGTGAGGCAAAAGTCTACTTTTGAGAGCCAAAAACCGCGGAATTTTGGCACTTGGTTCAGTTTTGGCTTACAACATCTAAACAGTGCTTCGTACAGAAAATTTCGTTCCTACCAGAAATTAAGAGCATTAAACTCAGCGTCGAATGATTACCTTAAACATTTGGTTCAGCGGTTTGGTCGTAATCGGCAGTCAAAAATAGGCAAATTTCTTCATTTTGACTGTAAAGTGTGTTAAAAATGCTCCGTTTCACATGCCTGACAAAATAAATGGATTTTCCAAATGAAGAATGTCATATAACCGAAGTTTTAGACCATGAAATTCTGCATTCAGAGCACATGTATTTTTATAAAAATATTATATTTAATATTTTACGTTTTTAATTAGGTGTGTATTTAGAATTTAAAATTGACCATTTCAATGAAAATAGGGGTGCTCTGAACGCAGAATTTTATTTTCTACAACTTTAGTTATATGAAAGTTTTCTTTTGGGATAACTGTTTTTTAGTTACAGGCGTGTAAAAAGTTTCTTAAGGCAAATCCGTTTCAGAGATTCTGAATTCGTCCCTAGATTTTAACGAACAAAATACATATATAATATCACAATCAACAAAAATTTATATACCTATATTATTTATGTATTTTGTTTGTTAAAATCTAGGGATGAATTCAGAATGCTCTAAAACGGATTTGCCTATAAAAAAATTGCAAAAATTCATGTTCCCAAAATTTTGGACCCACTGCAATATATAAATATATTTATGTGTATTTATGTATTTATTTATTTATGTGTCACTCCAGACGATATTTGACCTTGGGTACATGATAAAAATGCCGAATTTCGTCAAAACTTAGGGGGTCGAAAATCGGTAAAACTGGCTGAAATTGCAAACAGTCTATATAAAGTCTCTGAAAGTGGTATGGAAGGGTGAGTAAAGACGGAAAAGTACCATTTCAATTGTTTTTCATACAGAATACGGGTCAACTTTGGATTATTGGTATTAAGGGCTAAAATCAAATTAATTCACCAGACATATTGTGGGATGGTGATTCACGGCAGAGGGAGTATTTCGGTGATAAAAATATTTTTCTTAAAAAAAAAAGGGTGGGCCAGATTAGACTTAATGAGGGTCAAAAATCGGTAGAAATGACTAAAATCACGAAAAAATTACATCATTTCACGAAATTATGTAAATAAAAAATAAAAAGTGGTTTCTCGCTATATCAAATTTTCACGCATTAGCACGAATATTTATTTGAAAATTCGCTCTTATAGCCATGCTGAATGATTGCAACTTCTTTTATTTTATATATTTTTTTAATTTCAGCGCCGAAAACCAGCAGATCGTCGCTAAAGACGACATCGGCCTCATCTTCCCCAGCGACGTCCGCGTCCGCTACGGCCAGCTCTGGGTCATCTCGGACCGCATGCCCAACCACCTCATCGACAAGCTCGACTTCGTCAACGACGTCAACTTCCGAGTTTTCTACGCTCCCGTCGAGGAGGTCGTGAAGGGGACCATCTGCGACCACAGCTACAAGAACGAGGGAGCCTATGCCCCCCTGGTACCATCCGGAAGCTACAGCGGGCTCTCGAGGCGCCCTCTCCTCAACCAGGCCGTTTCCAGCAACCTTTATTCTCGTTACTAAGGATTAAACAAACAAAAATTACCTTCAAAAATTTTTCCAACTCACTGATAGAACTAGCCAAATACATTTAAAAGTCTCTTAAATCAAAATCATTAGGTTAGGTAGCTCTAGTTATTTAGTTGTCATTTTTACTTAACTGGTTTTTCCATAAAGTAGAAAGGCTGAGCACGATGCTACCGCCACACTACCGCTCCAAGAGGCTTTCAGCGGGTGCTTCATCGGACATCTACACCTAACAGCTGTATTAATGTTACAGTCGAACCTGGATATATGCAGTATCAAGGGGCTAGCCATTTTTGTTGTGCCCGTGTTCGGGTTTTCTTGCCTTTTTGAATACAACTCTTGGAACTGGGTGAAAGAAGCAAAAAAACCTAAATGAAACTCATAGAATTTGAAGAACGAAGCAGAAATCGAACCGAAACTAGAATAAAACTCTTACAATTGGGAGAATGAAGCAGAAACCTAACTGAAACTAGAATAAAACTCTTACAATTGGGAGAATGAAGCAGAAATCGAACTGAAACTAGAATAAAACTCTTACAATTGGGAGAATGAAGCAGAAATCGAACTGAAACTAGAATAAAACTCTTACAATTGGGAGAATGAAGCAGAAATCGAACTGAAACTAGAATAAAACTCTTACAATTGGGAGAATGAATCAGAAATTGAACTGAAACTAGAATAAAACTCTTACAATTGGGAGAACGAAGCAGAAATCGTACTGCAATTGGAATAGAAAGTTTATTTGGACGATACGTAACTCGGAGGAGTTGCACAAATTAACTTGCGAATGATTCCTCAATGCAGTTCTGCACTGAGACAAAAGATCGTGTTCTTATCGTTTATGAATGCCCAGTAATCAAAATTCAGAGGTAGAAATGATGGGGCCGTACGTACGTACATAAAGGTAATTTTCGCCAGTCCTTGCATAATGTATAATGGTAAGAATATTTCATATCTCCAGATTCGACTGTAACACAGTGCGTCCGATTCGTGTTGAAGATTGTGGGTTCGAAGCCGGCCTAAGTCACAATGTTTTATATTCGTTTGCTTCCTTGAGGCACCTGATGTCGTCCAATAGAACCCTCGATACTGCCCATTGTGATTTACTGTGCCACCCCACGGATGCTGATCGAGACATAGAGGTACTTACAGCGTCAGACCTCAGTCTACTTGTTGTTTCTCTTGAATGATTGATGAGGCGTGTATTTTTATTTTAAATTACGAGTAGATACCATCTCTCTTCGAATGATTGTTGTGTGAGGGCGAAGAAATTTGGCTTCTCTTCGTTTTTGGTGTTTTTTTCCGACCGGTTTCGCCGCTAGGGCCTCAGCAGTTGCCTGTTACCAGGCCGCTGAAGAAGAAATAGAGATAAAGGAACGTTATACAACAATAATTTTAAAAATTAGTAGACATACAAGTTATAATAGAATGAATACCGAAGAAGAACGTTTGCGGAGATAAGGCTAGGGACGAATGATTGTCGAAGTAATCCAGGGGGAAAAAAGCAAACTCCTTACGACTGTAAATATTGCTAAATCCCTGATGAGGCCCTAGCGGCGAAAAAACGAAGAGAACCAAATTTCTTCACCCTCACTCAACAACCAATCGATAAACGATGGCAGTCCATACACCGTCTCCCTTGGTTCTCGAAGAGGCGATAGCATTGTGCTCAGCTAGCGCATTGTGCTCAGTTAGCTTCTCTTCTGTCGTTAGACCTATCAGTTTACATGAACAGAACAATAAGTCACCTACCTATTTAAATCCTAATGACATTGTAAATAACTGTATTTATTCACCGCAGGGTCAAAGTCTACGTAGTTGCCCTTTTGTAAATACACTGTCATGCAGAGTAAGAGTCCTCATGCAATACAAACCAAAGTAGGTAGGTACTGAGTTTTTAAATAGGAATGTACTGTAATAGTATATTATGTAATTTGCGTGCTTCGTATACACGCAAAAAAAATTTAGTTACCAAATTAGCGTTACCCTTAAATAATCAGTGTACTACGTCTCCATATCTTTTGGAGAATACGGACTCAAAAATTATGCTGTCACAATTGGACCTCGGAGTGCTGCACTTGTATTTTATGCTTTGAAACTCTATGAAATTCACAAACACCAAACATGGTTGTTATTATCTTTCTTATATTTTTGTATAAATGTTTTAGGATTTTTTTATACTTTTTATATTTAAAATTACATTTTTTTGCTCAAGAAAACAAAGTGTGCATCAATTTACTTACCTCAGGCCCGTTTTTAGGGGTGGGCGAGCAGGGCTACGTATCTGTTACGTACTACCAGGGGCGTTGCGTCTATAAGGCCACTTGGGCCACTGCCCCGGCACCCAAAAACGCCAACCATTGTTCAGTTGGCATTTGAATTTCTCTCTGAACAATGTACCTAGCATCTTTCATATAGTTAAAGTATTTCGCCAGATTTCTCTGGCTATGGATATTCAGTATTCTAGTAGAGCATCCATGTTAGCTCCACAGACCAAGCATGTTATCGGAATAAAGCGGCAGCAATCCATGTCCTGCAATCGTCCTAGGCTCCTGAAACTGGAAGGTAAGTTCTGGGTCCCCTGGGACCTAGTGTCGCCATGGCAACCGGAGAAAAGTGGCCCATCCGCACATGATCAGTCGAGTAAAAATGTTGTTCGCCACGCCCACATTGGGCCCCGATAATCTGATTTCAACCCCACAATTGGTCATTTCACAATCAATTTGATCATATCAATACGAGATGGTTCTTCTTCTGATTTGGTTTTTGTTGTCTCTGAATCACACGTCCGACATCGGCTTATGTCAGACATCTACAGATGACAACTAAGCTGAGAATTTCACTCCACTGAACCACATTCACTTTTCCTGTCTGTCAGTTTTAATTTTTTTTTTTTTGCGTCAAATTTTGCGCGTTTTGCGTTCGGTCCGGTTCCAATGACACATTTGTATTTGTGGTACCGACGTGCGTTTTGCCATGTTTGCTGTTTGTGGGTTGATCGGCGTCAACACACAGATAACTATCTGGCTTCTATTCAACAGCTTCTCCATTCAAGTAGGTACTGGCAGGCTAGTCATTGTTTTGTTGTATTTTAGTTGACTCTATTTTTGTAACACATGAATTCGGTGGCTAATTTGCAGTAGAAATTGTCGACGTTGTCGTACGACGATAGAGTGTTCATTAAAAGAGATAAGCTTTGCTGAATATCACTCAATCAGTAAATACGGGAAGGGTGTTGCTGCCTTGGGGTATTTTGCAGATATATCTGTTGGTTTTGAGTTCTGTTCTGGTGCCCCACAGTTTTTAGACCCCACGCACCGCTACTGCCTACTACGAAGTTTATGAGGCTTATTTTAGGTTCGTTCCAGCCGCGCCGAGTTCATGAAGAAGTTCGGCGCAGAAACCACGTGCAGGCAGATAGTCGAGATGACGCGTTCCAACCGCGGGAGTTCATGAACTCAACTGAGCCCAACGAGAACTGAGTTCACCTCCAGGTAACCTCAGTGTAACTCTCCCGAAATCATATCCTGATTCATTTTTTTCCAACATCACCTGATCCAAGTTTTGGCAGTATTTGGCGGTTTTCTCTTCTTTGGCGTGTCCCTTTTGGTGTCTCTTCACTTTCGGGTGATCCAGCCATCAGTTTCATGAACCCAGGACCCACTTAAACCCTGTCGAACTCGGTCGGTGACCTCATCCGAACCCGAGTTCATGAACTCAGCACGGCTGGAACCAACCATTTATTGCCCTTTCCCGGGGTTAGGACGCTTCAACAGGAAGCCAGGACTCGGGGGCGTTTGCCATCACCAGGACCCTGAATTAGGGGGTGACGGCAGAAGCGGCCCGGCGGCCAAGTTGGGGTACATGAGCGGCCCCACTCAGTTCAGCAGTACTTGTACCAGCGGCCCCCGGTCGGTCGAGTCGTATATGTACGAGCGGTCCCATGGCCCTCCCTCGAAAAATGAATGAATGGAAAGAATGAAACCAATAGTACCTACTCGGAACTTATTTCATGCATTTTAATTGATTGCACAAAAGTCAGTGTCGTCATACAAAACATATACAAAACACACAATCACAGTCACAGTACTAAACATAATTGGCAACTAAATACAGAGAAATTCTCAGTTATTGGGCCTGGGCTGGTAGGTGGAGGTGCTCACCCACCTTCATTAAGCATATTCTTAATGGCACATTTACACGGTCTCGTGCTACATCTCCAGCGCAAAACGTCATCCGCTAAAGCTTTTTGAAAAGTAAATTTGAACGAGTTCACCACCATCGTGAGCAACGTGGCCGTTAATTCCTGTGACATCTTAAACACTGCGGATTCCAACTGCCTTGCGGCCAGGGCCACTCTATCATTTCTAATCTGTGCCCTCTGACCGGGCAGGGCCGCTCGTACAAGTACAATGAGTCCAAAACAACGCTTTCCCTGTCAGCGGGGCCGCTCGTGCATGTACAATGAGTCCAAAACAACGCTTTCCCTGTCGGTGGGGCCGCTCGTACAAGTGCAATGAGTCCAAAACAACACTTTCCGTGTCGGTGGGGCCGCTTGTACAAGTACCCTAATTAGGGTGACTTGTCCAGTCACGAACTTGAATATTTATATTTCGCGTTCGGGCAGACACAGTTCTGGACTCGATCCTGGACGGTTCTATCCCCTCTTTTTGCTTCCTCACTACCGAAGGTAGGGGAGCCTTGGATTCGTGATTGAGTAAAAAAAAATTATGTCCTCCATAATGAAAATGTCCACTACTAGTTTGCGTTTCAGACATCGAGGAACATTTTTGGTTCCGTGTCTGTCTGATTTCGTCTGCGCATGCCCAAATGTGAAATACTCGAAACACCCATAACTGCCTTAAATATCGTTGAAATGAGTTCAGATTTGGAGGGTCGATCAGGAATAATACTTCGATAGTTCCATATGAATTTCATTGGAATCGTAATGTAACTTTCGTCTGCATATGCGCGAACATGAAATGTTGACCACTTCTTTGTAGGGCTTCTAACTACGCGAAAAATAGTCTTAGAGAGCAGAAAATATGAGGGTACACGGTACACGCGGGTTGGATCTCAGATGGTCCCGCATCAAAACGAACCTACCTACCCAACTATTCATTTGACTCAAGTGAAGAAGCTATCCTGCCCACCCGAATTGGCTGAGGTTTTTGTTTTTAGTTTGCTCGGACAGACAGTCCAGGACCAGTCCAGAATGGAACTGCATTCTGAAAAAAGGGGATAGAACCGTCCAGGATTGAGTTCAGAACTGTGTCTGTCCGAAGGCGCATTAATAGGTTTGTTCGAGCAAGTTCAATTTTCGCTTGAACCAAACTGGCTCTGAACACGCTCGCTCGGAGCAGGGTGAGCCTGGAGCTTGTTCGGAGCATGGGATGGGCAGCTCAAACAAGTTGAGGGTGCATGCGTAGAAGAATAGTGCTCAGCTGCCCCTGGTCTTCTCGTGAGGCACGGGAGGGCTTGATCAGAGCAGCTCGGAGGAAGCCCCGTGGCCAGCACGGACACCGAATCATCTGCCCCGGGACAGCACGAACACGGGACCGCTTGGCTCGGAGCTCGCCCTGGGTCTGCACGAACAGCGAACCTTTGCCTCACCCTTAGTGCGCATGCCCGGGTTGCTCTGAACAAGCTCTGAGGGACGCACGAACAAAGCTGATGATTCTGAACAGATAACCTGAAGCACTGTACCTAACCACAGAAAATGAGACTATTGATGATTGTAACCCTCCAAATTAGCTGAAGGTTGAAGCGTTAAGTATGCATGTGCAGGATCAACAGAAAATGAGACTATTGATGATTGTAACCCTCCAAATTAGCTGAAGGTTGAAGCGTTAAGTGTGCATGTGCAGGATCAACAGTCCTCGAAAAAAATCCAGGTAATTGTATACAATATATGGCGCCACCTCCAATCGTTTTGATACTAACATATAATGTAGTGGAAAGGTATAGAAATATAAAGAGATAGTATTTGAATGCCGGAAACATGTTTGAGCCCGTGAAAGATAAGCAGAGATATCAGACGAATATCTCTGATCGTGGAAGTGATACGCTATTGGCAATAATAAAGGAACATATTTTACCAGGAACAACATTAATCTCTGATTGTTGGAAAGCCTACAATTGCTTACAGTTTGAAGGGTTTGTACACCTTACAGTTAATCATTCGGTTAATTTCGTTGATCCAGATACTGGGGCACATACGCAGGGTATAGAAAGAACGTGGCGTGAAGTTCGTGGAAACATTCCTCGTTACGGTAACCATAAACACCATTTAAGTGGGCACCTTGCGGATTTCATGTTCCGTAGATTGTATCCTGGTCACAAGGAGAGGATTCACGCCATATACACTGCTATCGCTAACCTTTACAACGGCTCAAACCCCTCCGTGAACGAACAAAGCAACGCTGAATCAGCCGATAGTGACGACTCCGATAACGACATTTAAGGTAAATGCACTATGCTTTATTATCATCCGGTACTTAAAATATTTTTATTTGCCATTGTAAACCCATAACAAATGTACTATGTTAATATGAAAATGTTTGGAGGTGGCGCCATGTATAGTATATAATTACCCAAATCCAGGACTGGTAGAACTAGTCCCGAACGGTCTTGGGCTGTCTGCCCGAACAGGCAACTCTCGATCCTGGGCCAGTTCTGGCGTTGTCCAACCGCACAAAAAGGTCCAGGACTGTCCGAATGAACCTTTTCAGAATGCAATTTCATCCTGGACTGGTCCAGGACTGTCTGTCCGAACAAACCATGTACTTATCTCCAGATTTCTTCACATGAGGAGGGCACAAGTTGCCGAAACGCTGAAAATAAAACTTGAAAAGTACGACTCATTTTCTTCGAAAATTCGCTAAAAGCAGCAGAGTTTTTCCCCCCACTTTTACAAACGTACAAAAACTTTTCAAATCCGTCCATTCGATCAAAGATTCGAACACGTGGTCCTCTTTCTCGAAGACCTACGGAAATCCAAGTTCCAGGATCCCAAGGATGCCACTGTCGTTCGCGGATTGTGTGTGATTGTTGTTTCCTACCCTAGGCGTTGGGGTTTTGGGCTGTAACGTTGGCAACATCGCAATTCTCAACAAGGCGTTGGCAGACCTGTTGATAGCGTTTCGCTAAATGTTATCATCTGCTTAGACTCTGATCTGTCATTATTTCCGCCTCGGATTTGATCGCTGTCGGTTGCCACCTGCCGAGTTTTCCGATTACCCGTATAATTACCTGTTATTTTGTACTGGATCCTTGTGTTCAGCCGTGTCGACAATACCGTTGAAGATACTCCCGGACGCCCGTCTCTCCTTTGTGCGATGCTTGTAAGGATTCTTCTGAAATCTCGGTTGTTAGTCTCGTCCGAGAGGGTCTTTGTTTACCGTGAATGACGCAGTAGTCGGCTGTTACGGTTTTCTTCATCGCAGAGCAACTAAAATGCCCAACAGGCTTCAAGATCAGGATCACGCCAGTATCAAGATCGTCATCATAGGGAATTCGGACGTAGGGAAGACAGCTTTGATGGAGAGATTTGTCTATTCCAAGTTTTCATTGACACGGGGAGAAGTAAGTTGAAAAACCCACGTACCTTGTCCACCACATACTTAAATTGTATACCTAGGTATAGTTTTTTTTAAATATTAAAAGCGCTTGAAAATTGGTTGATAAGTAGGTGTACCTACCTAACTTTATCAGATTTGAAGGAAGAAAATTGCAGTGGGCCCTTTTGACTATACCGTTTGCGTTATTTTCAGTAATGAAAATGACGCCCTTTGAAATTGAGCATGAAAATACCCTCCCCATTTATGGTTTCCGTTTCAAGGCAGGTAGTTAGTTACATCTATAATCCAAAAATGGATTGAAGAAATATTTCTGTCCATCTGCCTCACTTCGAAATTTTCCTAGTTATAAACCAAAATTAATGAAATTCGGGGTCCATTTGGTCCGCGAAGCTTGGTGTTATGTCATTCATCTCTAAGAGGTGGAAAATGAGGGGTTGACGTTTCCAGAACGCCATAGTTCCAACAGAAGGATAACATTTGTACGGTTTTTATGACGTTTTCAAATTGGTTCGGAACTTGAGAATTTCTTGAGTCGGCCCGGAGGCCGATTTTGCTCAAATCATGAACCAAAATTAATGAAATTTGGGGTCCATTCGGTCCGCGAAGCTTGGTGTTATGTCAGTCATCTCTAAGAGGTGGAAAATGAGGGGTTGACGTTTCCAGAACGCCATGGTTCCAATAGAAGGATAACATTTATGCGGTTTTTATGACGTTTTCAAATTGGTTCCGAACTTGAGAATTTTTTCAGTCAGCCCGAAGCCAGATTTTGCTCAAATCATGAACCAAAATTAATGAAATTTGGGGTCCATTTGGTCCGCGAAGCTTGGTGTTATGTCAGTCATCTCTAAGAGGTGGAAAATGAGGGGTTGACGTTTCCAGAACGCCATGGTTCCAATAGAAGGATAACATTTATGCGGTTTTTATGACGTTTTCAAATTGGTTCCGAACTTGAGAATTTTTTCAGTCAGCCCGAAGCCAGATTTTGCTCAAATCATGAACCAAAATTAATGAAATTTGGGGTCCATTCGGTCCGCGAAGCTTGGTGTTATGTCAGTCATCTCTAAGAGGTGGAAAATGAGGGGTTGACGTTTCCAGAACGCCATAGTTCCAACAGAAGGATAACATTTTTACGGTTTTTATGACGTTTTCAAATTGGTTCCGAACTTGAGAATTTTTTCAGTCAGCCCGAAGCCAGATTTTGCTCAAATCATGAACCAAAATTAATGAAATTTGGGGTCCATTCGGTCCGCGAAGCTTGGTGTTATGTCAGTCATCTCTAAGAGGTGGAAAATGAGGGGTTGCCGTTTCCAGAACGCCATAGTTCCAACAGAAGGATAACATTTTTACGGTTTTTATGACGTTTTCAAATTGGTTCCGAACTTGAGAATTTTTTCAGTCAGCCCGAAGCCAGATTTTGCTCAAATCATGAACCAAAATTAATGAAATTTGGGGTCCATTCGGTCCGCAAAGCTTGGTGTTGTCAGTCATCTCTAAGAGGTGGAAAATGAGGGGTTGACGTTTCCAGAACGCCATAGTTCCAATAGGAGGGCTCCGATTTGTTTCAGCCAAACAAGAGCTAAATCAACAACAAAAATAGGGGTAAAGAAAAAATATAAACCACACCTCCTTTTGATAATATATAAAATTAAAAATATTACACCCATAAGTATCTATATAAAAAAAGACTAACAACAATTTATACGGTTTTTATGACGTTTTCAAATTGGTTCCGAACTTGAGAATTTTTTCAGTCAGCCCGAAGCCAGATTTTGCTCAAATCATGAACCAAAATTAATGAAATTTGGGGTCCATTCGGTCCGCAAAGCTTGGTGTTATGTCAGTCATCTCTAAGAGGTGGAAAATGAGGGGTTGACGTTTCCAGAACGCCATAGTTCCAACAGAAGGATAACATTTTTACGGTTTTTATGACGTTTTCAAATTGGTTCCGAACTTGAGAATTTTTTCAGTCAGCCCGAAGCCAGATTTTGCTCAAATCATGAACCAAAATTAATGAAATTTGGGGTCCATTTGGTCCGCAAAGCTTGGTGTTATGTCAGTCATCTCTAAGAGGTGGAAAATGAGGGGTTGTCGTTTCCAGAACGCCATGGTTCCAATAGGAGGGCTCCGATTCGTTTCAGCCAAACAAGAGCTAAATCAACAACAAAAATAGGGGTAAAGAAAAAATATAAACCACACCTCCTTTTGATAATATATAAAATTAAAAATATTACACCCATAAGTATCTATATAAAAAAAGACTAACAACAATTTATACGGTTTTTATGACGTTTTCAAGTTGGTTCCGAACTTGAGAATTTTTTTAGTCAGCCCGAAGCCAGATTTTGCTCAAATTTGTTGGGCAGTTGGGGTGTGGCTTCCGGGTGGTCCACTATGAATTTCGGAACGATTGGATCACGAGTACGGCCAACGCGCTTGCGCAAACCACGCAGTCCAAGATACCTGCTCAGTTCGTCACGAATAAACGGCCGATTACGCTCGAACCGAAATCATTTATCCCACGCAGAAGGGATCGGTATCTGTACAGGAAAATTGTAAACTTTTGTGCAATAATTCGCAGCACTTACGAAAAAATAGCGAATAATAAAGATTTTTGTTCCTTAAAAATCCGATTTGGGGTATTCTTATCCATCCCTAGTGTTCACATTGTGTCATTTCAGGCGACAGTATCTGTTACCTGCCTAATCTTTCAATCTATTCACAGTATTTTCGGAATAATGACGTCATGGAAACCTACCGGATTTCCTGGCTCCATTTGCCGTGAAGTACTCGACCGCTGTAACAGGGCCCCAACAGTTTCCTTACAGTAGGAGTTTCATTGTTTGTTTTAAACGCGATATCTTCGTGATAATTGTGTGTTCCGCCTTCCTTGAGATAGGATTTACGCCAGACTTTCCTCCAAAACGTCACTTTGTCTTGAGTCACGCGGATGTCGGTGGAACAAACAAGCGTTTTCGTAGTCTACAAAAAAAAAATAAAAAAATAAATAAAATTTTAAAAAAATCACGCATTTCTGCGCTTTGATAGTTTTAGCACGCAATGCCCAACAAGAAAAAGGTAGGGTCTCACTATTCGAAAAAAGGTGCAGATGATTTATTACTGGGCAACCTCTGCGTGAACGTCAAAGTGATTGTTTTGGGGCAATCCGGCGTTGGGAAAACGTCTTTGATGGAGAGATTGGCTCGGAACACCTTTTCGTACAATCGACTACTGGTGAGTTCTTTTTCCATCACAACCGGCGGTGCCATTGACCGGATGATTTCCGATTTTGAGCGGGGAAAATCGTCGTTTGACCAATCAGTCCAGCCGAAATAAGCCCAGTCAAATTGGATTTCGGATTTTAGTCAATTCTTAAAAAGCCGGAAATGATTTTATTTCACTTCAGGCGTCCCAGACAAGAGTAGTGCGAGTTTGCAACGGTTTCTGAGGCGAGATTTAAACTTATATAAGCAACAACAACAAAAAACGCGAAGTTTTGGCAGTTTTTCAGTGTTTGGCAAGTAAAATCTGAAGGGTGCATCAATTCATCGAATTTAATCACACACCTTTTGTGGTAAGCCATCTTGCAATGTGGAATAAACAAAAAATTCTTCCTTCAGCTTATCAGAAATTTATTTAAAACAAAAGCTTTTCGCTTTCGGTTTTCTGTGTTTGTGTGAGTACCTGATGATGCTCAGAAGTTGAGAGAAAAGCTTTTTTTTTTAAATATAGCATTTCCAAGTCAAATTCAACATTTTCCAAACCACATTCAACTTTTTCCGAGTCAAATTCTACTTTTTCCAAGTCAAATTCAACCTTTTCCAAACCAAATTCAACATTTTCCAAACCACATTCAACTTTTTCCAAGTCAAATTCAACTTTTTCCAAGTCAAATTCAACCTTTTCCAAACCACATTCAACTTTGTCCAAGTCAAATTCAACTTTTTCCAAGTCAAATTCAACCTTTTCCAAACCAAATTCAGCATTTTCCAAACCACATTCAACTTTTTCCAAGTCAAATTCAACCTTTTCCAAACCAAATTCAGCATTTTCCAAACCACATTCAACTTTGTCCAAGTCAAATTCTACTTTTTCCAAGTCAAATTCAACCTTTTCCAAACCAAATTCAGCATTTTCCAAACCACATTCAACTTTTTCCAAGTCAAATTCAACCTTTTCCAAACCACATTCAACTTTTTCCAAGTCAAATTCAACTTTTTCCAAGTCAAATTCAACCTTTTCCAAACCACATTCAACTTTGTCCAAGTCAAATTCAACTTTTTCCAAGTCAAATTCAACCTTTTCCAAACCAAATTCAGCATTTTCCATACCACATTCAACTTTTTCCAAGTCAAATTCAACTTTTTCCAAGTCAAATTCAACCTTTTCCAAACCAAATTCAACATTTTCCAACCCACATTCAACTTTTTCCAAGTCAAATTCAACCTTTTCCAAACCAAATTCAACCTTTTCCAAACCACATTCAACTTTTTCCAAGTCAAATTCAACCTTTTCCAAACCAAATTCAACCTTTTCCAAACCACATTCAACTTTTTCCAAGTCAAATTCAACCTTTTCCAAACCACATTCAACTTTTTCCAAGTCAAATTCAACCTTTTCCAAACCAAATTCAACCTTTTCCAAACCACATTCAACTTTTTCCAAGTCAAATTCAACCTTTTCCAAACCAAATTCAACCTTTTCCAAACCACATTCAACTTTTTCCAAGTCAAATTCAACCTTTTCCAAACCAAATTCAACCTTTTCCAAACCACATTCAACTTTTTCCAAGTCAAATTCAACCTTTTCCAAACCAAATTCAACCTTTTCCAAACCACATTCAACTTTTTCCAAGTCAAATTCAACCTTTTCCAAACCACATTCAACTTTTTCCAAGTCAAATTCAACCTTTTCCAAACCAAATTCAACCTTTTCCAAACCACATTCAACTTTTTCCAAGTCAAATTCAACCTTTTCCAAACCAAATTCAACCTTTTCCAAACCACATTCAACTTTTTCCAAGTCAAATTCAACCTTTTCCAGACCACATTCAACTTTTTCCAAGTCAAATTCAACCTTTTCCAAACCAAATTCAACCTTTTCCAAACCACATTCAACTTTTTCCAAGTCATATTCAACCTTTTCCAAACCACATTCAACTTTTTCCAAGTCAAATTTGATATGAAAATATACTAAAATTTTATATATAATAAAATTATTAAATAATAATAAATTAATTAATCTATTGAAGGAAATTATTATTATTTTAGAATTACATTTATGATTATTTAGTAAGCAGTAGGTAGGTATTCTTTTAATTTGTTGATCAAGTCGTCCTTGTTATTTTTCGATATATCCAATATTTCGTCGTCTCACATCAATATGTCGTACTAATTTCACTCCCTCATATCATCAAGAGGTAAATGTTGCTAAAATAATTCTGTCGATGACAAACGGTAGGTAACTAAAATGGCAAAAAGAAACACAAATAATGAAGTTCTGAAGGAAACTTGTTGATGTGGAGTGAAACAGATGCCCCTTCTTCGTAGATCACTGTTTTCTGTGGTCAATACCTACCCTCTGGTCAAGTATAATTAACCGTTGTGTAATAACTTGCCCATCAATAATACTTCAACGGTTGGTCAAGTTGCAAAAGTACCGATCAACAAAATCCCTCCCCCCCCCCTCCCCCCCCTCCCCCCTTCTTGGTAGATGAACCGTTGTGTAATGATTTACCGTTTTGTAATAATTTACCGTTATGTAATAATTTACCGTTATGTAATAATTTACCATTGTGTAATAATTTACACATCAATAATACTTCAACGTTTGTTCAAGTTTCACAAGTACCTACCAACAATATCTCATAGTCCATACCAACTCGACTTCATGCAGCCATCCTTGATTATAATCAGGAGCTCCCTAGCGATGATATCCGGGCCGGATTGATACCGTTTGATTCACGATCGTGTTGACGAAGCTTTTTCGTGCTCACGAACGGCTGGACGTACAATGCTCCGGGTGGTCTCAAAAATTGTTTAGCTCAAGACAAATTTAATAACGTAAAAAAAACCATACCCTTCTATCAAAAGTTTTCGAGCTACGGCGTTCTGAAAATTTCAACCCCTATTTTGAACCCCTTAGAGATGACTGACGGTAACGCCGAGCTTCGAGGACCAACTAGACCCCGAACGGAACCTATAACCCGAATTTCATCAATTTTGTTTCATGGTAACTAAGAAAAGTGGTCAGTACGGCGGACAGACAGAAATATTTTTATTGCATTTTCGGATTCTATATACCTTGAAACGTAAACCATCAAATTTTGAGGGGGAGTTAGAATTTTTTTTTCATACTCGATTCCAATGGTTCATTAGGTATTGAAAATAATAAACCAAAAAAATACATGCTGGAATGGCTGAATGTTTCTTAAAGGTTTCATAGGTAGGTAAGTACTTACATCATTTATGTAGGTATATCACGTATTTTTTTCAATTTCAGACTCTCGGTGCCACGTATGTCTCGAAGAAAATTACTCGGGGACGACGACATCTGGTTTTGTCGATATGGGACACTGCTGGAACAGAAAGGTCAGTAATGTCAATTGTGAAATAATTTTGGTATTCACCTAATGGTAATATTATGACTAGAGGGAGTGGATTTATATGCGCTAAAAAATCGTAAAATATGCAGTAAAAATAGCAAAATATGCGCTAAAAATCCCAAAATGCGCAATAAAATGTTGCATGTTTTCATGCAACAACTATGGGAAATCCGAAAATAAGCTCATTCTAATAAATAGCTTTATTTTGAAAATTTCAACAGAAAATAAAATCATGAGTTAAAAGTTACTATTTTTTTAAAGGTAGGTACGTAACTACAAAACCGATAATCTAAAAAAAAAAAAATACTAAAAATAAATGAATAAATTTAAAAAAACAACAGCAAAACGAAATACGAAATATTTCGGAATAATCAGGTATCAGCATGACTTTTCCAAAATATATCACAATTATTTTTTGTTATCTACCTATGTTGATTTTACTTACCTACTCATACAATTTAATTTTTTTTGCTAGTAGGAAGGTGCCTACTGTAAATTAATGGGCCCAGCCCACAACCACCTAACGCAAAATCCATGAGATATTTGATGCTGCGTCAATTTAATTTTCAAGACGTATTAAGTGTTCCTTGAACAATTGGGAACAAAGTATGCATTTTTCTACAGTTATTTCTCAAAAATATGCGTATTATACATGCAGTTATATTCACAATAAGGCAAGCATTTGAAAAATGAATAAATAATTTGAGGGCTGTTGTCCTTATTTTTCAGACAACCAGGTTTTCCACCTTAGAATTTCCAATATTTAGAAGGATTGGAGGGTTACGCGAGTTAAATGCCACTTTAGGGATTGGAGGGGTGCTTCGAAGAAGCGGAAGCCTCATCACAGTAATATTTTGGTAATTTGGAGGTTTATGGGATTTATCTACTCAAATTAATATTATAATAGTCTACTCATAGTAATATTATTATAATTTGATAAACGAATAAATCATTTGGAATCGCCTTCAAATTTGCTGAGAAAAAAATGCAATTTCTGATTTTGTAATTTAATTTTTAGAGTAATTTTACCTTCTATTTGACTTGATGAGCGATAGTTCATCTATTTAAACTGGCAGTGTTCCGTTGTATTTCGCTAAAACTCAATTTAATGTTGGAATCAGCTTATTTTTACTTCTCTCAGCGTCATGTGTGTGCAAATGAGTGCTGGAGCTGAATTGTCAGGTACCTCTCCCATTTTGAGTAGATAAGTGACATGCTCCGATGGAAGAAGGCTTCCGCTTCTTCCAAGCAGCCCTCCTCTCATAAATCTTCTTTGGAAGTATACAGAAACCGTATTGGGGAGTGGATCACCCTTATGAGTAGATGTATGATTTGGGTACTGACTAAAACTCGCATCTCAAAATAAAAACATCCTGGGGTCAACCCTTGCAGAAAAATAATATAGAAGAGCGGCTATGTTTCTGTTTCCTCGTGATATTTTCCAGCTCGCTCATTCATTCGAAAGACGGTAACTAATCAAGAAGATAACCAATCTAAACCCGCATGAAGCGGAGATATTGGGACAATGATTCCGAAGTTAGAACGCACCGGGCAAATGTGGTGAAGAAATGAGAAGATATCTTGAAGTTGTGAATTATTATAAGAATGAGAAAGATTATAACAGGGTAATTTGGTAACAAGTATCTCATTTGACAGTGTTCATGGTGAGGCCAGTTTGCACTAAGCGATTCCAACCCGTCCCCTCAAACGGCCACTCTCTGGACAACTAGTTCTTGAGTGAATAGAGAGTTTTTGCAGCACCCTCACGCTGAAACGAACGAAACGAAAACAGTGCTGCGCATGCGCACTTAAGACACCGATAAGTTTGACAAACCGTGACAACGAAAAATACCGGGATCTCACGATGTCAGCTTTCGTCGTGTTGAGACGACGAAAGGTAATTTAACCTTACATCTGTATAACGCTACCTACCTTCTTCTGTTTTCCTTGGCAAATAAATGTCGAGCGTCGTATTCACAGCTGCTTCTTTGCATCTTTCTATGTTAATGCAGACTTGACGCTATTTGTGGACATAGATTTGTATATGCACCACAGAGTAAAATGGATGAAAGAGAGATTAACATAACGTTAGCGTGACTTCACCAGCCGGTAGATGCCAAAGCTGAACGAAAACTGAACCGAAAAAGGTTAGCATCTGACTTCGGTCGCCATATCCGCCATTTTCCGTTTCGGTATCGTTTCGTTTCGGCGTGAGGGTGCTGCAAAAACTCTCTGTTAAGGTATGTTTGACTCCAGCTAGTCCCTTCGTGAGATCTGCAGTCATATGCTCCGTTTCTTGATTGGTCAATTCGATCATCTTGTCTTCTACACATTGCCTGAGGAAGTGATGTCGAGTGTGTGTTTTCTCCTTGAATGCTGCATCAGGGCTTTCGCCGAGCACTCATATCTGCTATAGCAGCAAACTCTTCGGCCGTTAGACATTCCTCATTTAGTGCACATTCAAGATCAGCATCTAATGGCCGGGTGGGTGGTCTCTGTATTAGATTATCTATTTTTCTTGGCCTTCCTGGTAGCCCTGATCTTTCAGTTCTTGGTCTCCCAGGTCCTCGGCGTGTTACGATACCACTTGATCGATCTGGATCCAAAGTGAAATTCTTCTTATTGTTCTTCATTTTCTCATTTTCATTCTGTGTTCTACTAGGGTTTGTGTAGATGTCTATTTCGGCTTCAGAATTTGATTTTTGGGCTGTTTTCAGGCTACTATTTTTGGGTTAAAACTCTTTAAATTCATCAACGTCTTCGTTGTTCTAAAAATCTGACGTACGAGATGTAAGAAGAAGAAGAAGAGAAAAAAGTCAATATCACATTATGATCTTTTATCTTCTTTTTCCCACACTCTGTAGGCTTTTCAGGTGGATGTATATCCCACAAAAGCTCCTAGTTTTGATCTTGGTTGAAATGTCCCTTTGTTTGGGGTTTTGTCTAAATAATAGGCTTTTGACCCAAATACCCTGAAATATTTTACTACTGGGCCCATAACCTGAAGAAATGAGAAGCTATCTTGTTGTTGTGATACATTTGGGCTTGGTAACCAGTATCAAATTTGACAGTGTTCATGATGAGGCCAGTTTACTCTATGTAATTCCAACAGGTGGTTGTGGGGTTTAACGGACATAACCCTCCAATTCTTCTAAATATTTGAAATTCCAAGGTGGAAATAGCTGGTTGTCTGAAAAATAAGAACAATAGCCCTCAACAACACCAACCCTTTCAAAAACCATACCTAGTGTAAGATTCGTGAATATATCTGCACCAGTCCAATTCATACCATTTTTAAAACGTGATGTCGTAAGTGTTTTATTCTGACTTATTTTCGTCTTCAGGTACAGATCTATGATGCAACAGTATTATCGAAACGCAAAGGCTGCTGTCGTTTGTTACGACATTACCAATAAAGTGTCCTGGGACGTTCTCAGAAGTTGGGTCACGGAACTCCAAAATAATGAAGAGGTAGGTCAGTAATAAATTACCTATATTCTTCAATCAATTCTTTTTAAATATGATATTAGTAGCAGAGTTACCATACTTCAAGGCCCATCTTGATAAATCCGTTGATGATTGAGCGCAACAATATTTCGGAGGAAATTCGAAATTCCAGCGAAAATTATGAAAACTAGAAAGCTTTTCAAATGTCAAAATTTCAACTTTTTGGTCAGATTTTCACGTTGATTCAGAATATATTTGAACAGATTTTCGCTCATCAGTAAAACTTGTTTAGTTGGGACGCACATTTTGATCATCCTGTATCTTTTATTATAATTTATTATAGTCAGTTTTTAGCGAATTTTCAAAGACAATGTATATATTTGGCTCGTTCCAAAATTTCAGAGATGCTCCCTGTGAACCGGAAACCCCTCCAAAATCCGTAACGTGCATCGAAGATGTAAATGATAGATTTTCGCTTTATTAATATTTCGCTGTGTGTGTGTCTTCCGCACGATGGGTCCCTTAACTTCCATGATTAAAAAAAAATTGTTCTTGCGCAGAAAAATCCGTCTCCGCAAGAGTAACGATGAGTTCGTTACCCAGCAGGGGTACAAATTTACAAATGTTTGGTCCAAAGAATCAAAAATGATTTCAGCAACAGGCATGTGAAGTATTGTCACTGATGTTTTTTGGGCGCTGAATCGATTTCAGCTGGCCCCCCCCAGTCCGATTAGACGCATCCAG
The DNA here is from genome assembly GCA_954871275.1 of Leptopterna dolabrata. Taxonomy (NCBI): domain Eukaryota; kingdom Metazoa; phylum Arthropoda; class Insecta; order Hemiptera; family Miridae; genus Leptopterna; species Leptopterna dolabrata. Next base: position 28,462,893 of record OX940987.1, on the reverse strand, counting down.
CGTACCAAATTTACAAAATTGTAGTCCGAAATCTAAAAAAATTCATATTTTTTATGTAGGCATGTGAGGAATCGTTACTGTGATGAATTTGAAATTGGCTTATTCATCACGGTGGTGTGAGGGAAATGCCCAGGTGGTTATGAGCGAATCACCACCGACATCTGAGATCTTTTTGGAATAGGTTTTGCCTAGGCGGTTATGAGCGAGTCACCACCGACATCTAGGATCTTTTGGGTTGTGTCCAGGCGGTTATGAGCGAATCACCACCGACGTCTGGAATCTTTTGAGGAGAGTTTGCCTAGGCGGTTATAGGAGAGTCTGGCCAGAGCCCACTCCGGCCGTGGGTGTTCGGCCATTTCCGCCTGTTTTCGCGTGGAATTTGCTGTTCCGTGGTTCCGCCCTCCGCGATCGGCTAGTATCCTTATCAGTTTACTTATCATTATTACTTATCATTGATTACAGTGACAAGTCTTGCGTTAAAACAACATGAGAATAGTCATGGCTGATAGTCGGAAATTATACGCATGCTTATTATGCAGCGGATTCGAGGCGTGCCGGAGTAGTCAATGGGAGTTTGAAGGACGATTGAGATCCAGGTGTTTTTTGAAACCATTGAGAAACACAAGCTTTCAACTGCCCTCAGACAGTCGTCTTCACGTTTACCAGAATAAGATAAGTTTTCTTATCAGGAACAACTGAGGGCAGTTGAAAGCTTGTGTTTCTCAATGGTTTCAAAAAACACCTGGATCTCAGTCGTCCTTCAAACTCCCATTAACCAGCATTGAAAAAGAAGACCCTACAACATTAACTACAAAATTAACATAACATTGTTCCGAGTCACTAGATATTATATTATTGATAACTCTTTGATATTAGCGTGATATTCTGGTTATTTTAATTAATTTTGGCTATTTTCAACTGTATCGAACTACATTCAATTTTGGTTATTTTCAACTTATTCCTTTAGAATCGAGCATGATAAAAAAAATGTTAACGCCCCCTCAAAATTTGATGGTTTTTCGTTCCAAGGTACGTAGACTCCGCAAATGAATAAACCAATTTCTATCTGTCCGCCGTACTTCGCACTTTCCTTAGTTACCATGAACCAAAATGAGCTAAATTTTATAAAATAGTAATACGATTATAGCATGATTCGAAGTCAATATATAAAGAATTGCTGGACAAAACAGTCGTGATAGGTTGATTACATGTGATATTGTCATGCTATTATAATTTATAATAATATTCTGTGATAGTTATTATAATAGTCAAAAGTTCCATAGGTAGGTACTTACCTAATTTCTCAAGAATAAGCTGTAATCTCGCAAATTGGTAAAATGCATTTAAATATTCATTAAAAGGTTGATTAAATGTGATATTATAATATAAAAATGAAGTCGTTGCCTTGGGCAATTTTCCTCTCGATTTTTTTTTCTCCACGTTCAGTATTTGTGACACTAATCTAAGTACCTAGTTATAACCTAAAAGAGACTAAATTGTACTAAGTATTTTGATTTGATAAGCTTTCTCTAGAATAACATTTTCAAGAGGGTGTATAATTTTGTCATTATCGTTAATTTCTCCAAGGGAAATACCTATATATTTTGTGATAATTATGGGAATAGTCAGAAGTTCCATAGGCAATAAGCTGTGAATTGTAATCTCGTAAATGAACAAAATATATATTTTTTGCTTATGTTACCCTAATTTTTGTGCGGGCAAAATGGCTTTTTAAAAATATACCATTTCCTTGCAAGTTTAGTCACCACTACGGTTATAGCCACTAAATGTTGGTCACATATCTGGCAGCGATTATTATTTGTAAATATAAAGTTAAGTACCTAGGTACTACTCCATCAATCGCTTATTAAGTAATAATAAATTATAGAAGCTGTTCAAATCAATAATCTGGCAAGAAAATCATGGTTTTGAAGTCCTAACGAACAAAAACTGATCTTACGAAAGTGTCGGTGACAAAAAAACTTTCTATGTACCTGGTCTCGAACCAACAATCTACCATTCCGTAGGTACATGTCGATTCCACTGAGCTATCGAATTACCTCGTTAGAGGTTGGCTTCTGAAAGAACAGGTATCACATGCTGTAAAGCAGTAGGAGGCAGCGGAAACAGGCGGAAATGGCCGAACCCCCACGGCCGGAGTGGGCTCTGGCCAGACTCTCCTGGCGGTTATGGGCTGACCACCACCGTCATCTAGGATCTTTTAGGTTTAAGGAGAGAGAGCAGGGTAGGAAGAGAGAGAGTAGCCAGCGGCTAGAGGAAGCGTCGAATGGCTAAAGGGCGCAGGATTCGAGTTTTTATAGCCAGGGAGGCCTTCTCCCTCCAACCCACTGTTAGGGGTTGATGGAGGGGTCCCCAGGTTGTGCACTCGGGTCCTGCGACCTGTCTCCCCACTCGTACCGTTTATTGAAGAGAACTAATATTTGCGGGACAATGTTTGGCGAGAACAATGTTTGGAGAGTAAGGTGGAGTGGTTCCTGGAGGGACTCACGACAGTTACCATGTTATTTTTTTATTTTTTGTTTTTCTCGTCGGCGAATCGATTGTAGTTTGAGCACGTTCAGACTGCATCGAGTGATCAGAATCAAAATTTTTTGGTTCAAAACCAAAAATGATTTTTTTTAAACAATATTTCTGCACAACGTGCCACTCTGGTCTCAACGAGTGCCCAGTCAGCCCGTAATGAGTGCTCTGGCAGATGACCATTAATTTAAATTCTCAATTTCCCAAACTGTTTCTTTGAAAATTCGCTCCGTAAGCCATACTGCATGAAAGGATTTTTTAAATTTTTTTATTTATTTTTTTAATACTGATCGTGCACACTCAAGGTTGAGATCCTTCTAGAAGTCGATTCTACCACTAATTTCCAGCAAAAAGTTCCTCCCTGCTATTTTTATTAACCCCTTGTTTTGTGATTTTTTACAGTTATTCAAGATCTTTTCGTGTTTTCGACCTTATACCACTAAAATGGCTGTCATTTCCTCAAATTACTCTGTAAAATTAAAAATAAGGGCACCGTTGGAAATAGCGTTATATTTCCTATCAGAATATGGCCCTGACATAAATTTTGGGGTACATTCAGCGAGCCAAGAATTGGACTGCAAAGAAAATTTTCTCGAACTTTTAAAATATAATGGGCGATTCAACGTGCAGTTGACGGGAAAAACTTCCTCAGAATATTCATTAATTATATTGTGGTTGTTGATTATTTTTCATTTCGCTGCACTAATTAGGGTAGAAAATCACGTTTGAATGCAAAAAAAGTGTATTTTTCGAGGAACTGAAGTGTTGTAGGGTATGACTTAACTAGGCCTGTACTTGACTAGAGGAGTTAGGCCCGGTTCAAAAAAGAGTGTAACCCTGGGGTTGAAGTTTACCTTAAGGTTTCCCAACCATGGTAACGAAAGTGGCGTTCAAAAAAATTCAGTAATCGATCATTAGTGCGATACATCAAAAACATTACCACGGGTACGTAACCCAGCTATTCGAGGGGTTACGAGAAGTTTGCCATGGTTACTCTCAAAACGAATATGGCTGCTCATTGTTTTCGGTTTTCCTATTTGTGCTGCATCGTTCAGATCCCGTCATATTTTGCGTTATTCTGGTAGTAATGAACCGTTATAACTATTACGCTAGCGATGAGGAGGATGATGGCGACTTCGTCGAACTAGGGCTCGTCGTGGAACCGAGAAGATATCGGATCAGAGCGAAACATCCCAACCTTTTTTTTTTAATTGTTATATTTCTCCCGAAGAGATGACGCAGATCGGAGATGGGTAGATGCAGTGGCGTTGATTTCTGCTTATCACGCGGACTGACTTGGTCAGTCCGCTGGCACTCAAGCACACTTTTTTTAGCTTTTACAATGTTAATCAACACACGTTCTTCAATCGAAGACAAATTAGGTGCTTTTCGGCTCATCACACAGCAAAAAGCAAAACACATGAGGTGAATAGTGAGTAGTGAGATCGCGAGATATAGGTTTCTAGGTTAGAATGGGCAACAGTGTTGCCTAAAAGTTGCTTTATACGCCGATGTTCCATGGAACTATATTATCCATGAATCATACTGCATGGATTTATAGTTCCATGAGCGGTTTGACGTGGATTTTTCGTGAAGTATCCAGGGCTAACTTTGAAGTTATCAAGGTTACCCAAATAATCTATTCTATCAAGGTAACCTTACCTTGGAAAACTTTTTTGAACGCTCCTGCTGCGAGCCCCAGGGTTACCGAAAAATCGAAAGTATTAGTAATTATCATGGTTACAGATTTTTTTGAACAGGGCCTTAGGCGTCGTTTTCTACGTCATTTTTATCGCTGAATCGAGTGGTGACATTCCCGAACCTCCCCGACCGTAAAAGAACTGTTGGTACCAACAAGTTCTTGAAAATAGCTCTCCAAGATGGTCTTTCGCCGGTTATTCCCATTTGACGGGATTTTTAATGTATCGTGCCGTTAAGGTATACAACTGAGCTTTTTTGCCAGTTGTCTATGCGGTAACTGGCTTTTTAACAGTTCCTTTACGATCGGGAAGGTTCGGGAGTGTACCATTCGTTTCAGCGTGGAAAATTACGTTAAAAACACACGATTTTCTAGAAAAACGCACGTTTTTCTGCTTTCAAACGTGATTTTCTCCCCCCAATTAGTGCAGTAAAATGAAAAATAACCATACCGTTGGAATAATGAGATTCTGAGGAAGTTGTTCCCGTCACGAGCACTGTCACACATTATTTTTGGGACGTAGAGACATTTGAGGAATTAGTGATTTCGAAAATACGAGAAAATTTTCTCTCCAGTCCAATTCTTCGTCCGCTGGATGTACTCCAAAATTTATGTTAGGGCCATATTCTTATATGAAATTTAACGCTCTTTCCAACGGTATCCTTATTTTTAATTTTACTGTGTACTTCAAGGGAGTTATTGGCCATTTTAGTGGTATAAGATCGAAAGCGCGAAAAAAATCGTATTAAGAGAAAAAAATCACGAAAACAAGGGGTTCGAAAAACATTGCAGAGGAGCATTTTTTAAAAAATGATTCGTAGAATCGACTCCTAGAAGATTCTCAGTGATAAGTACAAACACCCTGCAGAGTAGAATAAATCAAATATATTTAGGGTTTTCGGAATCAAACTGTGGTAGCATGAAATCCTTGTTTGTGGTGTTACCCGTAACGATGTATTTGCGTTATTTCTGAGGTCCTGCGAGTAGTTTCAATTCCATTTGTGTATTTTTACATAACATTCCACCTTATCTTTCTGTTACAGTCAACTTCCTTTCTCCTACCAAATTCCCGATTTTCTCGTTCCGTTTCCACACCAACAACAAAAATGACTGTCAGTTCGTATTGCCATTGCATTGCTTTCCAAGTAATCCCCGAGAATATAATTATTCCCTGTATTTTTTATTAATTTATATTTGAGACGTCGCTCTATTTGTCACTTTGTGTCAAACTCCGCCTGTCGGCGACTGTGTTCATGTGTTGATATTTTTAGTCCAAGCATACAACATCCTTGAAACGGCCTGTTTTCATCCTTCTTTCTTTCACTTCAGAACTGCCGTATTTATATCTGCGGAACCAAAAAAGATCTCGTCGATGATGGCAAGGCGCCGTGCGAAGTTGACGTCGACAAGGTGAAATTCTATGCCCAAGGTTAGTCGATATTCCTAACCTAATTGTGGGATATTCGTAGAAATTGTGTTTTTCTTAAATAAAATTGTATTCGTCATACAATTTTGGTTCTTATTGCACAATTTAAATTTCTCAATTTGGATTTCAGGTTACTCTGCTCCTACGATAGTGACGTCCAGTAAAACGGGGCATAATGTAGGTAAGCGTAGAAAATGGTTGCCTCAAACAACCTTCATCTTCCGTTTCATATCTCGCTCCACCTGTTAGTAGCTTGGTGGGTTACTTATTCTGCTATATTTGATACCTAGGTATTAAAATGTCGTTCACATCCACAATAGGATGCCTAGCAAAACGCTGCAAAATCCTTGTCACATGGGTTTATTATTTAAAATGTCGTTCACATCCACAATAGGATGCCTAGCAAAACGCTGCAAAATCCTTGTCACATGGGTTTATTATTCTACTTGACGTTTACTGTAGAAATTCCGGCTGTTCATTTATTGTTTCTCAAAAACACGAATTAAGCTCCTATTTAAAAAAATTGTATCTTGGATCATTGAATTGTGTTGATTCACTTGTTGATACTACTTCTAGGTATTATACAAGTTTATGGTGATTTCAGACAATTACTCTGGTTTTTGGCTAAAAAAAAATGAATATTGGGAGCTGAACCTTCGTTACAACCTCAGTTCTTCATTCTTTCGTCAAAATCAACTTTATATTCCGCCTTCTCGCCCTAAAAATGATGGAAAACAATACATCACAAGCTCATGTTCACTAAAACCTCGAAAAACCCTATTTTTACACCCATCCCCCCCCCCCCCCCCTCATAACACTCCTGGGTGTATTTCGATCGGGCTGCCGAGCTTCGGAGCACAACTAGGACCCAGATTTGTTCCAAAATTTGAACCCAAACTGTGTGCGGAAGAACGACGATTTTAGACCAACATTTAACGAAAATTTAAGGCTGAAACTTCGTTAGAACCTCAATTTTCCATTCTTTGGTCAAAATAGACTTCAGATTTGGTCTCCTCATGCTAAAATACATGGAAAATGATACCTCACAAGCTCATGTTACGGAAACACCAAAAAAAAACCATTTTTACCCCGATTTTTCACCGATAACACCCCTGGGTATATTCCGATCGGGCTACAAAGTTTCGGGACAACTAGGACCCAAATGGAGCATGTGTGCGAAAGAACGAATTTTTTAGGCCGAAATTAAAGTAGATATGGATGATACGGCGGACGGACATTGCATTTTCGGGATCTGCGCACCTTGAAACGTAAAAGAAAAAATTTTGAGGGGGGAAAAATTTTTTTGCTGAGCGAATACATAGGAGTATTATTCACAGAATAACTGTTCCTAAGTAGTAGCCGTTCACGGTTTGAGAGCGGGTTAGTTGTTTTTCAAGGCTAGTGCCTGAAGACAATAAAATGTCTAAGGTGGAACTGGGATTGAGAGCTGGGTAATTGCTTTTCAATGCTAACGCCAAAAGACAATAGATTATTTAAGGTAGAGCTCCATTCACCCCACCCTTAGCGCTGGGTCATTCCTCTGAGCGTGCTCCCTGCCAGTCTATTGGGAGGAGTGGAGGTGGTATAACTGTGTTCAGTCTGACTCTCGCTCAGTTTTTTTCAATTACAACCAACACATTGTACGCCACCTCTGCTAGTGCCATGTTGTAGGTATTATACAAAACAAAGAAGGAATACAACATGAATGGCAAACTTCAGTACCCTACATCATCAATTTCAATCTACTAGAAGAACTATCAGTAGTATCTACCCACAATTTTACTTTCTTTTTCTTGGCTCATAAATATCGCTGATTTATTTATTTAATTCGAAAGACTTGCCAAAATGCATTATAAAAAGGTCCAATTTTATAATTTTCCTACATTTTACATTCAAATAAACTTGTTCGTACCTTCAATTTATGCAAAAATAAAAACGTATAAAAAACTAGAACGCACTAGGTTTGGTATTAAATCTAAAGGGTTATTTCTGGCAGTGTAAGAATTAATATTACCATACCTTACAGAGTAGTCTGTCGTCGCTGGCTGGATGAGTGTTGGAGGTGAACACCTTCGATATAAGGACATCATCATCAGGCCACCGAGAGAATACTCGCCTCCAATACTCAACCAGCTAGTGACGACGGACTCCTCCAGAAAGTATGGTAATATTACACTAGGTTTGTTTGCAGTGACCATTTGATGGTTATCTGACTGTCAGAAGGGCGTTGGGCCGTTCGCAGTGATTCTTGGACTCTTTCCTGACTATTCCCAGTGTTTTCGTGAACTGTCCAAAGCCAATTTTCTGATGGTTATTCCAGTCAGAAAAAAATCGAGCGGACAAGAACTGGCCATCCCTGCCATCTCGATTCCTAACCATTATCAAACCCTCATCAAAATGACATTGGGTCATGAATCGTTTCTTACCATTTTCTAGGAGTCAACTAACCATCAGAAAACGAACATACTTAATGCGAATGAACCTAATAAGTATTACTTAGGTATTATTTCTACTACCTAATTAGATTGACCCTACTTCTTGACTGAAGAAGGGTCAAGCAGAAAAGAAGAAGTTCGCTCCCTCTGGCTTTTTCCGACAGTTAGCTGACTCCTAGAAACCTGTAAGAAACCATCCATGATCCAGTACCATCTTGATAAGCATTTGAAAATGGTTTGATAATAGTTGGGAATCAAGAAGGCAGTGCATGGCCGGCTCTGGTCCACCTGATTTTTCTCTGAACTGGAGTAACGTGGATACTATACAGTCAGAAAGGTGTCAGATAACCATCAGAAAGGTGTTGGGCTGTTTTCCGTTATTCTTGGATTCTTGTCTGACCGTATAGTATCCACGACTGGGTGTATATACTAGGTTTGTTCCAGCCAAAAAGAGTGGTCGATCCGCGGTCCACTGTCTTCTTGATTAGGGTTTGAACCGTGGTTCCAACTGGTTAACGTTTGGCTGGAACGCCTTCTGTCAACCCCCTGTTGACCTTCTCACGTGACTTTAAATTTTGTTTGAAACCCTACAGTATACGCTAACAAGTTCTTGTAAAGTTGGCTGGCCTCGAATTTAACTGCAAAGAATTCTGACGTTGCTCGGCTGACTCTGAAATGCTCCAGAACTGCAATGCGCATGCTCAGTTCAACCACGGTTCAACCGCATTGATTGGCTGGAACAAAGCTACTGTTTTCCTGGCTATCGAAAGCCATTTTTCTGATTGGCATTCCAGTCCATAAAAAATCGGGTGGACAAGTACTACCCTTTGATTCCCACTGCCTTCTCGATTCCCAGCCATTATCAAATCCTTCTCAAACCCTCATAAGATTGTGTTGGATCTTGGATGGTTTCTGTTACGGTTTTCTGGAAGCCTGCTAACTATCTGAAAACTCCAGTGTTATCTCATTATTGTCTCTCTGTGTACATCTACATTGATCCTTCTTCTTAACTGGCCAGAGCTTCTGATCATAGCTAAGGGCCTGTTCGGTCTACTGAATTCTTCAAACTTATGTATGATGGTAGTTGAGCGGAACCTTTACGTCACTAGTTACCTACACATATTCATATGCGAATAATGTAATTTATTCATGTTTTCTTTGTCTATTTATTTTAATTTTTCGAACTAGCTTCAACTGACTCAAGTATCTTTTCATGTTTGCCAGAGGAACTTTTCTCCATGATAGCCGACGACCTTTGGGACGAAGCACTTGGTGGAAACGTAAGTGATCGTGGTGATCTGCACTGCCGACTCGGTGGCAAATCTCCGAAAAAATTTTGTTGCTCGTGATGGTCCGAAGATTTGCTCACGACATCACTGTAACGTTTTGTGATATACCCAAAAGGACTTTCATTATTGATTTCAGTGCCTACGTCTTTCCTGAACATGACAGGCCTTAGTCAACATGAGTTGGCTGACAATTATCGTCATGAAACAGATTTCGCATGTGTTATAACTGGAGTTCGGATTACGTCATATTTTTTCCCCTGATATGCATAGGCCTCAAATAAAAGCTTAAGCTCAGTTTCACGTCCGTAGGCCTCTGCAATTTTAAATTTACAGTATGTCATATTTTATCATAGAGTTTTCTAGTATAGGTACCGTAATTTTGGAGGGTTTGGTCGTAATTGGCGTCCTATTTTCGTCCGAAATCGTTCAATTTTTGTACTTTTTTTGTGAGAAATATGTCGGTGGTTAGTTACCTGACGGGGAAATACCAGTCCCTTCTCTCGCTGCACAGTGGGCCACTCGTTAGCCGGATTGTGAACGTTTCAGCTAAACGACTCCTCTAAAATCACTGCCAAATACCACGGGGTCAGAGGTCAAGGACAAATTGGACGCAGTATTGAGCCGCAATCCTGGCTGGAGTACGGCCCTTCTGCTGTCCAATGTCCTCAGTGAGGACATCCAGGAGTGTGCACACCATCGGAAATATTCATCCAAGTGCCTGCCGATGGTGTCCTGTGATGTTGAATTTTTCTCAACACTGAAACAGATGCTGTCAGGAGGCAACTGCTCCAAGTCGATAATAAATTTAGAAAAACTATCAATACCTAGTTCGAAGTAACAAACCTTGTAGATCTGTTTAACTTGCATCAAAAAAAGGAGGAGGTTCTCAATTCGACCTTTTTCTGTATGATTTTTTAAAATGTTGTCCAGTGATTATTCCGAAACAACCCGACCGATTTCGATGAATATTTTTTCAAATGAAAGAGAATTATCCCCCCCGTGGTCCCACCCTAAGTTTTCTTAGTAAAAAAGTAGTACTGGGCCTGTACTTCGCCAGTTATACTCTTCCATATCTAGTGCTTTGACAGACTGCAAGATTTGACGACAGAAAACAGCTTGCCAAAGACTATGGATGCCCCAGTGATAGTTGTTTCCGTACTTGATAGCATGAGGTTTATTACTGAGCTGTAATGGGTCACTATTGGTGTTGACATGGAACAAATTAGGTAATTATAAAAATTTTTGAAAAAACAAAAACTCATCAAAAATCGCACTAGAAAAAAAAACCCGAAACTGATTGAAACTGATTTAAAAAAAAAGTCTAGTGTTCGCACTAAAAAGCAAAAAATAGAAACAACTAACAAAAAACCCCCGACTTCAAAAAGTTGTGTAAAACTAAAAAGCAAAGAATAATTTTTATTTACTCAAAGCCAATAGAACAAAATTTTTGAAGTGGGCGCCAAATTTTAACTAAAAATCCCACCATAGCCTTCATTATTGTACCCCTTGGTTTTTACACATTTTAGTTGAAATTTGCCACCAACTTCAAAAATGTATCGGCTTTGAGTAAATTACGTTTGTTCAACATGAAATTGTTCTTTACTTTTTAGTTGTATACAACTTTTTTGAAGTCGGGTTTTTTCAATTGTTTTCATTCGTCTTCGATGTCTTATCTTCATTTTATTCTAACACTTGAAACACCACACCTAAAAACCATGGTGTTCCTCACACCACTGTACTTCTATTAATTTTAGCAAGGTGAAAATACTCAGTTTATACAATTCTTACAATTTTATGACATTCCAATTATGTTAAAAAAAAGAAGAAAGAATGTATTTAAAAAAATGCACCGGTAAAAACTGAGCTTTTCTAGACCAGTTCAGTTGCAGGGCGATTTTGATACAAATGATCCATTTGGTGCCCTGCAACTGAATTGCAGCACTGCATGGAGCTAGAAGGGAATTTCCTCCAGCTCCATGCAAAAACCCTTCTTTGAAAAATCGCCCTGACCTCTGTAGGCGACATATCTAAACGCTAAACCTGATGAGGTATCCATAAACAACTCAAGTGTGAGTATCCATGGCCAGATTCCTGCAGAATTTCGATTTCGGACTGTAGGACGATTGTAACAGTACCTTCATGTGTATACATGTGATACATGCAATTGCGGGGGATCACTTGTGTATACATAGTGATACGTAGTGCTACGCATTTTGTTTTGTTTCAAATTTCAATAGAAGTTAGGTCCTAGGTATTCAGAAATACATTTCCATTCGATTTTAATTTATATCTAAACAGCACAGATGCTGCTGTTTTCTGATTATGCCACACTGTTTTTGTTTTTTTCTCTTTTTTGATTTTTTCTTTTGTGATTTCTTTTTTTTTCTCTCTTTTTTAAAGATTTTGTGATTTTTCTTAAAACATGTTAAAAAAATCTTCCGATTTTTACGGGGCCTACGTTACGTTCTGGAGTCTTTCGAGACTTACAGAGGATATTCCGGGTTCTTCCAACATAGTTTACGTCCTATGTGAAGGTTTTAGATCATATTTTCTATCAGCCCTATGCAGAGGGTTTTCTGTCATATTTTGACGTTTTCGTCATACCGATCCGAACTCTAGTTATAAGTCGGTTGTACCACGTGTTAAACATTTCTTCGGAAATTTTTTCCAATTGTTTTCAATTATCAACTCATGTTTTACTTATACTTTGTGCGATAGGTACCTGTGGCTTTCTTCCTTAAAATTAAACTTGTCAACTCAAAGTTAAACTTCGTTGTAGAATTACTTTGCAGTATTAGTTATGAATTTAAAAGTCTAATTTGAAATGGGAAAAAAGTTCAATTTGGTGGGAAAAGAAGTTCAATTTGACGGAAAACGCAATAATAATCACATTCTAGCGAAGCTCGCAATCCTGCTCCTGTAGTTAGCTAGGTGGGAAATGTAGTTTGTTTTTTCATAAATTTAAACTTTTCTCTATTAAATTAAACTATTTCAATTTCAAATTATACTTATCATATGAAGTTATGTACCTACCTTGAAATAGTTCAGTTTGAAGTTGAAAAATATCAGTTTTCCGTTGAAAAATATAATTTGTTCATGCAGTTTTGGTGGAAAAAAGCTGTAGGTACCTACCAATCTTCAATGCTTACTATGCTTTCGAAACCTTGTATATATTCCTAATTTCTTGACATTTTGTTTGAACCTTGAGCGATTTCTGTATCGGTTCACAAACTTGACGGATGCTCCTAGTATCTACACACAGAATTCGATTTATCATTGTGTGCGTTTTGTGCTTTATTTTGCAGTTCCTTATGTTGCCAAACTTTTCAGCTCAATGGCTTCTTATTGTAGCGTACCTGTGATAAGTAAAACAAACCAAACTATTAATATTAAATTACACTAATTATATTTTGATGAAACAGTATTTCGTTGTTGCTTTAATGTCCCATTTTCCTGTAAGTAGTTAGCGTAAGTACGCGTAGCGTAGCTTGAGTACTTTTTACCCAATGCATCAGTATAGAAGGCTCTAACAGTAATGTTGACTACACCTCTCAAAATGAGGGGTTAGAGCAAGTAGATATGTAGGTAGCTGAATATTACGACCTTTTTTATTTAAATAATATATACATGTATCTACTTACTTCAACCTGTGTTTACAAAGAGTAGATAGGGGAAGGAAGTGACCCTCTGCCCGATGTTTGAAAAATCCAGATTGTAGCGCTAAAATAAGTTTGTATTCCCGACAGTTTACATTTTCTTTTAGGACAACTATCTGGATATAAAACCCCCGAAAAACAAGTCGCAGGAGCCGGCCAGATGTACAGTATTTACATGTAACTCTGGCTTGACGTCACTGTAACTTTCTTTGGCCACCTTCAATTTTAAACAGGAACAAGGGACCATGACCAGTGTTATCACAGGAATACTTTATTAGGCTAATGCAATCTCAAGAACCACCTGTATTGTTGAGAGATGTTACAGAATAAAATTATGTAAAACAAAATTACTAGGGTGATACCCAATTACCATTGCGCCTGAGCCCTACATTACCATTGCTCTTACACATCTGAAATTGAAAGAAAAATCATCAACAATAATAACTATGAGAGAGGGATCTAGTTAGGTACCTACAGTGTGCGTTCACGTTTTCCTATCCAAAATCAACTTGTCGTGGTATACTCCCAGAACCACTCCTTGTAAACTTAAGATCTCACCAAATAAACATAGAAGTGGGGGCGGAAGACGCAGGAGAACCGAGGTACTCAGTGGGGGATCCCCACCATCCTCCACTAGCTGGAGGATGGAGGGAGATGGCCCTAAGGGCTATAATATAATCGCCTCCTTCACCTTTCCAACCATTCTACGCTCTCCTTAAGTCGCTGACTTATCTCTCTCTCCTCACTCCTCATCTCTTTCCTTATACCTAAAAGATCCTGGATATGGTGGTGGTCCGCCCATAACCAAACCAGGCAACGCTCCCCAAAAGATCTTGGGCATGGTGGTAGTTCGCCTATAACCAAACCAAGCACACATTCAAAAAGATCCTGGACATGGTGGTGGTCTGTCCATAACCAACCCAGGCACGCTCCCGAAAAGATTCCGAGCATGGTGGTGGTCCGCCCAAAACCAAACCGGACATACATCCAAAAAGATCCCGGGTACGCCTACGCCTATAACCAAACCGGGCACATCCTCCCTCGACGCCTCTCGTAGTGGATGTGCGTCAAATATACATTCACCCCACAACTAATTTGAGAACAGGGACAAACGCGCATCTAAGGAGGCTCAATGACGGTCGTCAGTTACAAGATAAATATTGATTTAATGTAAATTTACTTCTTAGTAGATAAACTGATGGAACAATAGTAAAAGAACCCTTGTAACTTTTTTTAGTAAAAAGTTTTATTATACAAAATAAATCTTAAAGTGGGGAATGGCAGGCCTAGCAGAGAGGGGCGACCGTTGAGTCCGTGGACTTGGTGTCTTCCACTTCTACCACTGGGCGTTCAGGGGGTTCATCCAGCTCCATCCTCCAGGCCCAGACACCGCATATAGGTTCGCGTTCCTCTCCCTTGTAACTGCAAGAAATTCCCGTTCTCACAGTTAAACTATAAAAGGTCCAACTCAAAAACCAGCCAGAGGTAGAAAATCGCATAGTAGATTACTCTAGGTTGACTAAAAATGTATCTGATAAAAGCGCTGATTTCTGGAAAACCACCAACATTCCTTTGCAGGACATTAATCAAGTGTCTAACCAATAAATCGTGACAAAAAAAATTAAAATTAAGAAACTGGCCTGAATTGCGGAGGAATATTCCAAAATAAAACAGTAAAACACCCTCAAAACGGGACAACGACAACGCTGCAATAATTATTACACAGCGGTTTACTATTTACCTGTGTAGATGACCGTTCTGCGTAGATCACTGTTTTCTGTGGTCAGTACCCTCAAGCTCCCCCCAGGAAAGCCCTAAATCAAGTAGTCCCACGTCAGTCGGACTACTAAAGAGGTGAAGCGGCGCGTCCACATGCTATGGTCAATGATCAACCCAAAACCTAAACTGAACATCAGCAACAAACGACTTCTTTACATGTCACTGATCAAGCCAGTGTGGAGCTGCGAGATTTGGGTTCGGCTTGCAAGTCCACACGTATAGCAAAATAAGATGTTGAGAACTCTCGCCAGTGCTCCCTGGTTTGTGAGGAATGACACTCTTCATTCAGACCTCCGCATGGAAACAGTTGATGAGGCTATAAAAAAATCGGTACCTACTCAACACTCTGTATCCGTGCTGAAGGTCACATCAACCCCGAAGTAGCAGCGATTGCCAGACCAGTGCCATTTCTTGGATGCAGATTAAAGGGGGGATTTCACAACCCGATTTCGGGACACTAAATCGGGCCCGACCACCGTCTGCCCTGAAATCCGATGGTGAAAATCTGTGCTGCTGATCACGTTTTGGGGAGGTGACCAGGCAGGGTGGTCGGGAGAGAGAAGAAAACACGACACTTGAATGTAAGGAACGAATTTTATTAGAGAATCCTTCGCGGCCTCAACCGGAACTGCTCTCTCACGGGTTTTCGGAGGCTTGTTCCCCCCCCCCCCCCCTGCGGAGTGCGGCGGTGCTTACCTCAGCACTTCCTTCGGTAATTTCTCCCCCCTTTGGGAGAACCGGCTGTCCTCAGGCGGACCAGGAGGTGCGTGAAGCAATAAGAATGCGCCAAGGGAACCTGCATAGATGTGAGTCCCCTCTAGCACGGTTAGAGCGAGTGTTGGCATCTCCGAAGTATCTTGCTATGATCGCCTGGATAATCCTCCCAGGAATTCCCGACAGTATAGGTGGTGCGCTGGAGAGGCTACTTGCGGATGATGAGTGGTGCTGGCAAGGGATCTTCGTTGGGGAGCTGGTAACCGGCCGTTCTGGATCGGCGCTTCATGGGCTGGATGATCATGCCAGGGTATGTGTGAACAAGGATGCACAGGGTGATGAACGCACATGTGGACGGGTGCACAGTAAGTGGCTGAACACACGTCATGGATGTGAGTACCCACCCTTCGGTACAGTTACCCATGGATCCCTAGGATTCAATGGACTGTTCGCTCCCCTCCCCAAGTGGAAATACAATAAATTAATTTGATTAAAAAACTCGGCGCTCCGCGCCTCGCCAGGGGGCAAGCCCCCTGGACCCCCGGTTACCTCTATTTACATACTTCGGACGAAATTATAGAAACACAGAATGTGTTTTAGCTCACGCGTTTCACATAAGTTAAACCTTTTTCGACTGATATTATATTGACTGCTCATAGGTTACACCAGGTTACACGATCCTTAGTTCCGTATCATCGGTACTTATATAAAGCTTGCAATCGTGTTCACAATATAAATTATTGAGAATGATCACCTGTGTGTAAACAATTATTATTTAAACAATGACGCTCATACCGCAGCTTGTCGGCCACGCACTCCGCAGTGGTTAACGTAATATGGTTAGGTAAATCGAGAGCTATCCAACGAGTGGTGAACGATTTTTGTACGATGATAACTGGCGAAGTTAAAGTTCCGTAGCAAAGAATCGGTTGTACGTGAAAATCATTAGACATTTTTCATAACAGCGTCCCAGATTTCGTTACGAAATTTCGTTACCTTTTTTGGCTAGTTAGTCCATGGCTAAAACACATTCTGTGTTGAAAAACGCTGCAAATCCCTGCACAACGGTTTATTATTTTGTATAGAATACCCTTCTGTTACAGATCACAGCTCTATGTATAGATAACCCGTCTATATAATATAATATGTACTATTCTATGCATATTTATGTAGATCGCAGACCCTCCGTAGGTTAGTACCTAACCCCGTACTCGTTACTAGGTACCTACCTAAATCACGAGTTAAATGTTGCTAAAATAATTCTGCCGATGACAAACAGTACCTAACAAAAAGAAACACACATAATGAAGTTCTGAAAAGAAATTGTTGATGAGGAGCGAAAAAAGTTGCAAAAGTACCTACCAACAAACTCCAGCCCCTTCTACGTAGATGGTATAATGAACCGTTGTGTAATAATTTACCGTTGAGTAATGATTTACCGTAGTAATACCTAATTTACCCATCAATAATACTTCAACGTTTGTTCAAGTTTCACTACCTACCAACAAACTCCAAAAGAGCCATCATTTTTCAAATGAAATAATATCACAGAACAACCAACTCGACTTCATACTCCGCCAATATAATCAGGTGATCCCTACCAATGATTGGCCGTATTCACAAATTCCTATTGTGGGCGCGTCTCTGGTTACGAGATTTGGTTTGAATTGTATACAATTTCATTCACACTGGAGTCGAAAATGCCTGTCGGTGCAAACTTCGGGGCCTTACTGTGAACGAACGGCTGGACGTACGATGCGTCGGATGGTCTTAAAAAACTCGCAAGTTCAAGAACTATTTAAAACCGTAAAAATATTTACGTAAAAAAATGGTATAGGCGTTTTGAAAATTTCAACCCCTATTTTGAACCCCTTAGAGATGACTCACAGTAACGTCGAGCTTCGAGGACCAACTAGACGCCGAACGGAACCTATAACCCGAATTTCATCAATTTTTTTTCATGGTAATTAAGAAAAGTGGCCCGTACGGCGTACGGCGGACAGACAGAAATATTTTTATTGCAGTTTTGGATTCTACATACCTTGAAACGTAAACCATCAAATTTTGAGGGGGGGTAAGAATTTTTTTTTTCATGCTCGATTCCAATGGTTCATTATTGAAAATAATAAACCAAAAAAGTAGTGGAGCCGGCCCGGGAATTATAGTTTCATAAAAATGCGCGGGGAAGTTTGTGAATGAAGGGGTGTGTTTGATTGAAATTCATTGCGGACCATCTTCATCCAGTGATCTTATGCCAATTTATTGCATTGAACTGCATGCAATCCATGGAATTCCAATAAATTGATTGAATGATTGAAATACAATTCCAAATGAATTCCGATTCCAGTTGAAAGATCCGTTGGAAACAATCCCTAAAGGAAATTTGTGAATAAATTATTGATTGATTGAAACGACGAACAACACCCCAATATTGGGTGCAAGATTGTTACGGCGTCCGTAGCAATGATATCTGGGCTGAACCTATAATATTTGATTCGCCCTCCTGTTGACAAAGCGTATGCCAATTTATTGCATTGAATTGCATGCAATCCATTGGAAACCATTAAATTTCAGCTTAATTCCAATGAATTGATGTATTGATTGAAATGCAATTCTTAATAGAAACATCACTTGCAGACCACTGAAAACCATTGGAAACTGAACAACCCCAAAAATTGGGCCAATTAAACGCGTGATTCCCAATTGGGTACAAGATTGTTGTGGCGTCCCTAGCAATGATATCTGGGCTGAATGCATACAACTTGATTCACCCTCCTGGTGACGAAGCCTGTCGGTGCAAATTTCAGGGCGTTACTACTGTGAACGAACGGTTGGGACGTAGTGCTCCGGGTGGTCTCAAAAAACGTCCAAGTTCAAGAACTACCATTTAAAAACGTTAAAAAAAATCTAGATAACGGCGTCTTGGAAATTTCAACCCCTATTTTTCATTCCTTAGAGATGACCGACAGTAAAAATTCAAAATAAAAGTAAATTCAAATTTAAATCCAATTCCAATTGAAATCTATTGAAAACTATGAACAACACCCCAATATTGGGTACAAGATTGTTGCGGCGTCCCTAGCTATGATATCTGGGCTGAATGTATACAATTTGATTCACCCTCCTGTTGACGAAGCCTGTCGATTCAAAAACCATTTAAATAGTTCAATAACACTATTTAAAAATGTAAAAAATTCGAGGTAACGGCGTCCTGGAGATTTCAACCCCCCATTTTTCACCCCTCAGAGATGACTGACATTAACACTGAGCTTCGAGGACCAACTAGACCCCAAATGGGACTAACAAACCACATTTCATCAATTTTTGTTCATGGTAACTAAGAAAAGTGCTGAGTACGGCGGACGGACAGAAATTTTTTATTTTATTTTGATACCTTGAAAAGGAAACCATAAAATTTGGGGGGGGGGGGGGGGTTAGAATTTTTTTTTTTCATGCTCGATTCCAAAGGTTCATTATTGAAAATAATAAACCAAAATCGTGGTCGAGGACTGTCTGAGCGAAACAAATAATAAAACGGCTTTATTGTGTTAGAGGGACTCAAACTATATACATTCTATAAACTATAACGTTTTCAGTCCGGTAAAAGGGATGTCGTTCAATCCCCACCACCATGAAACATGAAGATACTTGCTTAAAAATAATATAAGCCTCACAATCCCCAAAGTTTGTGCCAAATACCTATGTGTTGTTATTTTATTATTGGCAGTTTAAGCAAGATTTCCCTACCATTAGACATCAAAGAAATAATGACAGATTAAGCGAGCTTACCTGTAAAGTTAAAGTTCAGACTTCGTTATTATATGGGTCATTCTCCCAGAAACCTAGAATTTGAAGTTTTTGAATCTCAAAATTTCCAGGTGCAAATACGTGGCCTCAAAAAATTGGAAGCCGTCCTCTATTGAAATCGAACATACTGTGATACCCAGCAACTCAGAACACAACCTAATTAGCGATTTAAAAAATAATTAAGAAAATAGGCATGTGAGTGAATGAACAATGAAGTGAATGAATGAAAACTGTCAGGTGAGGGAATGAATTATGGGGAGGGAATTTCCGGGGGGGGGCCCATGAGAAGAGGGTGTAAGTTGAAAACCATTCGTATCTATGAAAGCTATGGTGTAGAAGTAATTTAAAACGAATTTTTACTGCCATGTGTGTCATGACTTCCCAAACTATTCATCGTAGAGCAAAACGGAAAAAACACATTCAATTCAGCATTAAATCCTCTATTTTAAATCGCTAACAAAACACCACCCTTCTACTGAATGTTATCGAACATAAAAGTAGATAAACTATTGAATGCAGCCACATGTTCACTCCTACGCTTCAGTATTCATTCACTCGCCACCAGCATGGTGAGTGAATGAAAGGTGAGTGAATGAAGAAAACATGATCAATTTTTGTTTCTCGGATTGGTGATGATTTTATCGAGAAAGAGAAGGGTAGCGTATTTAGAGTTTATCATGGCGCACCCAGTCATGGTGCCAGAAAAAAATAATCTAAATTGCTTAACTTGTTGATGAGGGTGAGTGAATGAAGTTCAATTAAAACACGCGCACGCTCAGCTGAACACTTTTTCGCTCGGAGGTCTGTAGGTAACTGGCTGGCTTCTCCGATTGGAGCGAATGATCAGCTGATAGACACGCGTTCGGCCTACAATTCAGTTTCCCGCCAAAATAACGCGCTTCCCGCCATTAGCGGAGAAAATCTACCGAGGTGAGTGAATGAATCAAGAAGCTCGGACACAACCTTGAAAAATCACTGCTGTGATAGTAATTCAGTTAAAAATCTGAACCGGTCGACTTTAGGATCTAGAGGTATCAACGAATCATGTACAATTGTTTTTAACAGCCGAATCAATGTCTATTACCGACGTAGTGAGAGTTGAAGTAGGGAACTTCCAGTTTGGACAAGGTGAGTGAATGAAAAATTCACTATTCCAAGATTTTTTAAGAGTACCTAGAATTATTCTAATATTTCCACTAGATACTGATATTAAAGCACACACTATCTTGTTTTTTATGCATTTTTTTTTAGAACCATAAATGCAACACAAAAGGCACAAAGTCTTCTGGACAGCGATTTTAGGTTTCTGGGAGAATGACCCATATACCTATTATTATTTAAGAGTAATATTGAGTTCGTTATTTACGAGATGAGGGTGAAACGTAATAGGTCTTTAAATTATATAAAATTATTTTGGCGGTTTTACGCTAGATCATAAAGAAGTAATTCCACTGGATTGAAGTATCCATGGGTTTCCACATGGAAGTAGGAAGACAGCTCTCTTCTACTTACATGGGTTTCTAAGATTGCAACTAATACTATGGGTTAATTCGGTACTTATCATCAAGAGAAATATATTATGAACGAAAAAAAACACGGTTATTTCAGTTCATTCATTTATAATTTAATTTCAACACCCACAGACTTTAGTGTGCGTAGTGTTGGCCAACCTTGTTGGTTCCTCAACCCCAACCTAATCTAACCTCAATAATGTTTGGACGTTCGGTGGATCAGGTGATTTCGAGTTTTCGCTGACGCTGAGTGATAGAACGATTTATGTGCGGATTGAGCATTTGAGTGTCAAACGAGTTTCCAATTCGCTTCTCCTCGCGTCGTGTTTTTCGTCTATCAAATAACTAGATGCACTGATCGGTTACAGTTCTTTTGAAATGGTCATAAATGTGTTGCCCGTTTTACGTCTACTCGGTTTGTTCAGTGTCGCGCCGTTTTTCCTTTTTATTCCCGCGATTGTGTTTTTGGCGATCATCAACCGATCTCTCGGAGTGAGAAGAGCCTATGTCAAACTTCTAGTCAAAATATTTGAGGTCAGTACTGTAGAGTGTTGTAAGAAAAAATAGTGTAAGTTGTGCATTGGCTGTATAGGTGCTAGCTTACCAGGTGATGGAGATACGTGTTCCTATTGTAATCGGTTCATTTTGATCAACGCTGCAAAGCTACATCAACGCTTTATGGTTGGTTTTCGGTATCGATGAACTCTCAATCAATATCATCTGATGAAATACTTCGAATTCTTCGTTGGTTAATCTCAATTGAGTATCGAAGTTTTGTCAGCTTCACTTCTAATGTATGGAATTTTTCGTTACGAGCAACGGTTGCCGAGATACGCGAAAAACGGAGAAAAGCACCTTAGAGACCCCCTCCCCCCTCAAGCCGGACCCCCTCACCATTGGACTTCTTATTCCCTTAATTTTTAGGTGCCAAGGAACCACTGTACCAATTTTTGACACTCCGGGATTTTTTAAATCATTCATAATGATTATTGGTAAGCTATTCAGTGAAATTTGCCCGACCGACACCAAATGCTTGCTTTCAGGAGTCACTGCTAAGAAACTGTCATTCATAATGATTATGACCTAACACTCTTAATATTCAAAGTGTAAAATTGAAGTGGATTATACCGTTGCAAAGAGCATTGTATTTCTTACCCCTCTGGTGCTACGTAGGTAAATCACATTTAACAAAATTTTTTAAATGGGCAAATCAGTTTCAGAGCGTCCTGACTATCCCTAGGGTTTAACAAAAATTTATTTATATGTACATATAGGTGTATGTTTATTATATGTCACTCCAGATGATATTTGACCTTGAGTACACCATACAAATACCAAATTTCGCCAAAATGTTCGTATTGTCCAACCAAATGATGAATTCGAGGATGAGCAATTTCAAAAAATTCTAAGGGGGTCAAATTTGAGTGCGTTTTTTTTACCTCTTTTCAAAAAATAGGTAAAAACGGTAAAAATAGCGAACAATTGATACAATCACAAAAAGTTAAGGAAGGGTGAGTAAAGACAGACAAATACTGTTTCAGTTGTTTTCCATAAAGAATAGGGGTCACATTTTCAATCTGTATTATGCAAAATGTGTAAATAAACGATTTATTTAAAAAAATGGAATTTTTAGGGATTTTTTCAGATTTATTTTAAAAATACACCCAGGCTAGAATTAATAGTAATTCACCTGACGTTGTGAGGGATGGTGATTCACGGCATAAAGAGGGACTGTTTCGATGATAAAGATACTTATCTCAAAAAAGAGTGGGCCAAATTTCAAGGGTCAAAAATCGATAAAAATGGCTAAAATCGCGAAAAAATTATGCAGTTTTACGAAAAGTGGTATGGTTTCTCTCTGTAATAGAATAGCATGTTTTTACAAATAGCGCGAATATTTATTTTAAAATTCGCTTTTATAGCCATGCTGCACGACAGGAACTTTTTGGTTTATTATTTTCAATAATGAACCATTGGAATCGAGCATGAAAAAAAAATTCTAACCCCCCCTCAAAATTTGATGGTTTACGTTTCAAGGTATGTAGAATCCGAAAATGCAATAAAAATATTTCTGCCTGTCCGCCGTACTGACCACTTTTCTTAGTTACCATGAAACAAAATTGATGAAATTCGGGTTATAGGTAGGTTCCGTTCGGGGTCTAGTTGGTCCTCGAAGCTCGGCGTTACTGTCAGTCATCTCTAAGGGGTTGAAATTTTAAGAACGCCGTAGCTCAAAAACTTTCGATAGAAGGGTATGGTTTTTTTAACGTTATTAAATTTGTCTTGAGCTAAACAATTTTTTGAGACCACCCGGAGCATTGTTCGTCCAGCCGTTCGTGTGCACCAAAAAGCTTCGTCAACACGATCGTGAATCAAACAGTATAAATCCGGCCCGGATATCATCACTAAGGAGCTCCTGATTGTAATCAAAGATGGCTGTATGAAGTCGAGTTGGTATGGACTATTGGATTTTGGAGGTAGGTACTTGTGAAACTTGAACAAACGTTGAAGTATTGCTGATGGGTAGGTAAATTATTACACAATGGTAAATTATTACACAACGGCAAATTATTGGACAACGGTAAATTATTACATAACGGTAACTTATATTACACAACGGTTCATCTACCAAGAAGGGGCTGGATTTTGTTGATCGGTGCTTTTGCAACTTGTGAGCAGCCGTTGAAGTATTGTTGATGGGCAAGTTATTACACAACGGTTCATTATACTTGACCACGGGGGTAGGTATTGACCACAGAAAACAGTGATATACGCAGAAGGGGCATCTATTTCACTCCACATCAACAGAATTATTTTAGCAACATTTAACTCGTGATTTAGGTAGGTGCCTAGTAACGAGTACGGGGTTAGGTACTAACCTACGGAGGGTCTGCGATCTACATAATATAATATGTATAGAATAGTAGGTACATATATTATATTATACAGACGGGTTATCTATACAGAGAGCTGTGATCTGTAACAGGAGGGTATTCTGTACAAAATAATAAACCGTTGTGCAGGGATTTGCAGCGTTTTAAAATCTTGATTGGGAATTGAAGAAAGCCAGTGAGGAGTACCCATGACTTCTGATTATATTTTTGAACTTCGGTTCCATTCTAAGAACTTTGAGTCCAAAACCGCACTCTCCTACGGTGAACAGTTATTTTTCTACGAGCTTTCACAATTTCGGCAACAAGTCACTGGGCAGGGAAGTCCCGCCCAGGCGAGAGGGGTGCAATGACGCCACTTGCCGAAACTTTGAAAGCTCATAGAAAAACAATTCGAGTAGGCAGTATAGCGCTTTCTCACTTGAATCACATGAACGTATAGAATATTTGGGTAGGTTCATTCAGTGGACAGGTGGAGTGAGTATCCATGCATGTTTTTGATACGGGACAATCTGCGATATAACCTGCATGTACCCTCAAAATTTCCGGTCAACTACTATTTTTCGCTGTAGTAAGAAGCGTTACAAGGAAATGGTGAATATTTCATGTTTACCTACGCATGCGCAGGCGAACGTTATTGTACGATTCAGGTGAAATTCACATGGAACCATCAAAGTGTGAACCCTCCAAGTTTGACTCATTTCAACGATATGGTAGCTGGGTCATTCTCATATAATTTGACCATTCGGCTATTCTGGACCTTCAAGTTGGGGGAAAAATTAAAGCATCTTTTTGAATAAAATTTTATCTGGAATGTTAATATAGATGTTCAGAATAACATATTTGAGCATCAGTTGTCAGTTTTTTCAGTATTACAGTATTACTTCAGTATTATAGAAACACTCATGATGGTAACACTCGTGATGTTTTTACACAAAAAGGTTAATCTTAACGTAACGAAGTGCTGGACAGATATGAGGGGTCACCCAAAAATAAATGTCCCTAACCTACGTCTTTTGCAGTTAGCACTCGCATGTTTAATTGAACTATGTTAAATACAATAGTGGTAACACTCATGATGAATAATTCTTGTGACATACCATGTTTTTCGATGAAAAATACTGAAATGGCCTGCCAGCTCTTTCCTGGGAAAAGGCTGCAGGTGGACTGATAGCTGGTCGCACAAACAAACATAACCTGACACTTTCCCGCCATTTTCAATGAGCAGTGTTGCCTAGAACTGATGGTAACACTCGTGATTTTTTTTTTTCACCAAACAGTGGGACACTCCTGTTTTTCTGCTTTCTGACTCATCAGAAATATCTGACCCGTCTGAATGCATAATTACCGAGTATTTTGTGTTCGAGTAGCTAACAAAAATAAGCACAATCGTACGCACACCACTACCTACAAGGAAAGAGGCTGCCACTTATCGAACCAATAGGACTTTATCGGAACCCGAGGGCTGCGATAACTTTAACGGTCCGATAAAGGTTCTGCAGGCCTATTGAACCGATAGCGCGCATTGATAAACACGACCTCCGGTGTTATCGAGAGGTTAGCCCTAACGATACTTTATTGGGCCTTTATTAAGTGATTGATAAACCGGCCCTTAAAGTATTAGAGGTAACTGAAAAAAACCTCCATAATTCGAAACAGCATCATATAACAGTGAAATCCCTCGTGGTTTAAATTTTTTCATCTGTGAGTGCTTCATTTCAGATGGTGATGAACATCACACCCACCCCCTTGGGACAGTAACACTCGTGACGTTTTCAAACATTACATTGAAATATTTTTTCTTGAGGATGTGCTACGTTCTTTTTAACGATACCACTGCATTCCTCTCCAAAAAAAACTACAAATTGATACCAAAAACCTTTTTTTGAAGCTGAAAACCCGTGTAAAAAACGATGTTAAAGACTGACCCAGCTACGTCGTTTCAAGTATTTCACGTTTGCTCAATTCTTGGTATGAGACCAACTGTGACCCAACCCGCAGCTACCCTCCAAATTTCAGCCCATTTCGACCATTATTTCGTGGTTTTGGGCGTTACAAGGAATTGACCACAGATACACAGACAGACGGAACCAAAAATGTTCCTTGATGTCTGAAACGTAAAATGGTATCGGAAGTTTCCATTTTGGAGGTCAATTTTTTTTTTTTTTTAACTCGCTCACGATCCAAGGCTTCTCTACCTTCCGGTCGTGAGGAAGCAATAACTAACTATTCATCGTAGGAGAGTCAATTGCTTACGTTGTTATCTCAAAATGCTTAGGATGGAACATATTTTTATTTTTAAAACGCTGGAAATTATTACACAACGGTTTATTACTTACCTGTATATATATGCCCCTTCTGCGTTGATAACTGTGTTGTGGGCGAATGCCTACCCCCTGGAGCCGGCCTGGGAATTTGGAGTTCCATAAAAATGCGCGGGATTCAGTAATTCAATTATTCATAAATCCTCGATAATTTCCTCTTCTCCGC
Source organism: Leptopterna dolabrata (assembly GCA_954871275.1). NCBI lineage: Eukaryota > Metazoa > Arthropoda > Insecta > Hemiptera > Miridae > Leptopterna > Leptopterna dolabrata. The sequence goes on along the minus strand of OX940987.1, from coordinate 28,436,655 downwards.
TTCCAGTTTCCTAATTTCATCATCGCATTGAATTGCATGCAATCCACTGAAAACCATTGAACTCGAATAAATTTATTGATTGAAATCCAATTCCAATTGAAATATCTATTGACAATTGGAAACGATGAACAACACCCCATTATTGGGTACAAGATTGTTGCGGCGTCCCTAGCAATGATATCTGGGCTGGATGTATACAATTTGATTCACCATCCTGTTGACGAAGCCTATCGGTTCAAAAACTATTTAAATAGTTCAATAACTATTGAAAAACGTAAAAAATTCGAGGTAACGGCGTCTTGGAGATTTCACCCCCTATTTTTCACCCCTTAGAGATGACTGACAGTAACGCCGAGCTTCGAGGACCAACTGGAGCCCAAATGGGACCTACAAACCAAATTTCATAAATTTTTGTTCATTGTAACTAAGGAAAGTGCGAAGTACGGCGGACGGACAGACTTTTTAAAATTGCATTTTCGGATTCTACGTACCTTGAAACGGAAACCATCAACATTTGAGGGATGGCTAAAAAAAATTTTTCATGCTCGATTCCAAAGGTTCATTATATTGAAAATAATAAACCAAAAACCAATATAAACGGAAGTCATGGGTACTCCTCACTGCCCCAGACTTGGATACATTTTGTTGACAGTCCCGCTCTCCTGTTTCTGTTACAGTTCGGTCGAAAGACCATCGAAGCCGAGAACAAGTGGCACGTCGCAGAACCAGTTTCTAAGGATGGAATCAAGAGTAAACCCGAAAGCAATGGAACGACGGTTATATCCAGGGAAGACCTCATCCTTGTGCCTGATCCGGAGCAGAACTACGTTGGAAACAACAACCTTGAAGTGCCTACGGTGAGTTACGTATAGTTTTTCATTTATATTGTAGACGCTGTAGCATTATCGTCGGTTTTCACACTCTTACGGCGTTTTCGAGGATGTTGGGGGTTGGTTCCTAAGGCCTAATTACACCTCCGAGTAGTCGGTGGAGTACTTGGCCGAGCTACTTCGATGGGGCGAGTAGGTGATTACATTTCAGCTGGGCAGAGACGAGACGGTTTCGCCTTGTAGTGTGTCGCGTCAACATGGCACAGCGAAGTAAAACGAGAAAAGCTGCAAACATGGGTTTATTATTCCATTAGACATACCTACAGAAGTGTTAATTATTTATTGTTTCTCAAAAATACAAATTGGGCTCCTTTTTTTTCCACAAATTACTGGCCAAAGTTTAACGTAAATTTATGGCTGAAACTTCGTTAGAACCTCAATTTTCCACTCCTTGGTCGAAATCGACTTCATGTTTGGTCTCCTATCCTAAAAAACAGAAAACGGTGCCTCACAAGCTCATGTTACTAAAACGCCAAAAAAAAAAAAAATTTTACACCAATGCTTCACCCATAACACCCTTGGGGCTACGACGGGGCTACGGAATTTCGGGACAACTAGGGCCCAGATGGAGCCTGTGCGCGACAGATCGAATTTTTTAGACCGAAAATGATACGGCGGATGGACATTGCATTTTTGGAATCTACCCACCTTGAAACGTAAAAGAAAACAATTTTTGAGGGGTGTTATAAAAATGTTGCTGCCCGAATACATAGATGTATGTTTTATCCACAGAATAATAAACCAAAAGGCGCGCTCGCCCACCAAAGCTGATTACACTAGCCGAGTGGGAGGGCGAGTAGCAACTGAGCGAGTGGATGAGTGGTGGGGGGTCCCTACTCGGCCGAGTAAATAGAACATGGTTCTATTCACTGACTCGCCCAAAATCACTCGCCCATTACTAGGCCGAGTACTCTCTGGGCCGATCACACTGCGATTCACTCGGCCGAGTGCACTGTCTCGGCCCAGTACTCGGCAGGTGTAATTGGGGCTTTAATTCTCCTTCGTCATTTTAGTCGCAGTCCTAACCTTGGTTGTAGTTTCATTCAATACCCTAATGGGAGTGTGGCGAACTCTCAGCTTCCGATGTGTGAGTCGCTCGATTTAGCGGGTTTTACTGGCTCATATGTTCCGTATTCTTTGCGAATTTGTAACCACGCGCATTGCGCAAATTGCAACTTCTTTACTTTGTGACAGCTTGTTATAAGTAAGTTACCTACCTAAATCGCATTTAGATCACACATTTCAGTGATACCCGAATTCTACAGGCTCCGTTGAATTTCAGATTTCAACACCATTTTGTCGCGTTGTTACTGTCGTGTTGTTGTGTGGTCTTCTAGGGTTTGCGTACGTTATAAAGGAAGGAGCTAGAAATTCGGTTTTTTATTGTTAGATTTTTCGTGTGTCAAAAGCTGTGGAAATGTTCTTCGTTGATCAAAATATCGAAGTCTGCTTGAAAAGAGGCGAATGAGGGCTTTTTTATTTTAACTTTATTTTTTTCAAATGAAAGTAGACGTTGAGAAGAGATGGTACAGTTTCTCATTTGGACGAGACATAAGTAAGTCCATAAGTCGACAAGTCGTATGTGTCGATGACGAAGATGATGATGGTTTATAATTAATGTGGAAGTTTTGATGACTAGTGATGGGAATGAAAACGCGCAACAGTGTTGCTACACTGTTACGAATTAAACGAAGCAGCTGTTGAGAAATTTGAATAACATTTGTAAATAACAGCTTACTTTCGTAGTGGCGTGACACCTCAACAGACGTAAAACTGCTGTTATTTTGGTATTAACTAGTTTTTTTTTCCGGTTTGAAATAACCATAGAATTATTTAAAGAAAAAAGAAAATTCTATGGAAGTAACCAACAGTTTGTAGTGTGTGTATGTGTTGTTGAACTCTTCATTTAATGTCTGAAGAAGACTGATCAAGTGGCCTGTTACTCGGTTTCAAAGCCGAATCGCGTGAGCTCCTGTGGTCTTCTTAACTCCCTACACATATTTCACTGGAATGCCTGTTCAAATGTGCCTACCAGTGCTCGCGAGAGGATGGCCGAAGCAGGAGCATTAGTTCATCAAAGCCCTACTCGAGTGCTGCATGTCTGTGTTTGTCAACACTCAACGTTTTTTGCTGCTCATTTTCGATGAGGTCCTGCCAACGGCACAGTTACGGAGTAACTGCCTGATGTCATTTAAATCCAAATTTACCTTTATCGTATTGTTTTCAAAATTTTCAACCGAGGCGGGAACGGTATTTCTTGCAGCTTTCTCTGTTTTTTATCAACACACCGTGGATTCGTTACCATGGATACGGTTCTTTATCACTGTGGTAACTCATTCCAGTCCGCAGCTCTTTTGTTTGTTTAAAGTGCTACCAGTGCTTTTTTTCCTGCTTCAGAATACCTATGGAATGGGTGACGAAAAGAGAACTTGTCTTCAGAATTATGCTCAGGAGGTGAAGGTAGTTCTCCTGGAAATGGTCAAGAAGTATTTGTACTCAAGATAAGATATCGTCAGAAAAGACACATAATTAAAAAAATTTGACAATATTTTTAATATCTCCTTTTTTTTTAAACGTTTGTCTACAAATAGTGAAGCGAAATATACAAGTCAACCTTCTCTAGTTGCTCTATTTAGATTTACATCTTCTTAGCTTGGGGCTTCATCATTGTTTTGCTCCATGGTTAGAGACGGCACTTCCTCATTCATATCCATCGCCTGTTTCTGCAGCACCACACAGGCAACAATAACTGCTTCAACTCTGTCTATTCTAACTCTCATTGTAAAAAACAGTTCATAGTCGCTGTATAGTTTTATCAAGAAGATCAGAAAGATAAGACGACAGGCAGCGTTCCAGCGGAGCTTTAAGGAACTTACGCTCCTGCTCGGGCTTTCCTCTCGTCCAGTGCTGACCATAAACGCATTGACAGGCACAGAAGTAGGAGCCGAAACGTCCTTGCGTTAAAGTTGAAGGAGGATCTAGGTTCATACCCGATATAAGCTAGATAGGTTATGTAGATGCAGATGTAGAACAGCAGAGCGGAGGTTATCTTTATAAGCGCGAGGAAGCGCTAGAATCACGGGGCATACTCGGTCAGGGGCGAGATCCTCCTCCAGACTTGTTTCCATAACTCCGTAACTCAACACTATACAAGTAAACAGAAATCCAAGCCATTAGATGACGAGATTTCCACTGTATTTGTGTTTATTTTCAATGGTTTTTCGAAACCTCTTTCTCAATATCGTGTTTGAGCGAAGCACCGGTTCCTCCCCCAGTACAAGGACGTGACAGTGACACCGATGAGGTTGCACAGGGTTTTCTTGACTAATTGAATAGTCAAATGACTCCTAACGACTGCCGAGATGTTTGAACGGTTTCGCCGAAGGAACCGTGGAACAAAAGAACGCGTTTTCTTCATTCATTATCCTCATTGGTTGATGGGAGTGGTATGATCAGACGAGACAGAGCTTTTGTTGCACCAGTAAAAAAGAACTTCGTCACAGACGAGCGCCGTGAATATTTACCCATTTCAAACGATCGTCTCTTTAAATGTTCCGGTCATGCAGCATGGTCAAATGTGTAAATTCCAAGTTGGTGACTGAGCTGTTAGAGTTGTAGCGTTTTTGAGCCACTTTTTTCAATAGTTAAAAAAAAACAACTTGGAACAGACTTTTCATGTTTCTAGTCGCCATACTATTTTCACTGTGTTTGAAAATTATGTTTGACAATTTTGACAAGTTCGACAAATACACGGAAGTTACAGCGCTCTGATCGTGATGTCGTCAATTAGGTTATTTGACCATAATTTGCATTGCAGCGTTTTCAAACAGTAAAGCTGGGTTCACATTGAATCTTAATCGACGTGAAGCGCGTTAAATGCAAAGGCCTTAAAGTTTCGCCTAACGCGCGTAAAAACGTCAAACCGTTCACATGGACAACGCTAGTTATGGACGTAAAGCGCGTAATCGTCGAGATAAAGCCTATGCTCCAGCTTCTGCCTGCGCAGAACCCCACGCGCAGATCCGTAAAGTGCTAAATATCTAGATTTTTTTAAATCTTAAAGAGCGTTAACCTGATGAGCCAATCAAATGCAGTTACGCGTTTGAGTTTTGCGTGTTTTACGTCAATGTGAACCCAGCTTTATAACTCGGCTTCTACTGAACCAATCTGGTGCAGATTTTGAACACTTCCTCGGGGAGCCCCGTTGAACAAGTGTGCCAAATTTCAGATCTTTAAATCCTTCCTAAACTGATCTTAGAGTATGAGTTGTCTGATGGGGGGAGGGGATAAATTGCACAAAAGGCACCCCCGTGGAGCATAACAAATGTGTGTGCACATTTCGGCTCGATCCGTTGCCTGTGAGACTGTAGCCCTGTCAAGAACTACGAGAAGGAGAACAAGAAGTAGAAAAACGTGAAAAATAGTGATTTTTCAAGCTTCCATAACTCCGGCATCTGATGGTCCCGAGGGTTGAAATTTGGTGCACATCCTCAGGGGCCCCTCGAGAATGGATGTACGAAAAATCAACTCCGGAGACCTCCAGGGGGCTGAGTTACGGGAGTGTAAAAACCCTACTTGTTCTGTAGTGCAGACAGCGTTCTTGGTCTCTTTCGAGTTTTTCAGTCCTAGATATTTATTTGTGGTCGTACTTATAGGTTACATCACATCGTCAAAATTCAGATACTTCAAAGTACCTACGTGACGTATGTCACTTGATGCGCTTCGTCAGGGTCCCAAGACGCTCATGTCCAAAAACCCAAACATCCCATGACGCACTCGATCCGAAACGAAAACAGAGGGAACTCAGAAATAGAATGAATCAACCTTACAAATTAACATCAAAATTTGTTGCATCTCCTACTCAAATTGAAGGTTTTCCAGCGCTGTTGTAAAGTTTTTCGAGTCAGTTACAGCTTGCTTGCACCATCAAACTTGCTTGTCAAACGAGTGTGACAGACTTGCTTGATATGGTATGGGCCCTGTTACCAACTATTGAACACACATTTCAGTTAACAGTGTGGATTTGGTGTTTGATATTATGAGTTCGACATAAGTAAAACGTTGATTTATGGAGAACCTGTAATTTGAATGGAAAACCTTGAACTTGAATTGGAAAACATTAGGTATATTTAACTTGAAAACCTTGGATTTGACTTGGAAAACCTTGAATTGGACTTGGAGTGCTATAAATTCTGAAAGTAGTCATGGACAGTTTTCTAGATTTTTAAAAGTGGGTAGGTTGGATTGGAAATCATAGTGACAATGGGGTATGCATGGGTCACAAAAGCGGTTTATATTATTATTATTAAAAAAAAAAAAAAAACTAGGATTCAATTCTGTGAACATTGACACTAACCACACTGTCCTACCACGGTTCTTTTTCTATGATTTGTCGAAGTTTCCACCTTCTGACGCCTCAGTGGCCAGGTGGGACTCGATCAGGCGAGAGGTGTGCAGTTGTTGTGGGAAGACAATACTGTGGCTCGTAAGGAGATGATGATCAGGAAGGCGGTGTGACCCAGCTGATAAGTGACGTAGAAGGAAAGGAAGAGGAGGGGGACAGACCCGTGTCGCGGTACTGTAGGCTGTGTGCATCGCCTTCCGGATCATCATCTCCTTTGTCACACCAACAGCGATAGCTCCACGCACACGGCTTACAGTACCGCAACACGGGTCCTCCCCCTCCTCTTCCTTTCCTTCCACATCGCTTATCAGCTGGGTTCCGGATCATCATCTCCTTACGAGCCACAGTGTTGTCTGCCCACAATTCAGTGATGTCAGAATTGGTGGAAACATCGAAAAATCGTAGAAAAAGAACTGCTTATCGTAGGACCGTGCGGTTGATGTCAAAATTCTCATGATTTTACATTCATGTTTAAAAAAAAAAAATAAATAAATAAATACGTGCACATACCCCATTTGTTATGTAGGTAAGTAGATGTATGAATTTTAGGAAGACTGGGCTACCAAACCGGACGCCCTCAGAACTCAAACATGTCCTGGAATACCAGGGCATCCTTAAACTTACCAATTTCTGACTTTTTGTTGTTGTCAAATTGAAGTCGTTAACTTCTTCTCGTTCTGCACAGCCTCAAAGTCAATGTTTGTTCAGAATAATGGTAGGTTGCCATTGAATTCAGGCTGACCTTGGCATTAATAGTTTCCCATCGCTCTCCACCTGCGATTCAAATCGTGTAGCCTACACCAAGAAAACAATACGATTGCACTACTTAATATAGGTAGACCCCCTTCGCATTATTCTGGTTCCATTTTAATATCAGAGTATCACGTTGTGTAACGAGGTGGGTTGAGTAATCGGGAAAACGGCGTGTTCTTATCTCTATAATTAGCGTTCCTGCTTACATCTGTAATTCTAGTAGCTAGGTTGTAGGAACTCCTGACCTGTTGCATACATCCAGCGTGACATAAATGGACACGTGCTTCTAACTTTTAGGAGATAATAATATAATATATGTACTCCACCACTTCCCAAGAAGAATTTGAGATTATATAGGACACAAGTGGAGTGGAGTGGAAAAATGTTAAGATTCATTCTATTGATACCATACCTAAAATGACCTTAATTCACTTGGTACTTGGTAGGTTTTATTGAGGTCATAATTTATTATCCTTCAACTTGAATTAGTAGTTCATGAGCCTGAACTTATTTGTGGTGATGTAGCTGGTCTCTGCGAGCCGTTGCTTGGCCGGGTGTTATTTGCAGGGGGTTTGCTCAGAAAAAAAACACAGCTAATACTTGGTCTCCGAAAACGGTGGGGCACCACCAGAACACAAAATCAACAGATTTGCCTACAAAATACCCCAAGGCAACAACACCCTTCTCCTATTCGCTGATTGAGTGATATTCAGCAAAGCTCTGTTAATCAACACTCTGTCGTCGTACAAAAACGTCGACAGTTTCTACTATTGCAAATAGCCACCGAATTCATGTGTTGAAAAATACAACTAAAATACAACAAAACAGTGACCCGTCGGCCGGTATCTACTTCAATGGAGAAGCTATTGACTAGAAGCTAGGTATTTATCTGTGTGTTACGACCGATCAATCTACAAATCTCAAGACCACAGACAGCAAACATGACAAAACGCACGTAGGTACCACAATACAAATCTGTCATCGGAACGGGACCGAACACAAAACGCACAAAATTTGACGCAAAAAATTCAAAACTGTCAACAGACTCAACAGAGAAAGCGAATGTGATTCACGAGAAAACAAAAACAAATTGGAAGACGAATCTTGTATCGAGATGACAAATTGAATCGAAGGGATCGAATCGATTGTGAAAAGGAACGATTTTGGGTTGGAAATCAGATTCTGTGGACAGGCCCAAAGTGGGCGTGACGAACTAAATTTTTACTCGACTGAGCATGCGCAGACAGGCCACTTTTCTCAGTTGCCATGGGAACACTAGGCCCCAGGACCTATCTGCCAGTTTCAGGAGCCTAGGTTTCGATTTCGATTTCGATTGCAGTGACACTGATTACTGTCACTTTATTCCGATAACATGCTTGTCTGTGGAGCTGACATGAAGGAACCATGGATGCTCTATAGAATATTGAATATCCATAGCCAGAGAAACCTGGCGAGTCGCTGTTGAACTTTGTAAAAAATGGTAATAATGTGTACGGAGGGAAATTCAAATACCAACTGAACAGTGGTTGGATTTTTTTTGTTAAATTTGGTTAGTGTTTTTGGGTGGCGGGGCAGTGGCCCAAGTGGCCTTATGGACGCAACGTCCCTGCTCTGCTGAAATTAAGAAATTAAAATGTAAATGGATAGGAATCCCTAGAAACCTGAGGGAACGGCCCAGAGATGAAGAAAACGAGGGCGACGGAGGGTAACGTGGAGGTTATCCATAATGATAGTAGTGGATGGGAGGGTGGGTCTTAATAGTAATGGGAATGGGTTGGCGGAATTTCCTCGAGGCCCTATGTCCCTCTTATGAATTTTGGAAATGACCCAGTACTTACTCATAACAGGCGAGAAAACGGGTGTTTCGAAGGTTGGGGCTTTGCAAGGCGATGTGTGCGAATGGTCTGCAAGGCTAAATCTTCGTCCTCATCTGTGTTTTCTTCTTAATATAACTGGGTTCATGAAATCAAAATGTCTTAGTCAGAAATGGTATTTTTGTAGATTATCTTTCGTCAGGGGCAAGTTAGTGAAAGTTCTGCCAATTCTGGCGTGTTGCAGCTATTGTTTTGCAGTCAAAATAATTGGTGGTAATACTTGACAGTGTGTTACAGATCGGCATCTTCAACTAGGAAACTTCAGGAGATTGTTAAATGGTTTTATTTTTCCCCACCTTCGTCCCTGTAACGGTATTGACTTGAGGAATACAATATTTAAGACTTCCAGCTGTCTCTGAGCACCCAGGGTGACACAGCTCTCAATCAAGCTTTAGATAAAATCTCAAGAATGGGGAATTTTGTCAATTATTTTATTTTATTTCATTTAATATTCGGAACTCTTGGAAAAATAGTAGTTTGAAGCCCATTTTCAAAAATGAGGGTGATTAAATAAAAGCACGTTCGTCAGATCTGCAACCAAGAACTGTAAGAAATAACGACTACCTACCGATTTATTTTATATTATCATATTGTATTATTTATATTGAGGTATGACGACGATAAATTCATTAATTTATTCCCTACACCAGTGTCCTGGTGGCTTCGATTGTGGGCCCCAGATATGTCTAGGTCCCGTATTTTTGTGTTATTTTTCGCTGAATAATACACCTTTGCATTTGGTTGCCTTTTTTTTGGAACACCCCCCCCTAAAAAAATTTTTGTTTTGTTTTAGACTTTGTAGCGTTTAATCTGTAGAATAGAGATTTGCCCGAAGAACAATTCCATGAACAGACTCGTGCGATCCTTCAACTCTCCATTTGATTTAACTGTTGGTACGACAAAAATATTTTGAAATGCCGCAGTGTTTCTCGCCTTCCTTGTTGCGTCCTCAGTCTGTCGCATGATGAACCGGTAGCTCTGTTCAGTAGATTCCACGCATCGCAGTACAACGAAGATGTTTGACCGGTCTGCACCGACCTTCGAGTCTGGCTCCGTCTAAATAAAAAACTCCAAGTCGGTCAAGTTCATTTTTTTCGCTCGTCCTTCCGCTCTGCCGGCGGCTTTTGACGGTCACCCGCCCCCGTGATTGGATTTGGCTCATTAATTTGCGTCGTTGTCTTTAGGCATCGAATTATCCGGTGTGACAGTCTTGGCGTCTCGTTTGACGACCGTAGACGTCCTAAGACGTCACTCTTGACGTTTTGAACGCGAAAATCACCTTCGTATTTATCGTTAATCTACCATTAATATTCTTGAAGGTTGAAATATCTAATTAAATAAAAACCCGTGCGAAGTGCGTGGGCGTTGAAACTCTCATAATTCGAGTTCGTTACTTCGAGATATTGCTAATGAGGGGCATTATCCTTGGGTCTGAAAAATGTAGTTTTATTTATTGTTTAACCCATCCCGTGTAACGTTTTTCGGCTAGTTAGTCCAAGGCTAAAGCATGTTCCATGCTAAAATAGATTCCATCTTGAGAATTTTGGTACCACCCGCGCTGTCCTACGGTAATTATTTTTTATTATACAATTTTTAGAACTTGTGTGCACTAGTGACCTCATAACGAGCAAGAGTGACCCCAGGTGGGAGGGGAGCAGTGACGTTACTAGTACACAAAACTTCAAAAAATCATAGAAATCATAGAATAAAAACTCTATCGTAGGAAAATGCGGTGGGTGTCAAAATTCTCGGGATAAAATCTACTTTCATTAAAAAAAAAGAAAAAAAAGCGCTGCAAATGATTACACAAGGCTTATTATTTACCTGTATAGATGCTCCCTTCTGCGTAGAGCTTTCTGTGGTAAATACCTACCCACGAGCTCACCCTAGGAAAGCCCTAAATAGTACTGGAGCCGGCCTGAGAATTACAGTTTCGAAAAAAATGCGGGGGATTCAATTATTCAGTCATTAGTGTTATTTGTTATTATTCATGAGGCTTAACTTTTTTCAAGTTACAAAAGTGCCAAACAATTGTACAATACAAACTTAAATCATAGAGAAAAATTCAAACATTCAAATGGACAGCGGTGGAAACTTAGAATACAAAAATGTATGATAGCAAAAATGTAGCAAGTATGAATAGCAATAATAAGTAGGTATTTAGGGAGGTATGTGTTATTGGCTGAAAAGAGGAGGAAAATGAATAGGAGAGAAAGAAAGATCGAGGAAAAATAGGAAGAAGAAAGAAAAGGTAGGAAAACTTACTGACTGTCAGTAAAATTACTGCTGGTGTTTGCTTGCATAACAAATAAAATATGAACAATTAAAAGTTAATGTATTTGGATAGCAGAAAAGGTAACATCAAGGTCCTTGGATAACCTGACACTTAGCTAACAAGTGATTGGTGTCTTCGACACTGTAAATTCCTCAAAATCGATCGAATTGATGAAGTCATCAAGACGTCACGATACTCCCATAGCAACACTCCAAATAGGAGTAGGCCAAAGCCCCATATATGTAGGGTGATTGTCGTCTCCATTCTCATGCGGCAGCCATCAAACTTTAGGGCAGTCGAAGAGAATATTATCCCAGGTCTGTGGCATTCTCATCAGGCATGGGTCGTCCTCCAGAGGTCATATGTCACTAAAAGAGATAGTGAAAAGAGATTATCTATTTTGAAAATCTCCCGGGAGAGATAGTCTTCCCCGGGATACAGTCTCTTCCGATGTCTCCCGGGTTCGTTTATTTTACTGAATAGCTCCCGTGACCTACCTCAACCCATACTTGGACTTTTTTTCTGCCAAAAAACGATTTTTGAGAATTTCTTCATAATTCTCTCTGGAATGATACGTTACCCTTCCTAGATATGAGAAATGACAATATTATGTTATTACATGAACCAGAGGCGTCAGGAAGACCTGTCACATAAATGTAACGCCGGGCAGTAGTGGGTCTAATTAACTCTCAACAAAATTTCACAAAAAAGAGTTTTTATTGACTGAATAAAACCTAATTTTGATTACAAGTTGATTACAAGCATACAACCACAATCTGAATCACAATATGAAATCAGAATTTTAACAACTAAAGAAAGGAACAAAAAAAGTAGGTAGAGGTTGTGAGTACTTAGGAAAAACTCTATGGTCCTACATTGCACTAAATAATACAAAATTTGTAAAACAATTTCAATCAAATAATGCCTACGAACTCAAAATAATGTCATAAAAACGCTGAACTGACAATAGGAACTTGAAAAAAGTCATGGTTGAATGTGAAATGGACGGAAACACTCCACGCAAAGCCCGACGTCACATTTACAGCACTGAGTTTTCACAGACGATTTGCAAAACTGGCCGGCACATCTCCTTCTCTTACTGTCAGGAACTTCTTCAATCCAGTGATCAATGCGGTCGAATCTTCTTGGCTTCTTGAAACGTTATTCCTGGAGCCAAAAGATCAGCAAGAGCTCTGCAATAATAGAAAAACGCTGCAAATTATTACACAACGGTTTATTATTTACCTGTATAGATGCCGCTTCTGCGTAGATCGCTGTTTTCTGTGGTCAATACCTACTCTCGAGCTCCCCCCAGGAAAGCCCTAAATCGAGTACTGGAGCCGGCCCGGGAATTACGGTTTCATAAAAATGCGTGGGATTCAATCACTCAATCATTAATATTATTTGTTGTTATTCATGAACCATAACGTTTGTTCAAGTTGCATAAGTACCTATCAACAAAATCCAAAAGAGCCATCCATTCTTCAAACGAAATATCACAGAACAATCAATCAACCTCATACAGCAATCCGCGTTTATAACCAGGTCTCCCTAGCAATGATATATCTGGGCCGGATTTATACCGTTTCACTCACGATCATGTTGACGAAGCTTTTCGGGGCAAACGAAAGGCTGGTCGTACAACGCTCCGGGTGGTCTCAAAAAATTCGTTAGTTCAAAATCAATTAAAAACGTAAAAAAACCATACCCTTCAACTGAAAGTTTTCGAGCTATGGCGTTCTGAAAATGTCAACCCCTATTTTTAACCCCTTAGAGATGGCTGACAGTAACGCCGAGCTTAGCGGACCAACCAGACCCCAAACGGGACCTACAAACCACGTTTCATTAATTTCATGGTAACTAAGAAAACTGCGAAGTACGGCGGACGGACAGAAATTTTTCTATTCCATTTTCGGATTCTAAGTATCTTGAAAGGAAACCATACAATTTTGATGGTGAGGGGGGGTAAAAAATTTCTCATGCTCGATTCCAAAGGTTCATTATTGAAAATAATAAACCAAAAATCGATTACTTGACATTGTAAAATTACTCTAATGGCCGTAGACGCGTGAGTGCTTTCATTTCACGCATCTTCATGGATATTTCCTTCATATATCCTACTAGGTTCTCAAGTTCATTTTAAAACGATTTGCATTAGTTTACAACACTTGACTTTCTCGTTAGAAAAATTGTAACTTCATCATTGAATTTAATAACATAACGAGGTGTTTACAGGTTATCGAGAGCCTCCTTATCAAGGAATAGAACTATTTTATAAATACCATTGTTTGCGTTTGAGTAAGAGGAATTTTGCTGATAGTTTTGCATCGCTTTCTGAAAGAAGTAGTAGGAACTACTACTACTTATTACTTACAAACGGGAATGGTTCCGTCTTCATGTCGCCTCACCATCTACCGACTGACCAAATTCACAATACATCTGCCAAGGTACCACCAGCAATCTGTCAATCATTCAGATGAAGTGTGGAGAAAAACTTCAAACGATTTTGGTTAATTAACTTATGAGAATCTGTATTGTTAGTTAATATCATTAAAAAACGCTGCAAATCCCTGCACAACGGTTTATTATTTTGTATAGAATACCCTTCTGTTACAGATCACAGCTCTATGTATAGATAACCCGTCTATATAATATGATATGTACTATTCTATTATATGCATATTATGTAGATCGCAGACACTCCGTAGGTTAGTACCTAACCCCGTACTCGTTACTAGATACCTACCTAAATCACGAGTTGAATGTTGCTAAAATAATTCTGCCGATGACAAACAGTACCTAACAAAAAGAAACACACATAATGAAGTTCTGAAAAGAAATTGTTGATGAGGAGTGAAAAAAGTTGCAAAAGTACCTACCAACAAACTCCAGCCCCTTCTACGTAGATGGTATAATTTACCGTTCTGTAATAATTTACCGTTGAGTAATGATTTACCGTAGTAATAATTTACCCATCAATAATACTTCAACGTTTGTTCAAGTTTCACTACCTACCAACAAACTCCAAAAGAGCCATCATTTTTCAAATTAAATAATATCACAGAACAACCAACTCGACTTCATACTCCGCCAATATAATCAGGTGATCCCTACCAATGATTGGCCGTATTCACAAATTCCTATTGTGGGCGCGTCTCTGGTTACGAGATTTGGTTTGGATCGTATACAATTTCATTCACACTGGAGTCGAAAATGCCTGTCGGTGCAAACTTCGGGGCCTTACTGTGAACGAACGGCTGGACGTACGATGCTCCGGATGGTCTTAAAAAACTCGCAAGTTCAAGAACTATTTAAAACCGTAAAAATATTTACGTAAAAAAATGGTATAGGCGTTTTGAAAATTTCAACCCCTATTTTGAACCCCTTAGAGATGACTCACAGTAACGTCGAGCTTCGAGGACCAACTAGACGCCAAACGGAACCTATAACCCGAATTTCATCAATTTTTTTATATGGTAACTAAGAAAAGTGGCCCGTACGGCGTACGGTGTACGGCGTACGGCGGACAGACAGAAATATTTTTATTGCAGTTTTGGATTCTACATATCTTGAAACGTAAACCATCAAATTTTGAGGGGGGGTAAGAATTTTTTTTTTTCATGCTCGATTCCAATGGTTCATTATTGAAAATAATAAACCAAAACAATGCTGTAGGAGTTTGGATGGGTGTCTGCCCAGCGTTACAAATATGTAACGCAACCATTCAGGCGGAGCTGAGAAACACACAAGTCGATAAATTGGTGAAAATACGTATCATACTGCTAGGGCAGGTCCCTGAGAACATAATTCGGTTGAATTGAATAATATAAAAAGCATAATACAAAATCAAACACTTACTTTTCATCAATTGGGTCTGAAGTCTTGGAAACAACGGAGACAGAGCACTGTTTGATTGAATACTGAAAACTCAAAAGGACATGAACTATCACGACAACACTGTCAAACTGACTGGCAGGGCCTCCTGTACGACATCCAACACCAACGCAAACGGTATCATGTACAAAAATGTCGCAGGAAGCGCCAAGACGGAAGCTGTTTTGCGTAACATAAATGTAACGCTGGGCAGAAATGGGTTATGAACAATCTACTTACCTTCATGAGATGAAAAAACATGCTCGATCATACAGACCGATGTGGTAGTGGATGAACTATGATACATGATATCAGTATCAAACGAACAAGGAAGTATACAAAAGCAAGGTATCAAACAAACAAGGATTGATATTAGTATCAATCAAACTATTTCTTTCAAGGAAAGACACCTAATTAGGTGTCTCTTCTGAAGAGCTCGAAATGCCAAGATGGCCGCTAACTATCTCTTAGAAGTTACCGAATAACCATTTCATGGATACTATAAAATCTCAAACAAACAAGGAAGTATACAAAAGCAAGGTATCAAACAGTATCAAACAAACAAGGATTGATATTAGTATCAATCAAACTATCTCTTTCAAGGAAAGACACCTAATTAGGTGTCTCTTCTGAAGAGCTCGAAATGCCAAGATGGCCGCTAACTATCTCTTTGAAGTTACCGAATAACCATGGCATGGATACTATAAAATCTCTTTTGCGAAAAGAGAGAGTCGGACCGGAAAAAGATATATTTGCTTAGTGAATAGGTTGTATGGTTAATCTCTTAAGGTGAGATTTATTCTTGCCATGACCAGTGAGGACCTGGTTGAGCTTCCTGGAGTGGACCTAAGCAGGGTTCACATCCATCCGGAGCCGTCTGGAAATATCGCGTAGCGGAAAATATCTGAAAAATCTGATGCGTACAGTTCGCTTCAAAAGTGCTTCTCCGGAAAGAATATTCCTCCCTCCCCAGCTGATGTCCAACCAATCAGCTGCTCGTACGCACTTTCCGGATAGCTTTCCGGATGGATGTGAACCCTGCTTTACAGTGGGGAAGAATCTTGTGGAATGACTTCCATCCTCAGTCCCCGCCTATATAACCACACCGAGAGAAGAAGACAACAAAATGTACTCAGAAAATGTAATACTCAAGAACCAAACTGAACATCCTTAAATTATTTCAAATAATTGATAGCCTGCCAGTTCAAATCACGTAGAAATCATTGCGTAGAAGATCACCCATCTACGTAATTGCCTTCTCAGGAGTGTCCAAGTAGGCAGATAGGTGGGTACAATGAAATCGAGTGGCCTAGAAGTTTTTGTTTATCACTGACGGTTGCGATGGAGAATTGGCACTACCTACTGATAGTCCGAAACCCGGTTGGCATTTTCACGATTCACGAGGCTTCGAAGATAAATAGTTATCGTATACTTGTAAAAGCTCTTTATTAGGTGCTTGGTCAAGGCGTGTAGTAACGAAATCTTACGTTTCTTTGTCCCTCTTCAAGTCCGCTGTTTCTGTCCATGCCAAGTCCAGATCGTTGATTCGGTTCATTTTACTTTTAAATAATTTTCTAAACTGAAGCTGATACGCATCTACCTACGTGCTGGAGTGAACTTGAGACCACGTACAGAGAAAGGGTTTTGTGGATGGATATCAATCAGGCTCTATCGTTTACATAACACAGTAGAAGCCGCTTAGTAGAAAGGCGATTATGGAATAAGTCGGATACATATAAGGATAGAAACAGTCAGGTCCCGATCGGCTGTATGTAAACCCACAGGGAATTGGCCTGTTATAGTGATCAAAAGGTCGTTTACAGTGATCAGTTTTGAGGGTCAAAATTCGACAAAATAGGTAAAAATTGCTGAAATCTCCGAAAATTGGTATATAGGTGTTCACCAAAAGTGGTATTGAATGATGACCCCAAACAGAAGACAACTTTATCGGTTTTAATAAAAATTTCCTTAAAAAAAATTTAATTAAAAGGAGGTCAATTTTGGGGGGTCACAATTCGCCAGTATCGGTAAAAATGGCTAAAATCATCACAAAGTTTATGTACAGTAGAAGTCGCTTATAGAGATGATTCACGTACAGTGATTGTTTCCGGTCAGTCCCAATTCGATCACTATAAGCGACTTCTGCTATATATATATATATATATATATATATATATATATATATATATATATATATATATATATACTCGGCCCTTCGGGCCTCGCCAGGGGGCAAGCCCCCTGGACCCCCAAAGGGGGCTCCGCCCCCTCGGAACGGCTTCGCCGTTCCTCGCCCCCGAAGGATGTGTTCTTATACTTCGTATAACAAAGGAGAATTTGCTATGCAATTTACCCCCCCCCCCCCCCCCACACCACCAACACACAAAAAAATAAAACGATTCTGTTTAAACGTTATCACATTCCTCTTTGTGCTCATCTTTATCACATTCCTCTTTGTGCTCATCTTTATCACGTTCCTCTTTGTGCTCATCTTTATCACATTCCTCTTTGTGCTCATCTTTATCACATTCCTCTTTGTGCTCATCTTCATCACATTCCTCTTTGCGTGACGCGTTTTTGTGACAGGACATTTTTTTCACATGACCCCCGGCGTTAAAATTGCATAGCAATTAATATATATAACTCGGCCCTTCGGGCCTCGCCAGGGGGCAAGCCCCCTGGACCCCCAAAGGGGGCTCCGCCCCCTCGGAACGGCTTCGCCGTTCCTCACCCCCGAAGGATGTATTCTTATACTTCGTATAACAAAGGAGAATTTGCTATGCAATTTACCCCCCCCCCCCACACCACCAACACACAAAAAAATAAAACGATTCTGTTTAAACGTTATTTATTTACATTTATTTCTGAATTTAGGTAACTAGTTATTCATAGGTAACAAAGATAACGTTGGTAATTCTTTATCACATTCCTCTTTGTGCTCATCTTTATCACATTCCTCTTTGTGCTCATCTTTATCACGTTCCTCTTTGTGCTCATCTTTATCACATTCCTCTTTGTGCTCATCTTTATCACATTCCTCTTTGTGCTCATCTTTATCACATTCCTCTTTGTGCTCATCTTCATCACATTCCTCTTTGCGTGACGCGTTTTTGTGACAGGATATTGTGACAGGACATTTTTTTCACATGACCCCCGGCGTTAAAATTGCATAGCAATTAATATATTAAAGGTGAGTCGTCAAAATCCTGTTTCATTACAGTTGCGTGGGGCATTCACCTTGAAGTTGGCCATCAACCAAGGACTCTTGATCGAAAGTTATAATGATGTTTACACGTCGGAAATATTTATCTGTCATTTACTCATAGGAAGCGGATATGACACCACTGTAACGTGGCTGCATAACCCTACATTATCTACCTAGTAATTTTATGGAAGATGAAACGCTACTAAGTATGTTCGTATCAGGGTTAGTTTCTTTAGTTTTAAGAACTCTGCCTGCATCGATAAGGTAAAGTGGGGCTAGTGCGTGGTATGGTATGGTTTGAAGTGTCAAGATCGGGCAAAAATTCACCGAGTTATTGAAAGACAACTCATCAAGTCAACAGCTGGTCAAGAAGGGCGAAAAATGAAAATACCCAAAAACATCAATAAGTTCAAAAGAACTTAAACACAAGTTGAATACGTTTTAAATGTTTGAGGTAAAAAAGTTAGGAATTAAAAGTAGAATGTTGGAAAAATAGAATTAATTATGTTCTGGAAGTAGGTACTTACAAGCCACTATAGAAATGAATATCGAAAATACAGTGACGTAGTGCACAACTAGACGGAATTCTGCTTCGAACAAAACAAGAACCACACAAATCGGTTGAGAACTGCGGCGTGGGCAGCGCACACAAGATTTTATCGAAAACCCACGTTTTTCGGCCCTTACCTCCTGCAGGAAGTAAATTTCGAAATTCTGGCAACGTAGCGCACAACTAGACAGTTTCCTGTTTCGAGTAAAACGAGAACCACGCAAATCGAAAGAGAATTGCGGGATGGGCAGCACGCGGTTCTGTCACACAAAGACATAAACCTATGGTTCTTTGGTTTATTATTTTGAATAATAAACCCTTGGAATCGACCATGAAAAACTTTTTAACCCCCCCTCAAAATTTTATGGTTTACCTTTCAAGGGACTTAGAATACGAATATCGAATAAAAAAATTTCCATCCGTCCGCGGCTTTTTTCTTAGTTCCCATGAACCAAAATTCACGAAATTTGGTATATGGGTCCCGTTTGAGCTCTAGTTGGTCCTCGAAGCTCGGCGTTACTGTCACTCAGCTCTAAAGGGTGAAAAATGGGTTGTCCAGAGTATCCCAATCTCGGACTGTTGTATTTTGAGGTGTGGGTTTTCTCGCATTTTTAAATAGTCCGATTTTTTCTGAATTTTTGAGACCATCAGAAGCATTGTGCGATGTTGCCATGAAATTTGCTATACAGTTTGCCGTAAAGAGAAGGGTGTATGCAGGCATCAAGCTGTGTTGAATGCGCACATTACTGGTCTCTCGGCTGGCTGGGCTATATAGCGCAGTGGTCTGACTGACGAACTGATACGCTAAAGTTCCGGAGATCGAAACCCTACCGGGACTAAATATTGTTTCACTCCACAACAAGAATTTCCCTTCAGAACTTCATTATTTGTGTGTCTTTTCGCCATTTTAGTTACTAGAGAGTTTTTGCAGCACCCTCACGCCGAAACGAACGAAACGAAAGCAGTGCTGCGCACGCGCACTTAAGACACCGAAAAGTTTGACGAACCGTGACGACGAAAAATACCGGGATCTCACGGTGTCAGCTTTCGTCGTGTTGAGATGACGAAACGTAATTTAACCTTACATCTTTATAACGCTACCTACCTTCTGTTTTCCTTGGAAAATAAAAATGTCGATCGTCGTATTCAGAGCTGCTTCTTGGCGTCTTTCTATGTTAATGCAGACTTGACGCCATGTGTGGACATAGTTTGTATTCAGCACGGAGTAAAATGGATGAAAGAGAGGTTAACATAACGTTAGCCTGACTTCACCAGCCGGTAGATGCCAAAGCTGAACGAAAACTGAACCAAAAAAGGTTAGCATCTGACTTCGGTCGCCCTATCTGCCATTTCCGTTTCGGTGTCGTTTTCCGTTTCGTTTCGGCTTGAGCGTGGTGCAAAAACTATCTGTTGTCGACAGAATTATTTTAGCAACATGTAATTCGTGATTTAGGTAGGTACCTAGTAACGAGTACAGGGGTAGGTACTAAGCTACAGAGAGTCTGCGATCTACATAATATGTATAGAATAGTACATATGTTATATAGAAGGGTTATCTATACAGAGAGCTGTGTAACAGAAGGGTATTCTGTACAAAATAATAAACCATTATGTAGGGATTTGCGGCGTTTTTTCTCACGGATTTGGATTCAGGATGGTCTGAAACGGATTTGAATGCTGTTTTCATTCTTGCCTGGGTGTTGTCCTCTTCTGACCAGATGTAGTATAAGGACGTCTCTTGCTACTGAGGGACGTCCTAAAAATGACGCGTTGGTTGGTAATATGGTAAACAAAAACGTCGCATTGGTTGGTAATGTGTTGAACAAAAACGACGAATTGG
Source organism: Leptopterna dolabrata (assembly GCA_954871275.1). Lineage (NCBI taxonomy): Eukaryota > Metazoa > Arthropoda > Insecta > Hemiptera > Miridae > Leptopterna > Leptopterna dolabrata. The sequence continues at coordinate 28,415,991 of OX940987.1, read as the reverse complement.
TTGGTAATGTGGTGAACAAAAATGACGCATTGGTTGGTAATGTGGTGAAAAAAAATGATGCATTGGTTGGTAATGTGGTTAACAAAAATGACGCATTGGTTGGTAATGTGGTGAACAAAAATGACGCATTGGTTGGTAATGTGGTGAACAAAAATGACGTGTTGGTTGGTAATGTGGTAAAAAAATGACGCGTTGGTTGGTAATATGGTGAACAAAAATGATGTGTTGGTTGATAGTATATTTTAAAAAAAGGTCGCATTGGTTGGTAATGTGGTGAACAAAAATGACACGTTAGTTGGTAATGTGATGAACAAAAATGACGCGTTGGTTGGTAATATAGTAAAAAATGATGTGTTGGTTGGTTGGTAATATAGTAAAAAAAATGATGTGTTGGTTGGTAATATAGTAAAAAAATGACGCGTTGGTTGGTAATATGGTGAACAAAAATGTCGCATTGGTTGGTAATGTGGTGAAGAAAAATGTCGCATTGGTTGGTAATGTGGTGAACAAAAATGACGCATTGGTTGGTCATATGGTGAACAAAAATGACGCATTGGTTGGTAATGTGGTGAACAAAAATGACGCATTGGTTGGTAATGTGGTGAACAAAAATGACGCGTTGGTTGGTAATGTGGTGAAGAAAAATGTCGCATTGGTTGGTAATGTGTTGAACAAAAATGACGCATTGGTTGGTAATGTGGTGAACAAAAATGACGCATTGGTTGGTAATATGGTGAACAAAAATGACGCATTGGTTGGTAATGTGGTGAACAAAAATGACGCATTGGTTGGTAATGTGGTGAACAAAAATGACGCGTTGGTTGGTAATGTGGTGAACAAAAATGACGCGTTGGTTGGTAATGTGGTGAACAAAAATGACGTGTTGGTTGGTAATGTGGTAAAAAAAGATGCGTTGGTTGGTAATATGGTAACAAAAATGACGCATTGGTTGGTAATATGGTTAAAAATTACACTTTGGTCCGCAAACTGCCGGCGTCCATGAGATTTGACAGAGTACATCAAGGTATTTAATAGACTAGTAGTATTTATATCTGGACATAATATTTTTTGATAATCGGGAGACAGATCCACCATTGGACAATATTATTGTTTTCATGAGTTGTTGGCCCTTGCCGTTTCTCTCGATGAAGCAGGGAGGTAACCAACGATAGTACTATCGTAAGTATCGTGAAACAATAATATTGTTTCACTTGGCTGTTCCTCGATAGTTTATTATTTATCTCCGACAGCCGATCACACTCATCCGTCTCACATATCAGTTCTCCCGGAAAGTTCAGCAAATACCGAATACTTCGTTTCCAGATTTAGAACGTGACATCCAACTGATAACAGTCGGTGAAAGATGAGAACTGATGGAAAGATAGTTATGAAAACACGCGTTGCTTGTGTTGCTTGGAAATATTTTTTTTAAACGTTGTTGATTCCTGCCTTCGTCTTTATTAAATCACGTGACCTCATCACATTCATTGTTCGAGACGTTTTGGTTCATTATGAGGCCAATAATTGCGATAACGGGATTAGCTGCGCGTGATACTGCATGTCAGAGCAGTTACTCTGTCGAGTCCTTCGTGATTGGGTGAGTATGGTAATCACCCATCTTGCAACTTTCCAGATATGTTTGCTTGAAATAATTCAAGGCGAGTAGTGTCCGTTAAGTGGTTACACTCTTTGTTGATAGCAGCTGGTCAAAGTGAACGTTTTCCACCGTTGTGGTTTATTATTCTGTGAATAATACACCTATGTATCCGCTCAGAAAAAAATTTTAATAACACCCACACAAAATTTGTTTAGTGCGTAGATTCCGAAAATGCACTGTCCTTCCGCCGTATCATCCATATCTCCTTTAATTTAGGTCTAAAAAATTCGTTCTTTCGCACACATGCTCCATTTGGGCCCTAGTTATGCCCCGAAAGGGTGTTATGGATGAAAAAATTTTTTTTTTTGTGTTATAATAACATCAACTTGTGAGGCATCGTTTTCCATGTTTTTTAGGACGAGAAGACCGAATGTGAAGTCGATTTTGACTAAAGAGTGGACAGTTGAGGTTCTAACGAAGTTTCAGCCTTAAATTTACGTTAAAATCGTCGTTCTTCCCCCGACTGTTTGGGTACCCATTTGGGAACACATTTGGGTCCTAGTTGTGCTCCGAAGCTCGGCAGCCCGATCGGAATACACCCAGGGGTGTTACGGGTGAAAAATGGGTGTAAAAATAGTGGTTTTCGAGTTTTTTTTGAGGTTTTAGTGAACATGAGCTTGTAAGGTATCGTGTTCCATGTTTTTAAGGGCGAGAAGACCGAATATGAAATCGATTTTGACCAGAGAGTGAAGAATTGAGGTTGTAACGAAGGTTCAGCTCCCAAAATTCATTTTTTATGAGTCAAAAACTGGGAAATTGTCTGAAATCACCATAGACTTGTATAATAACACTACAACTAGTATCAACAGGTGAATCAAGACAATTACATGGCACTATCGATGATCAGAGATAATTTTAATCTTGTGGGGGCCAAAATTGGTGGAAACCATCAACAATAGCTATTTCAATTATTGCACATGAGAGAAACAATAAATGAACAGCCAACATTGCTGTAGGTATGTCCAATATAATAGTAGACCCATGTGACAAGGATTTCGCAGGGTTTTAGCGTAGAATGGTAAATTTGTCGTAGTTTTTTAGCGATTCTTTGGTATATTTGACGATTTTTTAGAGGCTCATGGACCCCACAGCTCAAATTTGACCCAAGTTTTTGAGAATAAAATATTTTTGCAATTGAATTGCTCCTTTTGTGCCTATAAAATATCAAACTACATACCATATATGGTGATTTTTTCGCAATTTTTACCTATTTATTGTGATATTTCACCCTTTAAAAATTTAAATTTCGCCTAAATACTTTTTATCTGAAATTTCTCATTTTTTGAATTCATTCTGTCGTTCGCCACTACAAATGTTTTGACAGAATATGGAATTTTCTTGAAAGAGTAATATATGATAATCTAATATTTTTCCATTGTTGGTGTGAAGTTGTCAAAATTAAAATCCAGAGTTCTGTAGTTGCCAGGTTATATTACTTACCTACTACCTTTATTAGAAAACAGCTCAAGCACTTCAGAGATAAAGGATTTATCGTGACGATAAAGAAGGTTAGACAAACAATTAACTTGTTTGTTAGAAACTAATCATATTATTTGCTACCTATTTATCGTGATATTTCAACCTGTAAAACTCAAATTTCACCTAAATACTTTTTTCTGAAATTTCTCATTTTTTAATTCATTTTTTCGTTAGCCACTACAAATGTTTTAGCAGAATTTGGTATTTTCTTGAGAGATCTTTTAGCAAGTGAGTAGTTTTTTGATCAAAGAACGATAAATGCACTCTTGGAATACTTGTGTGATGTAAGGGCTCAACAGTTGATAAATATAATAATCTGATGTTTTTCCATTGTTAGTTTGAATTTATCAAAATTAAAATGCAGAGGCCTGCGGTTGCCAGGTTATATTATTTACTACCTTGATTAGAAAACAGCTCAAGTGCACTTCAGAGATATGGGATATATCGTGACGATAACGAAGGTTGGACAAACAATTGAATTGTTGCTCTTCGGACGATCGGGCGAGAGTTCAAATTGATAAACGTCAAGATGGCGTGACAAATCCAATTATCTGATTGGTAGGTACCGAGTTCTTCTCTCGTTTAGGTGGTACAGGGCGTATAGTACTCGTGGTTGTGGAAGAATTTCGGCGAAATATCATACAAAAGCTCCTGGGGGCTAGAAACCAATAATATTATTTGAGGTAGGTTTCTTAGTACCACGGCGAATGAGTGAAAGGGCAGTTATCATGAATTTTGTTTGCAGTTTTTTCTCAATAATTTATGATGAGATAGAAAATAATTGGGCTGAATCGGGAAAATGTGCCTCCTTCATATTTTGAAACATATTTCCCAATATATTTCCATATTTCAAGCTTGGATATTTCAAAAAGAGGCGGGGAAATGGGTCCTTGCTGTTGCCTGTGACGTTGTACGGACGTGAGTTATGATTGGCTGGCCGATGGCTGCACATGTGGGAAATAAATACGTATTTATTTATAAATAAATTTAATATATTCATTCACTTATATAAACAGTCACAATGTGCATAGGCATTTCTGCCCTCCTAATGTACGACAGCTCAACTAACTTAAAATATTTATAACATTTTCTAAGTAATGATTTGGAACTTTTTCATAGTTATTTTCGTAGCAAGTGTTAGAACTATTAAAAGAAGATGGCGGAACAGTACATCAAGAACCGTGCCAAAATTAGAAATTGTATCAATATTTATGGAGTCGAATGGCTTTAGAAAGATCAGGGGTAAGAAAGAGATCCGTGTGACGTAAGGAAGACGCTTCTTCGTGTCACTTTTTTTTCTATGATGTGTTCTTCTTCATCCATAAAGCAACTTTTCTTCCAACTTTTTCAAATGCAAGGAGGAAGGCTATTGTAAAATCAGTTCGGAAAATGTTCTTTGTGGATCCATGATGGTTGCTCATTGTTAGTCGGGAAAAATAAAGAATATTTTCTTGTTTTCCAAAATTACCTACAGGTATGAAGTGGCGCCACTCTGTGAAGTTCTTCATCCACACCGAAGTTCGGATGTTGGCCAAAACATGACTTCCAGCTGGTTTTAACGACCTTGCCTTCATTCAGCTTTGTTAAAACTACTTTTAATTGGTATCCACCATGTTACAAGGCTCCGCAAATGATTTTATCAATTTAAATTTGAACAAATACCGTGGATGCGCCTTCCTCAACTGTGTCATGGATGATTGGTCTTGTCCCATGTTTCAGGAAGGCAAGAGCGGGTTGCCACGGCGGCCGTCGTTCGAAACTCTCAAAAGAGAATTTCAGTTGGCTGACTGTTTCGACTTGGTCAAAGCCGGGTGCGAGGCGATTATAGAAGATCAAGTCACGTCCAGGTTCGAAGCTGAGGAACTGAAGGTGCAGTACTATTGATATTACAGCACTGCTGACTGATACGCCTTTTGCTGCAACGCGTTGCCACTCCATGTGAACCAGCAAACCAGGCTTATCTGTTGCATTTGTCCTATTTATTGGAATTACCTCAAAAGAAGCTACCCTCTGTTGAGCTTGGTTCATATGGAGAGGCATAACGGCGTTCCGGCAATCCATCTACACATACCTTTGCCACAGAGGCGTTCATATGCTCTGGATGCAATATAAAAACTCCCTGTTCACTATAATGAGGTTTGGACTACAATATCAAAAAATTAAAAAAGTGTCCATTATTCTTGTACTTATTTATTTATTTAAAAATGGAATAATTGAACATTTCAAAGAATTACAAAATTATTGTGGTTGAATATTAGTCACGTTTTACTCGATACAAGACAATCAACCGGGATATCTGACATCATGGATATTTAACAACATGGATGCTAAAAAACTTGTTGGGGGGTTGCAAGTTATGATTAGGTTAGACGGTAGACGCAAGGAAAATCGGGAGCATTACGGGTCCATACTCAAAATGGATCAGACACAAATCAACCAGGGGTGTAAAATGTCAGTGGCGGACTGGATTGAAAGAAAAGGTTTTGCAATAAACATAAGACAGTTCCGTCAAGCTGTGGTAATCCAGTAAATATATTGAAATGTAGGTGTATGTGGCGTACATTAGGTATAGTTGCTTAGTTGCATCTATGGTGTCCATGTTTGCTAATGAAATTGGACAATGCCTGCACACAGTTAAGCCACACATTTCTGCTTTATGTGAAGTAGGCTTTGCTCTCTGATAGGAACTGAAAATTAATGGAATTCTCTAAGTCTTGGAAATTTTTTGTGCTGAAAATGTCTGATTTCAATTTCTGCAGTCTTGGAACCTTCTCACCAGAACGAATAGACAGTATGAGTTCATCAGTTGGCGACTCTCGTTCATATGGGTTGCCGGATTTTTTATCCGTTACACCTTCCTCCTCCCTATGCGAGTACTCATCTGTTTCTACGGGGTAAGTGAATTCTTCGTTCTACCTTGTATTTTTCAGGTTAGTGAATTACATTCGTACTTCCTACCTTTTTATTGAAAAAAAGTGTTCTGAATCAGCCTGATTCATTGTTTTCTAAACAAACATCTGCCAAGTGGGTGGTTAGTTTCAGTGCAATGCTGCTGAATTAATTTATCCGCTAAAACAAGGTGATAGTGTCAACAGGTTGTATGCACACGTCTCCGATCTATTTAATATACTGCGCAAAGCGCATTTAGGTGTAGGACATAAGAGACAGAATTTATAAAGAACTGGATACAAAGTACAAAAACGTAACTCGAAATGTACTAGCTGTGTCAAAAAAGGAAGGGTTCTTTAAAAAAATAAGTGTTTTTGTTAAGCCTATGATTTCATGAGAGTTTCATAAATACTCGTTGCCAAGTTGGCTGAGATTCTGAGGAAGTTTTTCCTTCAAGGGCAAGTGGAATTTGGGTTGACCTCTCTGAGCTGGAGCTCTCTGAAGTTTTTCTTTGTTTCTGCGATTAGGCAAATTTCGATTTTCAAGCGAGAATTTCAGGGGTTCAGACCACTCATATTCTCAAAATAAGCATATTCTGAATGGAAATTTAACGAGCTTTTCAACGGTAGTCACCAACTGTTTTTTGTAATTTTACAAGTGGATGTTAAGTATAGCCAGTTTCATGTGAAAAAACGTGATTTACAATATCAAAAAAAAAACCCCAAAACACGAGAAAACTGAAGTTTGGTTCACATGGAGCGGAAGGCTATGGAACCTGCTGACGCCGAAGGGGTGTTCTGCAGTCTGATTGGCTGATGACCTACCTCTCAGTGGATGCGATGCGACCCTGGTTAAATATTATCAATGATAAGGTCCAAATGTCTTGTTCTCATGTCATGGAGGCCACAGTGTTGTTTATATCAGGTGGGCTGCAATTTGTCCAGCAGTAACGTTCTGCTCCATGTGAACTGTTGTGGTCGTTCCACTCTCCCTTGGAGGAGGGGACCGATTTTTAAGGGAGGAGGGATTTTTAAGGGTACGGAGAGTAGCCCCAGTGTCTCCCTTCTCTAAGCACCCATATTGCTTGGGCTGCACATGCGCAGAGAGAGGATAAAGCGTTAGCCTCAGAGTCACCTTCTCTGATGGTGGGCCTGCGACCGGTCTGGCATTTGGGTGTGATGCAAAGCCAGTCGCCTGGGATCTTGCACCCACCAAAACGGTACCACGGGCGGGGGAGCCCCAGGCAACTGGCACATCGCTTAGGCAAAGTGTCACCTGCCTGCCTCCCCCAGATGAATTCGTGGTGGTCGTGGTTCGTCACCGAAGGACCGGGACTGATCCGGCTGTGGTGGGGACGCGCCCTCCTGACGGACTGGGGGGGTCCATTAGGTAGGCGCCGGCATGTGAGTTTTGAGGGCAACCAGAAACTCGGGAACCAACCACCTGTAGGTATAACAGGATACACTGTAGGCGTATCCAAGGACTTGGCTTCCCTGTCTGCTTGCAGCAGGTGAGGGAGATCATAAGCTTTGAGCTGATTCTCCTTAAAATATTGGACATTGCCTCCCCTTCTGCACTTTCCTGTCTTCCGTTTCTCTCGGTCTACCACTCCATGTGAACCAAGCTCAAGGGTTTAATGAATTGCCAGTAGACATTTTCGATCGGAAGTGACCTGAAAAATCGATTCCTGGCTTCTGTCAGACCTTTTTCCCAGATACCCTGTATAATCAATAATCCGTAAAATCCGTTTTGATCTGTTTTATGGGTACCTTTCACAGTTATTTATACAAAAATTTCAACTGCTGCTGCTTTTCTTGGTGAGAGCGCACATCCCCACATATTATATAAAATAGATAGGTAGGTAAGTAGGGTTGGCACCCCTGCAACTTAGGATTCCAGTCACCAATGGGCGCCAGTGGTGTCATTTATTGTCAACTGATGCTGGAAACGGTAGGGAATGTCCATCTTATTATACTCAGATATCAGCATACTCGCCGAATTTGGACGTTGTTATTTGTTTCACTTTTAAATCCTAATTTTGGTAAAACATCATAGTTTTGACGGTTCGTTAACGTATTTTTGATTTGATTGCAGGTGCTGTGGCTGACTGTATGCACAGCCATTGTCGGCTACGTGCCGAACGGGAGGTTGAAAAGATGGGTCAACCGCAAAGTGTCAATGATGTGCTTCAACGTCTTGTCCTCAGCTCTGTCGGCGGTCATAACCTACCACAACACGGAGAACCGGCCCAAGAAAGGGATTTGTGTCGCTAACCACACATCTCCTATTGACGTGTTGGTTTTGATGTGTGACAACACGTACTCTCTGGTGAGTTTTGCTGAGCTTCAGTGTTGTTGTAATGATGGGTTGTCGTTTGTAAATCATACCAACGAAATTTCCTCTCGTGCGAGGTGTCCTTGGACCGACCAGTTATAATGACTGCTATTGATGGTACATAATGATGAGCTTGACGAACGTTGCATTCTCTAGATCCGCTCAGTAGATTTCAAGTTTGTCAAGGACTGAAAATTCATCATTTTCTGGGATGTACGAGCGTATGAGGAATACCAACAGTATTTCCACCGTTCTCCTAGGGTTTTAGCGAATTTTCAAAGAAAATGAAGCTATTGCAATGGGTCCAAAATTTTCAGAACATGAATTTTTGAATTTTTTTAAATAGGCAAAGCCCTTTCAGAGCATCCTGACATCCCTAGATTTTAACAAAAAACTAGATATCACCAGATGATATCTGATTTGGGGTACATGATAACAAACTCCAAATTTCGCCAAAATGTTCGTATCGCCAAATAAGAAGATGAGTTCGAAGATGAGCAATTTTTAAAAATTCCAAGGGGGTCCAATTTGAGTTTTTAGGGGGGTCGAAAATTGGTAAGAACGGCTACAACCGTGAACAATTTATATTAAATTACTGGAAGTGGTATGGAAGGGCGAGTCAAGACAAAAATACCTTCAGTTGTTTTTCATACAGAATAGGGGTCAAATTTGGATTTTTGGGGGTTCAAAGATTGGTGTCAAGGGCTAAAATCAATATTGTTTCACCTGACGTTGTGAGGGATGGTGATTCAAGACAGAAAGAGGGACTGTTTCGATGGGAAAAATATTTTTCTCAAAAAAAGAGTGGGTCAAATTTGACTTTATAAGGATCAAAATCGGTTAAAATGGCTAAAATCACGAAACAATTGTACAGTTTTCCACAATAAGTGGTATGGTTTCTCGCTGTATCATCTTTTCACACAAAAGTACGAATATTTCTTTGAAAAAATCGCTCTTAGAGCCATGCCGCATCACTGAAACTTTCTAATTTCCGATGAATCGATGCCGCAGATTGGACAGCGCCATGGTGGATTCCTCGGCGTTCTTCAACGAGCTTTGGCAAGAGCATCACCGCATATCTGGTTCGAGAGAAGTGAAGTCAAGGATAGAGCGACTGTCGCCGATAGGTATGAGTTTTACTTGCTATTTGAACAAAATGGGGACATTATAATATGCATTGCTTCTAAGCTGAGAAAATTATATGTAGGTATTGAATTTCGTCAGCCACCCCCCCCCCCCCCCCCCCCACAACCTGTTTGTTGGAATAGGGCTCAATTTTTGATTTCCAATATGAGTAATGTAGGTTAGGACTTTTGTTTTAAACTTTTTAACTCAAGAAAAATCAATACAATTATTAAAATTGCCTTCCCTAGTGGATATGGGAATGGTAGCTATTGCTGTCAGCCTGTTGGACATACTGGGCAGCCGGGGGTACCAAAATTAGGGATGGGAACAATAAAAAACGTGAAACTGTTTCAAAGGAACTGTTTCTTGGAAAGAAACTATGAAACCGTTCCTCAAAACCTGAAACAACCGTTTCAAAAGAACGGTCACAGACGAAACGAGCTGTTAAGGTCTTGGTTCCATTTTGGGTCCCAAGGTTCCCAATAGTCCATTTTTCGTGTTCTACTCAGAAGGTTCATTAGGTATTGCAAATAATAAACCAAAAAAACAAAAATTCTTTTGTAGGAGAAAAAAGAAGAAAAAAACGCACGAAAAGCTGTGTTTGGAAACCGTTTCTGTTGTGTGACTGCTTCGCAGCAGGAAAAACGAAGAAACAGTATTGTTGCACGTTTCTGTAGTTTTGGCCGAGAGCCAACATTTCTTGAAGTGTTATTGTTGCCAAAGCTGTTATTTTGAAACAGCTTTCCCGAAACTGTTTCATACACTAAACGAACTGTTCCGTTTCGTTTCTCAAAAAGAACAGAAACGCCCATCCCTAACCAAAATTAGGTGGTATGAAAGTACCCCTACTAAGACGCACAGTTGAAAAGGAGTTTTTCATTGTGAAATTATATTATTCACACACCTAAAACCCGCATATTTCCTGTGGAAAACACAAACAATACCTCGGAAGTTCAATTTTGAGCAGTGATTGTTTTGTATTCTGATGACATGATTTTCATGTCAGAAACACTTAACCCTGTCACTTATATTCCACATTATTCGCCTTCATTGTTTTCAACTTGACCCTTCACCTTCCTGCAGGTTGAAAGCTCACGTCGAGGTAGAAGATAACCCGCCGATCCTGATATTCCCCGAAGGCACTTGTATCAACAACACGTCTGTCATGCAGTTCAAAAAAGGAAGCTTCGAAACCGGAAGCGTTATATACCCTGTGGCTATCAAGGTAGGTTACGCTTTAGGTTTTCCTAACCTTCCCTTGCAACTTGTTAGGTTGTAATCCGTGGAAGAAGGCCCAAACGGACTCTTCTGGCACCTTCTGTGCCTATTTAGTTTTAAGTTTCTACTTTCTGTTCTGGTTAGCCCAGCAAATCGTTCCCAGCTAGCCTAAGCAAATTAGACAAAAAAGCCCATGCCTGCTCAAAAAAAAGAGAAAAAAATCGTATAGAGCTGGAAATGATCTTTTACGACTTTGGTCACCTCAAATAAGAGTAAATATGAGTTTGCGACGCTGATGTGAGGTTTTGAGAGCCAAAAAACCGCCAAACTTTAGTTAATAACAACTAAATGGTGCATTTAATCGAATTTTACTCATACAAAAATTGAAGAGCATTACATTCTCCGTTGGTTGACTTCCTTGAACATTAGATTTGTTTACAGCAGCACTGAGCAGAGTAGTTGTCCAAGTAAATAGTACATGTTGTATTTGATGAAATGGTAATGGCAAATCCAAGTTTTCGAAATCGAAAGCCCTCCCGATCATTGTAAAATACTTGAAAAACGGGTAAATTTTTGGACTTCCGTCAGTTTCGAAAGTCAAAAACTGAAAAAAGTGATAACATTTCGCGGTTTTTTAGGCCTTCAAAAGTTCAGCTCGCCTCAGAAATAGTAGGTACATCAGATGTGATGAGGTAGTTCTGATTTTTTGATGTGATGAAATGGTAATGACAAATCCAAGTTGACCAATTCAATAGCCCTCCGAATCATTGTAAAATACTTGAAAATCGGGTAAATTTTTGGACTTCTGTCAGTTTCGAAAGTCAAAAACTGAAAAAGTGCTCACATTTCGCGGTTTTTTGGCCTTCAAAAGTTCAGCTCGCCTCAGAAATAGTAGGTACATCAGATGTGATGACGTAGTTCTGATTTTTTGATGTGATGAAATGGATGGTAATGACAAATCCAAGTTGACCAACTCAATAGCCCTCTGAATTATTGTGAAATACTTGAAAAACGGGTAAATTTTTGAACTTTGGGTCAGTTTCGAAAGCCAACAACTGAAAAAAGTGCCAACATTTCACAGTTTTTTGGCCTTTAAAAGTTGGCCTCAGAAATAGTACCAGATGAGGTAGTTCTGTTTTTTGGCATGTTGTATTTGATGAAATGGTAATAATATATCCAGGTTTTCCATCTCGAAAGCCTGTAAAATACTTGAAAAACCGGTAAATTTTCGGACGTCTCCAGTTTTTAACTTTCAACAACTGAAGAAAGTGCCAAAAAGTCGCGGTTTTCTGGTCTCTAACAGTTCAGCTCGTCTCAAAAACCGTCGCAAAATCATATTACTCTTATTTGGGATGCCCAAAGAGGTTTAATAACATTTCCAGCCTTCAACGATTTTTTTGTGGCACTTGCCTGGGTTAAATTGTTCACTGGTTGAGAAATCCCCAATCTACTTATGTTTGCGTATATAATAGTTCTTGGGGGTTCTATTCACTTCATGCGCTGATATTATTCTGAACTAGAGGTGGGTAGTTCCTAACTACTCTTGAAGAACTAACTCCATTAACTGATCTACTCCTCGACTTAGTTCACTTCACTGTACACAGAGTAAAATAATCAAGGACCCAGTGTCTAGATATGGATGTAGGAAGGGGGAACTAAAGAACTATCGTTCTGTGAATTATGAACTAAGAACTAAATAACTAGTAACTCACAAGGCCACTTGGTGTTCAGTTGTTTTTTCTATTCATTTTAAAATATATTTTCCTAATGTACCTACTTAATTTTCACGTTTACCTTCATCCACACCTTCATACATGCACTCAACACATTCAAGACATTTCAATCAAATAACCCTTGTTCATCTCTTCTTGGTGCACGAATCAGGCTTCACCTGCGGCCATTTTACATTTCCCCAGTTTTTCACTTCTCACTTCTCTTTGGTCCAGCTTGTGAATAGCACTTCTTGCTGAGCTGTTTCCCATAATATCATTTGCCTTTTCGGCCATAATCTCACATTGTGTAACTTGTCTCCTACAATTCTGTTTAATTACCATCAAATCTCCCTGCATATTCATTGCTCCATCCTGACAATAATCATCAACATCCTCGTCTTCAAGAACTTCTACATCGGATGGGCCCATCCACGCGTCGCCACATCAACTTTAAGGTATTGCGCCATCTTTCATTATTCACCCATCCCCATAACTCCTACATTTTCCTTTCATAAATTGTTCATTTACTACTTCATAACTTTAACTAGCACCTACAGTCACTGCTCCCATTGGGTAGCCTTAATCGGGTCTCTCGGCCCTGGTCCTTCGCTTAATTTAACTTTAAACCCCCACATTTTTGGTCCTTCGAGCCGGATAAGGATAATATAGATTGTTTGATTCCCATAAAACCACATAACTTGCAATTTTGTAGGTAGGCACATTCAGTTCACTCACCACACTCATTTCATCTCTTTTTCTAGCTATTCAACAACTCAATCACGTAGGTACATGAGCTTTCATTTCTCATCATTCTTCAGTCATTTTATACTTATTGTTTTTTTAAATCTTGTCTTTCGACTTCCGAAGCAAATAGGTTTGCGGGTTACCCCCTAGTATAAATAATATCCGTGGATTCAGTTTGCAACTCGCCATTTTGAATTCTCACGACCCTTTGTTCAATCGTTGTGTTGTCCTTTCATCACACTGTTGTTTGGACTTCGAATCAGAGTATCCATCTTCGCCTTCTACACTGATAAACTCAGCGTCATCGTAGTATCCATCTTCGCCTTCTTCACTGATAAACCCAGCGTCATCTTAATATCCATCTTCGTCGTTTTCAACTGATAAGTTCTGCGTTATCATGGCAGCGGCTGTTTTTAAAACTCAGTTGGAATTTTCCATCGAGGAATTGAATGAATTGTTGGTTTGGGATACTGTGAATTCAGCATCTGCGGCTGACGAGCTGAGGATGCGATATTTGGTGAGTCAATTCCCCTGTATTGAATCTCGTTTTATCGAAGTATATTGTGACACAAAAGAGACAGACAGGGCTGATCTAAAAGCGATGTTTGGTGATTACAAGAAGCTCCTGTTTAACTTGCAGTCCAGAATTGTTGTTGTTGAGGATAGAAGTCATACTCCTACTATTCCCGTTTCTGGCTCTCGTTCTCACCAACATTCGCCTTGTAAACTTCCACCAATACAACTACCGTCGTTCAATGGGAATTATACGGACTTCCCTAACTTTCACTCATTGTTTACCTCTATGGTTATTGAAGATTTATCCCTTTCTGATACCCAACGCCTTCAGTACTTGAAGATGTCTCTTGGTGGTGAAGCCCTGAAACAGATACAATCGCTTGCTCTCAGTCATGAGAATTTCTCCATTGCTTGGGAAGCCATTGTCACAAAATACATGGACATTCGGCGTATTTCCAGTACTCTTTGGAGTCAGATAGCTCATCATGCTCTTGTCAAAAATAATGCTCAATCACTTGAAGCATTTATCACTTTAGTCAATGACAATCTCGGAGCTTTACGCGGATTGAAGCATGATGTTGACGGATGGTCATTCCTTATTCTCAATACTATTCTCGAAAAACTCGACAAATCTCTAATTGAGCAATTCGAGATGTCACATAACAATGACCTACCGACCTATTTAACATTGATAGATTTCCTTCAAAAGCGTTGCAAGGCTCTTGGGCCTCATTCTGTGCCATCCACTAATGATGATTCTCCATCAAAAGCTAATCAAACACGTAAGAATCAATCTAGTAAGTGCTTCGTCACTTCACACTCATCCAATAGCGATACTTGTCCTGAATGTAAACAGGGTCATTCTTTGATGCATTGTCCTAAATTCCTTAAATTGAATGCTAAGGATGGGTACACTTTAGCTAAGAACCATCGGGTCTGTACAAATTGTTTAAAAGTGACACATACTGCTAAATCATGTCCTTCAAAAAATCGTTGTAAAACTTGTAGTGGACTACATCATTCCTATCTACATTTCCCCACAAAAAATGATTCAGCTGAATCTTCTCATACTGATATTATTGACTCGTCCGCAGAAAATACTCATATCTCTGCAACTACTGCGCATCAGAATCCCCTTGATTCTCGATCGTCCGTGGTACTTCTTCCCACCTTACTTGTTCATGTTAACGATGCTCATGGCATGCCGCATATTGCACGTGCCGTGCTGGACACAGCTAGTACATGCAGCTTAATTGATTCTGAATTCGCCAGACTACTCAAATTGACGCCCTCTGTTGTAAACTCTCCATTACATGGAGTTTCTAGTACATGCGTGGCAAATGTCACTGAATCCTTCAAATTATCTATTTGTCCTATTGGAAAACGTGCTCCGGTGCATTCCATCAATGCATTTTCCATTAAACGTATTACGGGATCACTTCCCTCCCGCCATGTTCCGCCTAACTTGTGGACTCATGTACAAGGTTTGGATTTGGCAGATCCAGGATTCGGGATTTCATCCCCAATTCAGCTTCTTTTAGGAGCAGATATCGTTCCTCACATTGTTTGTCAGGGCCGACAGTATGGACCTCCTGGAACCCCTGTCGCGCTTCAGACTTCATTCGGATGGGTACTTACTGGAGAAACATACATCAATCCTTCACGCTCTATGCACATAGACTCATGTTGCCATACTAACCTTCTTGTTTCTCTACATGCTTCACTTGAGGAGATGGTCGAATCATTCTGGATCTCCGAAGAACCTCCCATCGCGAAGATTCTTAAACCAGAAGATCAATTGTGTGAATCGATATTCCTTGAAGGCACATATCTTGATGATAATTTACATCGATATGTAGTCCCTTTACCTTTCAAGGAATCACCTCCAGAATTAGGAGATACCTTCTATGGTGCATCACGATGCTTTCATTCACTGGAACGCAAGTTCTCAATGGATCATAACCTTTTTCAGGAATATAAGATATTCTTTGACGAATTGATTTCCTCTGAAATTGTTGAACTTGTTCCTCAGCCTGACCAAGCTTCATTTGCATTTTATTTGCCGCATCATGGGGTGCTGAAACAGCAAAGCACTTCTACTCGCTTACGAGTTGTCTTCAATGGTTCCTTCCATTCGTCGAATGGTCGCTCACTTAATGACTGCCTGCATCCAGGCCCTAAGTTACATTCTGACATTATTGATGTTATTTTGAATTTTCGTCGCCATGAAGTCATATTAATAGCTGATATCCAGCGTATGTTTCACCAGATCGCCATTCGTACTGAAGATCGAGACTACCTAAGACTTATTTGGAGGAATAGTACTGATCAACCTATCAGTATCTACCGCATGACTAGAGTCCCCTTTGGGCTCAAACCCTCTCCGTATTTGGCGATCCGTACTCTCTTGCATCTTGCTCGGCAGTTCAAAGATAAATATCCTCTTGCTGCTGAAGTCATTCAGAATGATTTGTATGTTGATGACTGCCTCACTGGAGCTCCAGATATTGGCTCTGCTCAGCTGCTACAATCTGAATTGGTGAGCTTGCTTAGTCAAGGAAGTTTTGAACTCCGAAAATGGGCTTCCAATAAGCCTGAAGCTTTGATTAATATTCCTCCTGAATTTCAACACAACTCAGCAATTTCTCTAGATCAAGATCAGCCACATGGCCTCAAAGTTCTAGGATTACATTATGATCCTATCAGTGACTCGTTTTCTTATCAGTTCAGGGACACTGATGTAGTCCCCACAAAACGAGGTATCCTTTCGGACATAGCTCGTCTTTATGATCCCATGGGCTGGTTGGCTCCTTCAATATTCGTTGCTAAGCGCATTCTCCGTTCTATATGGGAGATTAAACTCGATTGGGATACGCCTGTTCCTCCTGACATTCTTGATGTATGGGCTGAATTCAAAGGGTGTCTTTCGGCACTTGGAAACATTTCCCTCAACAGGTGTTTCACATCAAGAGATCCCAATGTGGTGTATGAGCTTCACGGCTTCTCAGATAGCTCCGAGCTTGGTTACGGTGGTGTCATTTACCTGAGAGCCATACTGCCTGATCAAACGATCTCCACTAATTTGCTCATTGCCAAATCTCGAGTCGCTCCAATGAGGACTGTTAGTCTGCCTCGTTTGGAACTATGTGGCGCCCTGCTGATGGCGAAGTTAATCAAACATGTTGATCAACAGTTTGCGAACAAAATTTTAATTTCAAATGTTTACTGTTGGACGGATTCTACTATAGTTTTAAGTTGGATCCGCTCCCATGCAAGCAAGTGGCAGTGCTTTGTAGCAAACCGTGTCAGTCATATTCAGGAACTGACCCATGTTCATTCTTGGCATCATGTGCGTGGTGAACACAATCCTGCAGATTGTGTCTCCAGAGGTGTTCTCCCTAGTGAGCTTAATGTGCATCCTCTCTGGTGGACTGGTCCATGTTGGCTGTCAAGGCCCAACCATGACTGGCCCTTGGAAGTGGAATCCCAGTGCATTCCTCCACATGTCGACCTTGAAGAAAAACATCCTCAACCAATCCTCAAAGTACATCTCAGTCTAGTCACAGTTCCTGAATGTGGATCGGTTCTTGACCCCCTACTGAATAGAGTTTCTTCTCTGTTGACTCTACAACGAAGTACGGTTTGGGTATTCCGCGCTGTTATTCCCAGGCAGAAACGGAGACATTTTCCATCACATTTAACTACCAGTGAACTCCACACTGCTCTTTTGTTTTGGGTTGAACGTATTCAGCATGAAGTGTTTGCTGCCGAGATCACTGCCCTTGAAAGTGGTCAGCCTGTTCTATCGAAATTGGCCAAACTGGATCCTTTTATTACAACTGACTGTCAATATAAAATACTAAGAGTTGGAGGACGTCTACAAAACTCTCAGCTTGATGCGACTTCATGCCATCCTATTCTGATACCTACCAGACATAAATTTACAACACTTGTACTTTCGTTCTATCACAAGCAATTTGGACATCCTGGACCTCAGGCTCTGCAGGCTATGATATGTAGACGCTTCTGGATCATTAATGCAAGATCAGCTATTCGGACATTCACTCTGAGCTGCATCACCTGTTTCCGAGCAAAACCCAAGATTGTACACCCATTCATGGGCTCCTTCCCTAGTTGTCGGGTACAACAGGTCAAAGTTTTTTCCAAAACTGGCATAGATTATGCAGGACCAATTCTTATAAGAGCCTCAAAGTTGAGGAAAGCTCCTCATCTCAAAGCATATATATGTGTCTTTATTTGTCTCTCCACCAAAGCCTGCCACTTGGAAGCTGTTTCTGACATGACGACTGAAGCCTTTCTAGCAGCACTGCAGCGTTTCATATCCCGAAGAGGCCGATGCACCGACATCTTCTGTGATTGTGGAACTAATTTTGTGGGTGGTGATCGAGAGCTTACTCGTTTTCTTCGATCATCGGAGACAAACCATCGTATTGCTTCCGAACTTTCAGTTCAAGCCATAGCCTTCCACTTCAACCCTCCTGCTAGTCCGCACTTTGGTGGCATTTGGGAAGGTCTTGTCAAGAGCGTTAAGAATCATCTGTGCCGCATAATTGGGTCTCAAATTTTGACTTTTGAAGAACTTTCCACAGTCCTATGTTGTGTTGAAGGCTATCTCAACTCCAGACCTTTGATTCCCATGAGCAATAACCCAAATGATCTGGAAGTATTGACTCCTGGACACTTTCTCACCATGGAATCTCTCGTTGCTCTTCCCGAACCTGTGCAAGCTCAAGATTCTCCTCCTCGAGATTTTCGCAACCGCTGGCTCCTAACCAGATTCATCCATCAACAGTTCTGGAAGCGATGGCACACGGAGTATTTGACAACTCTGCAAATCAGACAGAAATGGACAAGGAAGTTCAACAACCTCAAGGTTGGCGACCTTGTATTGTTGAAAGAAGATAATGTTCCACCACTCATGTGGAAAAGAGCCCGAGTGACAGATGTTCGTCCTGGCGGTGATGGAGTTGTTCGTACAGCTATTATACGAACCGCAACGGGAACCTACACCAGGCCTGTTGTCAAATTGGCTCCACTCCCTTTCCCAGACTCCTCTCAATAACTTCTGCTCTGCTGAAGGGGTCCTTCAGGGGGGGCGGTATGTTCAGTTGTTTTTTCTATTCATTTTAAAATATATTTTCCTAATGTACCTACTTAATTTTCACGTTTACCTTCATCCACACCTTCATACATGCACTCAACACATTCAAGACATTTCAATCAAATAACCCTTGTTCATCTCTTCTTGGTGCACGAATCAGGCTTCACCTGCGGCCATTTTACATTTCCCCAGTTTTTCACTTCTCACTTCTCTTTGGTCCAGCTTGTGAATAGCACTTCTTGCTGAGCTGTTTCCCATAATATCATTTGCCTTTTCGGCCATAATCTCACATTGTGTAACTTGTCTCCTACAATTCTGTTTAATTACCATCAAATCTCCCTGCATATTCATTGCTCCATCCTGACAATAATCATCAACATCCTCGTCTTCAAGAACTTCTACATCGGATGGGCCCATCCACGCGTCGCCACATCAACTTTAAGGTATTGCGCCATCTTTCATTATTCACCCATCCCCATAACTCCTACATTTTCCTTTCATAAATTGTTCATTTACTACTTCATAACTTTAACTAGCACCTACAGTCACTGCTCCCATTGGGTAGCCTTAATCGGGTCTCTCGGCCCTGGTCCTTCGCTTAATTTAACTTTAAACCCCCACACTTGGTTCTTCAGTTCTTGCAGTTCATAGGAACGGTGGATACTATGATTGTATAAACTCCTCATGTCATTCCATGAGGAGTTGAACTCCTGGTTCCTCTAGTTTATTAGGAGTCATTCAGATGGGGTGAATTCTATTAACTCCACAAGTAGTATTAATTCTCTCCATCTGAATGACTCCTAATGAACTGAAGGAACTACCATTCAGTGGATACTATCAACTCATCACGATCATAGTAAAGGAACTATCGGTCCGTGGATAATATAAACTCCTCAAGTAGTATCAATTCACCCCATCTGAATGACTCCTAATGAACTAAAACAACCATCGTTCACTGGGTACTATAAACTCCTCAAGTAATATTAATTCACCCCATATGAATGACTACTAATGAACTAAAGGAACCACGTTCAGTCGATCATGATCATAGTAACTATCATTCCATAGATACTAGTATGGATAAATAGTATCCATGGAATGATAGTTACTATGATCATGATCGACTGAACATGGTTCCTTTAGTTCATTAGGAGTCATTCAGATGGGGTGAATTGATACTACTTGAGGAGTTTATGGTATCCACGGACTGATTACCTTTACTACGATCGTGATGAGTTGATAGCATCCACTGAATGATATTTCCTTCAGTTCATTAGGAGTCATTCAGATGGAGTGAATTAATACGACTTGAGGAGTTTATAGTACTCACTGAACCCTTCAGTTCCTTTAGTTCATTGGTTGTTCTTGTGTGAATGGAAACGAAAAGGAACTGGAATGAACTAACTCAAAAAAGGACTGCTCTTTTCAAGGACTGAACTAACTGAACTTGAGTCCATCAAATGAACTACTATTACCCACCACTATTCTGAACTCATTCAAATTCGTGCACTAAATATTTATAGTGCTGGAACGTACATACTATGGTCTGGAAAAACTGTTACCCTCAATTCACCCAGCTGCCGCTTATAGTATCCATGGTCACACAGCTCCACATTGCACTTCTTCCCCTTGCGTATTTCAGTACGACCCAAAGTTCGGTGACGCTTTCTGGAACAGCAACCGTTACTCGATGATGCAGTACATATACTTGATGATGACGTCGTGGGCGATCGTTTGCGACGTTTGGTATCTCCCTCCGATGTACCAGAAGGAAAACGAGAGCTCGATAGATTTCGCTAACCGAGTCAAGAGCGCCATCGCACAACAGGGAGGGCTGGTGGATTTGATGTGGTATGCCCGTTAATGTCAATATTTCGCATGAAACGTATGGATATTGTCTGTGCCCAGCAGTTCACGGGCAGTCGGTGGATGGCTCATGTTTGGCGCTGTAGGAAATCCGTCATCCGTCACTAGTCCTGTATGTACCTTCATTCACGCTCGTCCAAACTTGAAATCCTTCAAAGGCCTACGCTCTGTTGACATGATGCCAATTTTACTGTAGGAATTAGGGGGGAAAAATGACGTTTGAATGTAAAAAAACGCTGCAAAGTCCTTGTCACTTGGGTTTAATGTGAAATAATTAAAATAGGTATTTCTGATGGTTTCCACCAATTTTGGCCCCAAAAAACAAATTACGCTCCTATTTTTTTTTCTTTCTCAAATTATCTCTGATCATTGGTAGTGCCATTTCTTGATTCACCTGTTGACACTTTTTCTAGTGTTATTATACAAATTGACGGTAATTTCAGACAATTTTCCAGGTTTTGGACTCAAAAAAAGAATTTTTGGTGTTTAACCTTCGTTACAACCTTAATTCTTCACTCTTTGGACAAAATCGACTTCATATTCGGTGTGCTCGCCCTAAAAAACATGGAAAACGATACCTCAAAAAGCTCATGTTACTAAAACAGCAGAAAACCCCTATTTTTACACCCATAACACCCCTGGGTACGAAAGAACGTGTGTGCGAAAGAACGAATTTTTTAGATCTAAAATACGGTTGATATGGTGGACGGACATTGCATTTTTGAGATCTACGCACCTTGAAATGTAAAAGAAAAAATTTTGAGGGGGTGTTCCAAAACATTTTTTGCTGAGCGAATACATAGGTGTATTATTCACAGAATAATAAACCAAAATGCAATTTCCGTCCGCCGTATCATCCATATCTACTTCAATTTCGGTCTAAAAAATTCGCTGCTTCGCACGCAGGCTCCATTTGGGTCCTAGTTGTGCTCTGAAGCTCGGCAGCCCGATCGGAATACACCCAGGGGTGTTGTGGGTGAAAGATTGGTGCAAAAATAAATTTTTTATTGTTGTTATTGTTGATGTTTTAGTGAACATGAGCTTGTGAGGTATCGTTTTCCATGTTTTTAAGGGCGAGAAGACCGAATATGAAGTCGATTTGGTCCCAAGAGTGAAGAATTGAGGTTGTAACGAAGGTTCAGCTCCAAAAATTCATTTTTTATCAATAAAAAAACCTGGGTAATTGTATGAAATCACCATAAATTTGTATAATAACACTTGAAGTAGTATCAAGAGTTTCTTGTGGGATCACGTATCAGGCCTGGATCTAACACCGAAACGTTACCAAAATCGCTAGGAGAGCTTTCTGCTCGTCCCGGAGCCTTAAGAATCTAACCCTGCCCCTGTCCCCCTGTGTCATGTAACGTTAACGTTAACTCTCCGTATAAACGCCATGATCAAGGATCCAGCGGAGGTCTGTACCTACCCGGAGATACGAAATTTTAAAATGAGTCCCCCAACCCCTCGTTGTCCAAGTTTTCGTTATACGGCGCCCGCCATCCACTGACGGCCCTTGACCCACAACTGCGCATGATCCGAGGATCGAAGGTTCTCAATCGATTTTTTTCTCTCGATTTTTCCCCCCAGGGACGGCCAGCTGAAACGAATGCGAGCGAAAAAGGAATGGAAAGAAAAGCAGCAAGAAGAATTCAGCAAACGTCTCAAAGTCGAATAAGCGGCAATGTGATCCCCTCGGATATTTATAAAATTAACGTCGGTTCGTTGTTTTTCCTTCTTTTTTTTCTCTTTTTTAATTTATTTTTCTACTCGAGAACAGACTGAAAGGCTGCGATTTCTCTTCGGAGGAAATTTCATATCCAAAACCTCCTTCAATCCAATTGAATTTGGTTTATGTTTTATTTTTTTGTTTATTATGCACAAATGAAGATAAAATACGAATTTTTATTTCAACTTATTGATTTCCACCGAGTGATTTGCTATCCCCCCCCTCCCGCTTGCTATCGAAATACATAGGTTGTTCATAAATGTAACAGATCCTTTCAAACGTCAAAAACTGCAGTGATAAGTACGCTTATGTCTTCACTGGCAAACCCGGCTACAAACCTATCATATTTATTATTTAGGTTCTTCTATAAAAATAATCTTAAGAGTGTGGCAAGTTGTCTGCGACTACGAATAACCGTTACCTCCCCCCCCCCCATGATATTAATTTAATTAATTTATTGTTATTTCGATTTAAAAGATGCAAATAAATCCGTTATCTAGTTTTTACGGTCAATTTTTTTTATTGAGTTAGATGTTAATATGGAAGCAATGAATTCAAGGCAAGTTGAATTTACAATTATTGATGATTTTGTAAGGATGCATTTCTTTAGTTCTGATATCAAAGTCAAGTTGAATCAGCATCTGATTGATGTTAATTCATCGGCAGGCGCTTTAGGTATAAATAAATAATTTGATCTTCACACTCAAAATGTGGTTATATAATGAATATTCTTGTTATCGATCAACTATCAGAACTGGTTCAGCTTGGCCTTTATAGTAAATAATATATCTAATGTACTTGGTATATGAAGTCCATCATTTTAGTATAATTTTGGTAATTTTGTTTGGTTATTGTACGTTGTCAATAGTTTTTTTCATTCCTTTATTATGCAACTTTTGGTTACTGGTAACCACAAAACCAGTACATTAGGAACTCGAAGACTAAGAATGAGAAAAATATCAGTTGTCTTCTATCAACTCAATTTTTGTTTTTATGGCCATACCACACAGAGCGGTTTTTCTGAATTTTTCCACATTTTCGAACTCGAAACTAGAAACAGAAGAAGAATAAAAGTGAGTGTTGAAGAGGAATAAGTTTTGTACATGTGAAATACAACGTGTTCTGGTGGAGCGCAGTTGTATTAACACTGAAACTTTGTGTCAGGTTAGGGCTTGAAATATTGAAGCAACGTTAGAGTATAGCGTTATCTCAGTAACAAACAGAAGGATATCGATCAATTCTGAAAGCTGAAAAATGGAGAAGGTGACAGTGAGGTTACCGACAGTTTTGAATTGTTACCTTACCAAGGGTTACGTTTTAGCATTTTTCTTGCAGAAAATGGCGTCGAGGGAAAAATGAAAACTTGTCCTAAATCCGCCAGGATGTGCACCACGTTATGAGGGGGTGAAGAAGTTCACCTTGAGAAAATGCTGAAAAATTGCTAGTGGTATGGCCTTTACACTTTGTCAATAATGAAATCCCGAGTTGTCTTGGAACACCTTTCATATGTGAATTGTGAAAATACAAATTCTACAACGCACCTACAGTTTTTGTTCAGCATATCCGAAATTTCCTCATTATGTGAATGGTACTGATTTATTTGGTTCTTTGATAGATTCCTCACTACCGAAGGGAAACCTTTATATTCGTGGAAGGGGTCAACAAAAAAATGGTCCCCCGTTATCAGAGTTTCCGCTTGCATTTTGCATTTCAAAGCTTTCTGAACAATTTTGTTTCTGTGTCGTCAGCTGCTTGTCCATTGCAAAATTGTACAAAATTATGGTCCGATCTTGATGAAATTTCAGGGATTGTGCGGGTTAGTCCCAAGACGGTCCATGAATTTCATCGCTGTCGGACAAATGGTAGCAAACAATGCGCATTCCGCAAACTTGACTTAATGAAATTTCTCAGTTCCTAATGGACCGATTTTGCTCAAATTTGGAGGGTAGTTGGGGGGGCTGGCTCCAGGAATGCCAAAGAATTTCGTCGCGGTTGTATCAGTAATAAGCACTGCACATGCGCAAACTCGAAATTTGTTGTCACATGCAAAACTCCGGAACTATTTGACCAATTGTAGTGACATTTTCAAGGATTGTACGTGCAGGCCCTTAGACTCAGCCCCTTGTGAGTTATTACTACTCTACTTATTGCTATCCCATCATTTTTGACATTTTCATGTCTTAGCACTGGCACATGAACTGAAAATTGCTCACGAAAAATCGTTACGAACAAATGCCCACGGATACTTTTCTGATGATTTTAGCTTACAACCGAATCGTTGCTACGGAACTTTTATCTTCGCCATTTTTCATCCTACAAAAATCGTTCACCACTCGTTGGAAAGCTCTTGATTTATTTGACGCATCACCACATTTCACGCTGTCAATTTCCTCCTCCATTCATCCCTGAGAAGCACTCATTACGAGCTTGGTGTGCAGACTGTGCAGGGCCGCCCAGAGCTGGGAAGGGCCCCGGGGATAAATTCTCATCGGGCCCCTCCCCACACCAATTTTAAAATTTATAAACAGGATTACTGGACGTACTGTTCTACCCTCATTTATTAAGGAAGTAATTGAGCTCATTTATAAAAGGGAAATTATTAGTTTGCACAAAAACCGTACAAATAGGGCCCGCGGATCAGAAGTAGTAACCGAGGAACCTCATATATAGTTACATCTAGTGTAATTCACTTCACCTTCGTATTTTTGAGTGGTACGCGTGCGTGCGATGGATTCCAAAGAATTTATAATGTTCTATTGGAGCCGTATACTCAAGTACTAGTTTACCGATGCCGCTCGTAGACACGAAAATGGTCTCCCATCGTTGCATACATGTATGCAACTTCTTCCTACTGCCGGTTTCTTTAGCTTATCCCCTCTAAACTACTCGTTTCCAAAAACCTCCGACGATAATAATGTAAAGTTTTACAAAATGATTTTATACGTCCATGTTACAATACGTGAGGATACTATAGTGCCCACCCAACTTGGCAGACGTATTAGTGGAAATAGAAAATTTTCAATAACTCAATTTTTTAATTTAAAATGGGGGGGGGGGGGGATGGGGGACTTCGTGAGTGATTTAGTTCGTTACAGTAGATTAGTTTTGATATTCCCATAAAACTAGGAATAATTGAATACCTAACCTATGTAACTGCTTGATCAAGAAGTAACCGGGGAAATATGACATCAGATTCCGAAACGAACTCTCCCAAGCATTACAGTAAGCGGCCATTTTGAAAAGGCCAGCTAGAACAATTGAGTTTGAGAGAGCGGAAGAAGTAGCAGAGTTCAAAGTGCACGATTTAAGGCAATAATCGAAAGTAATGACGCCGTTTCAGTGTGTTCAAATCACACGAGGAAATTATGTACGAAATGAGCCGGATTTTTCTACTTTCCTAAAAATAAGAAACTCACTTTGGACCCAAATTACGTCACATTATTTAAAGTTATAACAACTCGAAGTGAAAAAAATTCATAAATTAAAATCCAAGAAACCACGAAAACCAAGAAATTCAATGTTATATACTGAGGGGTTTTAGTTTATTCAAACGATCAAACAGATTCGCTTATTTGTCCAAACAGATTTGCTTATTATTTCTATTTGCTTATCACTCATTCACATTTATTGAGGCCAAATCCTATACATAGGTACAGCCATACAATACAATTTGAACAACGCAAACACGAAAATGTCAATTAGGTCGGTATGTAATAAATACGTAAATAGCCACTGTGAGAATTAAAAAAAAAAATCACAGTTTTATATACGACGTCTAGAAAAGGGGTACAGAAAACGGCATAAAAGAAAATAGTAAAACTAAAACAATAACAATTAAAAGTGGAAACTGTACATAACATGTGCTGTGACATGAATAATCAGGTGGTTACAAGATAGGAATAGATGCTCAAGCTGTCCATTATTTATATGAAGTACACATTTTCAGTTTCTTCTACTTTTGGGAAGCTTTCAAATGATATTGCGTACCTACAATTTGTGGCGATGAAATTATGTACATGCAGATTTTTACATTAGGCATAATTGTGATATTAGGCTATGACGTCATATGCATAGAGAAGACTTCCAGTTATATAACCCCTGGTAACCTCCACTGGTGTTCACTTTTAAACATACTGTTTTACCGTAATATAGGGGGGCGGGGTGTCCGAGCAGACTAGAGCGTCTTATCTTTATATCCCCGTTTGGGATAGAAGTTCACGGCGTCTCTGGTTCTTGTCTAGGGCGGGTACCAATACAAGCTTTGAAAAGCTTGCAAGTGCTTACCCGACTGGCGATTAGCTCTTCACCTCTGATAATAATCATGCAAACCCTACGGCAGTGGTTTTCAAATTGTTTTGGGTCATGCCCCCCTTGCGAGTATCGAGGTATCTTGGCGCCCCCCTTCCATCAATACTCCTCCAAAATTCCCAATACCAAAGTATTTGTGTTAACGAATAGGAGAAAATATCGTTGCCTAGCAATTTATATAGTGTTTACTGAATTTCATCAAGCGAGGCGGTAGCCGAGCGATGCCAAGCATGAACCCGCGCCCGGCTGCCCCAGAGCCTAATATAACTGAGCGAAGAATCGGGCCAACTTTGGCCCCCTCCCGGGCCTTCCCCGTTATTTCTATATTTTATTCGCGCGTATATATTTTGTGGGGCAAACACCCTGAGTCGCCTGACACCAAATTCGAAGCGGTAGGTGTTTCGAAAACCTGCGAAAAATAGGGCTCAAAATACGTGTTTGGTGACTTTCTTCCCATTTTTTTTTTCCACCCATTCTTTGTCACGCCACTTCAACCCTTTTACCTCGACCGATGTTTATGAAATTTGGTATGTAGATCAGGTTTGGCGTGGTGAAGTGCCTTTTGGGAGTTTTAACCGTTTTTGCGGAAGCAAAGGGGGGGTTCCGGGGGAGGGGGCTTGCTTTTTTTCCACCCATTCTTTGTCACGCCACTTATATACCCTCTTCCCTAGACCGATCTTTATGAAATTTAGTACCGATCCAAATCATGTTAATGCGTGAAGTGATTTTGGGTGTTTCCATCAAAACGAAAATTAAAAACTGTAACGCCGAAGTGACATGGCGAATAACGGGAGGTCTACCCTTTCCAATGTGAAGTGTCAAGCATTTTTAGCATTGCTTGTGTGAGAATATCGTCGTTGCACCACATTGATTCGAAGGATTCGAAGCCATCAAAATTAATGATTCAAATTCTACGTGCCTACTAATCTTCCGTCCACATCCGACAGTTCATTTTCGACGTTAATTTTGAGGTGAGGAGTGAGTTAATCTTTAGGAAGTGTGCTGCTTGTCTGTCTACGACATATCAGGCACATAGCATGTGAATCATTAATTCTGATGGCTTCGAATCCTTCGTGTAGGAACTGAATAGATCAGTAACTAGACCGGCCAAGCAGCACACTTCCTAAAGATTAACTCACTCCTCACCCTGTTAGCTAAGTCTAGTCTATACCTCAAAATTAACGTCGAAAATGAACTGTCGGATGTGGACGGAAGATTATTAGGCACAGTGCTTGGCACAACCTGGATATCACACCTTTTGTAGCTTGGCATCTTTTTTTACAGGGATGTTTTTTTAGGAGATCTTTATATACAAAAAAAATTATTAATAAAAATAAACTTCTGAATTTATTTGACAAAATAAGAACGTCGGACGTACGAAAACTAGTGTGATGGATGGTAGCGGCTCATCTGAGAGTTTTTCGTTGTACCGCTGGAACCCTCCGGTGCTATCAGGCTTCATGTTATTCAAGCTGGTTTTTTTTTCGCTATGAAAAACGCCTTGGGCTTACCTACTAAAGCAGGGTGCGCAGTCGTGAGGCGCCTCTTGAGCCTCTTGTTCTTATTGGTACTACTTACTAAGCACAGTATGGCATGGGACACACTGAGGCCTCTGAACACCATCCTTGAGGATGAAAGAAAATCCATACTCGACGTACTCTTCTTTATACTGCCTGGTTTTTTGACCCGACGAATTTTGACGTGGCCTCGAAAATCGAAATACCGACGTCCGACGAACTGAATAGGCAACGCGCAACGACCAAAGAGTAGTGATGGGAACGAAAACGCACAACAGTTTTGCTACAACAGTTGCGGATAAAAAACGAAGCAACTGTTGTCAGGAAAATAAAATAACAGTTGTAAATAACAGCTTACTTTCACAGTGGCGTGACAAACCTCAACACTCATAACAGATGTAAAACTGTTGTCAGAGGACTGTTACTTTGGTATTTACCTAGTTACCCAAATTTTCCAGTTCGAAGTAACCATGGAATTATAAAGAATGATTCCTTGGAAATAACTGACATTTCTATCTGTGTGTGTGTGTATGGAAACCATCATTTTTTGTTATCTGAAGAAGCAACAGAAACCGATCGAGTGGCCTGTTCTTGGTACCAAAGCCAAATTGGGTGAGCTCCTGCAGTCTTCTGAACACCCTATACATATTTAACTGGAATACCCCTTTCAAACGCTCATTTATTTCCCGTTCAAAACCTATTTCTGACGAAGCAACTCTTTTTTTAAATTTTTTTATTGCACAGTTGTAGGAGTTGATAAAAACGAAAAAAAATCAGTCATGCAGCATGACTTAATGAGCGAATTTTCAAAGAAATATTCGAATTAATGGCTATGGTTTTGAATAAAGGAAAACTTCGGTCTAAAATTTGGTTTTCTATGTATATTCTCTTCGTATTTATTTTAATTTGTACGTTTTGTCCATCCTGATTCTACCGTTTGTTTATTACGTAATTGTACTAAGTGCTTATTTATTTGATCGCTGTGGGTAAATTCAAGGAGTTGTACTAATCGTTTGCCTCCCCCTTTTTTGCTTCGAACTCTCGTCTTCAATTAATACTTCTCACATTTTTCAATCTGACCACTCTAAGGGGGTGGGGGTAAGAGTTTAAAGATTATCCTAGTTTTGGGTAATTTTTGCGCACTTTAAATGCTCTAATTTAAGAACGGATTTAGATATCTAAAATCCGATTTCACTATCGTGTTCAGCGTGCAAAAACCTTTAAAATGAGGGGTCACTTGTTAGAAAATAACATTTTGGGGATTTTTGGGTAATTTTTGCGCACTTTAAATGCTCTAATTTGAGAACGGATCAAGATATCTAAAATCCGATTCCACCATCGTGTTCAGCGTGCAAAAACCTTTAAAATGAGGGGTCACTTGTTGGAAAATAACATTTTGGGGATTTTTGGGTAATTTTTGCGCACTTTAAATGCTCTAATTTGAGAACGGATCAAGATATCTAAAATCCGATTCCACCATCGTGTTCAGCGTGCAAAAACCTTTAAAATGAGGGGTCACTTGTTAGAAAATAACATTTTGGGGATTTTTAGGTAATTTTTGCGCACTTTAAATGCTCTAATTTGAGAACGGATCAAGATATCTAAAATCCGATTCCACCATCGTGTTCAGCGTGCAAAAACCTTTAAAATGAGGGGTCACTTGTTGGAAAATAACATTTTGGGGATTTTTGGGTAATTTTTGCGCACTTTAAATGCGCCAAAACCCTCCTTAGAGTAGGCCAATTTCGCCCATCTTCGAACTTAGCCTTTCGATTGCCAAGATAGATTTTTTGTGCAAATTTGAGCTGTTTATCTCAATTCTATCGAGAGTTATCGTCTGGAGTGACACATATATAAATAAATATATATATAAATATATATATATATATATACATATAAAAAAGTGTTAAATTTCAGGAATCGTTTTAGAATCGTCTGAAACGGATTTCTATGAAGAAAATTTCCAAAAATTTATATTATTTAAATTTCGAAGCCATTGCAATAGCTTCATTTTCTTTGAAAATTCGCTAAAATGTCCAAAAACGTCCAAAACGAGAGGTGTTATCAACAGCTCATCAACAACAGCCTGTTATTAGTTGAGTTAGCATCGCAGAGTTATACAAAAACGAAAAAACGTCCACAACGAGAGGTGTTATCAGCAACTGTTGTGCCTTGAAAGACAACAGACTGTTATTTACAACTGTTATTGACAACAGTTATTCTCGGGCAACCAACAGCCTGTTGTTTTCTGAAAATAGCAATAACGCCCACCACTAATACTGCCTGGTTTTTTGACCCGACGAATTTGACATGGCCTCGAAAATCGAAATACCTACAACTGAATAGGCAACGACCAAAGAGTGGCTCTACGCTCTGACACGATCCCGTACGTCTCGTGGCAGGCAACGAACTGGATACAACAATAACTAACTGCAGGATTGTTTCAGTTGGCGAGTCCAAAGGTCAAATATTAGTCAAACATCGATCGAAGATCTGTCATATACATCGACTACTGAAAACACTAGATATGTGTTCAAATTTGAGTCTCAATAAAGTTTATCTGAACTGAAATCTTCCCCCCCCCCCCCCCCCCCCCCCGGAAGAAAATCGCTCGCGCTCCCCCAATTTGAAAACCACTGCCCTACGGGGACTAAAGTTTGAAATAACATTTGAGTAAAAAGCCCCCCCCCCCCCCCCCCCCAATTTGTTTCAATATAATCTTCCTACGATCATCTAATATTTAAGGGCCAGTTTCACTAACGTTCTCGATCCGCAGTTTGGCCAATCCTGGGTTTAAGCCGAGATTGTTTATTGCTATCCCCAGAAACACCAATCGTATTAGCTGTACATTTTAACTGACAGCTAATTTAGCTGTCCCACAACAGTTAATAGCTAGAAATTTAGCTGTTAGCTTAGCTAAATTTCAGCTAATTTAGCTGTAGCCTTTAGCCATTAGCTATAGCTAATATTTGCCCATCACTGTCACATGATCGTGTAACCATAATCAAGTAACTGTAATAACCTAATCATGATTACAATATAACTATGGTTGGCTTCTGTTATTTCTATGTATGAAGACTGAGCCGTTAAATATGTACACAGAATCTAGTCTACGTATTAACAGATCCTAAAACATGATGTTTCACTCCTTCAGCCACTGAATATGCAATAACAGCTTGATCTGAGTAATTAACACGAAGTTAGATAGTGCATTCAGTGCACCTAGGGACTAAGTAAGTAATGCGCCTTGTTCGAAACGAAATCGATCACACCACAGAATGAATTCTGAATACGTCCCTATCACCACAGAAACTGCCATAGCCTGAATGGAAATCTGCCATTATACTTGTTATAAAATAGTAATTAAATGAACAAGATGTAGATTACAATATCCATGATCATTACGAGTATAATCAGAGTGATAATCATTGTAATGAGGTAATGACTCACTTAATACTATTAGGAGTTGTAGTAGCTCTACAGATTTTTAGTTTTGATTTACTTCATCTCCCTCTGCCAACGTTACCTTGTTAGTACAACACTAAAATAGCGCGGTGAACAGTTACTATTGGAATACTTGGGAGAACCCGAGCATTTACAGTTTTCTCATACTTAAAAAAGAAAAACATACATACAAAAATTAATACATTTCAACGTGCGCTCTACCACTGACTAGAAAACTACAGATCTTTGATGTTCTGGATGTTCCAACCGAGGGTAAGTCGGTCGAAGCCGCAGGTGAAGAAATGGGAGGTGAAATTGTGTTCATCGGCCCACGCCACGCTGCAAACCATTCTTTGATGACCCTGGAAAAAACATAAAGATATGAGCTGCTGGATGTTGGCTATAGTTTCCAGGTCATGAACACAGAGAAGGCACAGAGTCCTTGAATACAGAGAAGGCACAGAGTCCTTGAACACAGAGAAGGCATAGCGTCACAGTCCTTGAACACAGAGAAGGCATAGCGTCACAGTCCTTGAACACAGAGAAGGCATAGCGTCAGAGTCCACCATTCCAAAAACGGTCATACAGTATGTTGTAATTAGATTAAAAAGGATGAGGGGATCAAGATGAACTACAAGACTTACGAGTTGGAACTGATAATTTTGATAACAGCAGTACAAACAGTATGTGGATCGACAGGTGAAAGTGACGTCATCAAATGAACAACAGTGTATCGACCATGTACCTACCATCCTCTAGGTGCATTTTTGAAAATTATTTGAAACTGACAAAACTTCACAAAAATAATTTTCAAAAATACACCTAGAGGATGATGGAGTATGGTCGATACCTACTCTTAATCAAGATGACGTCACTTTCACCTGTTGTTCCACATACCGATATCAATCATAATCAGTTCCAACTCGTCGTGTAGTTCATTTCGATTCCTTCAAACCTTTTAACTAAACCTAATTCATAACAAGTCGGGCATCAAATAAGTCTCCCCTATTCTATACCAGGACCAGTACTGTTCGGCAAATTAATGCAAAAACAATCCAAATGTCGCAAGAGATGAAGATAACAAGACTGCAACAAGCGTTTGGAGGAGGCGTATGCATGTACGCGAAATAGCCTTTGTTGGCGCACTCCCCACAAAATACTGTCGTTTGTAGTGACGGTGAAATACTTACCACTTCTCTCAACGTGGCCATGAAAATAAGGCGTAATTCAGACAACATAATCGTGAACCGCCCATCTAACAGCAGTCACTACGCTGGAATATGCCGGTGCCCTCATCGGCTGTCATGACGTGTTTGAATACCGAACAATTGAACACCAACAGCCGGCCGTACCAAATTATTACACTAGGAACATACCTAGAGGTGGTGCACGTTAGGAGGATATAGCCCACTATACTATCCACTAGTTACCAGCTGGATAACTTCATCTGCGGTATGGCTATCTGTCTGATAAACATGTCAATTGATAAACAAGACATTTAACAGACCTTTTGATTTAGGCTCAAGGACTATCAGTTCGTAATATACGAGGGTAAGTAAAATATAAACGAGAATTTAAAAACAAGAAGATTTTTCTGGGAATGATAGAAGTTGAAAACAATTTTTTAATTTTTCTACACAGTTAGCTTCTTTGTACTGAAACACTTTTTTCCCATTGTTTTGGAAATTTCCTTATTTTTTCACCACAAAAAGTTGAAGGTTGAGTGGTTAAACAATTGCGCACTAACAGTTCAAACCTCTTCGTCGCCAAAGCCAAGTTCCTCACTCATGATCGAACGTGCACTCTTGTGGCAGGCCTGCCGAAGAAGCGATTTCACCAACAATGTGGCACCACGGTCTTTCACCAAAAGCTCCCTCACTGCACGGATGTTTTCTTCTGTGACGGAAGTTCGAGGACACCAATTGCGACTCGTGATTCTGATTTCCCACCATTTCCCGCCTTTCAGAAAAACGTTTGTGCCACCCGTACACAATTCTGACGGTTTCATCCCCGAACTGTGCCCGTGAAAGAGTTGAAATTTCTGAAGGGCTCACTCATCCTCTTGTCAAAAACTTAATAACAATCCACTGCGCAAGAAGTAGGAACCTATCGCTTTGTGTCGACTGACTCCTTTCGTGTAATCAGTTTTTGTTTATTTCTTTAATTTTTTGAGACCCTTACAGAAAGTAATATACCTCAATGACAGAGCAACAAACTACAGTTATATTGCCTGACAGTTACATTATTCTGGACAGCCATCATGGTGACAGCCCTTGGATGGAGAGTCCAAAATTATTTTGGAGTGAAGTGAAAGTTCTTCAGGTTTGTGATTTATGATGTCACAGAGGTATCTTGGTCTGATGAGACGTCTGGATGGTGTGGGTGTCCAGGAGGCTTTCGGTGATGAGGAGGTTGGCTCGTTGAGTGTTGACGAGGTACTCCTGCGGAGACTCCATGTTCAGGTCCCCATAACAATGTCTCGTTCCGTACAAGTGGAGGTGCATGGACTGTGTTTTTGTAACATGTTGTTCCAGACTTTTAAATTCTGATTTTGAGTAGGTTTCCCAGATTTTGGCTGCGTATGTCCAGATCGGTCGGATTAGTACCTTGTACATGAGAATTCGGTTTTGCAGCGATACGTGTGGGCGGCTGTGCAGCAGAGACCTCAACTGCTAGATCAGAAACATGCTGATATGTGTGGCGACGTCAATGGTGGTTTTCGGGCTCTCACATTAGTCCAAAGGATTACCACAAGATGGCCTGAGAGAAAATTCACTATGTGTGACAAGTCGAGACAAGAACTGACAGCACTACGGGTGGGGAAACAGACAGTACGACTCGGTGGAGGATGTACAGATTCTATTGGTGAAGAAGTTATTTCACCTGCCTTCTCACACTCCCAACTACATTATCTGGAGACAGAGCTGGACACGCTGTCGGTATTCACCCTGAGAATCCACTAGGATTATTATGTTGAGGGTCATCAAGATGCCGGAATCCCGCCTGCCAAGAATTCTGGCTTCCGAAATGGTTAGGCATTGCGTCGGTTTTGCTAAGCAGTACGCTACTCTCTGTAGCATGTTCGACCTTCCGAACAACCTGACATCTCTTGACCACAGAGTCCTCAAGTCGGACATGGATCGGCTGGTCGTGGCGTTCAGGGCTGACGGGAAATTGTCGTTTCGGAGGAGAGTGGAGGTGTCTGGGTCTTTCACCCTGTATCGGGAGCTGGATCCTAGAACCAGCTTTGCCAGTCTGGTCAGGAATAGTGGGGTGCCATTACATGTTGCGAGGTGGGCATTCAAAATCCATGCAGTCTTTGAACCTAAACGCCAAACCATATGAAAATGACCGTTCGGATGAATGCTCGCTGTGCGATCTCCATGAGAGAGAGGATGTATACCATTTTTTCTGCCGCTGCCCAGTGCTGTCTGAATTTCGAGTCGTTGCCTTTGGACGTCACTTCTTGTCACGCGATGAAGCGATCTCGATTCTGAATGGCCCGGATTGGAATAAACTGGAGCTGTTTTGTCGAACTGCCTGGAGATACCATGCCTTCTTCGTCAGTGAATTTAATTTTTATTGTCTTGTTAGTATAAAAGAGTAGAA
This sequence comes from Leptopterna dolabrata, assembly GCA_954871275.1. NCBI lineage: Eukaryota > Metazoa > Arthropoda > Insecta > Hemiptera > Miridae > Leptopterna > Leptopterna dolabrata. The sequence continues at coordinate 28,380,725 of OX940987.1, read as the reverse complement.
TTCCACAAGAGGCCACGACGTAGCATTGTAATTCACGTCTCAAGAAGCTTTTACTTTTTATTTCTGATTTATTCTTTCTAAAAACAAAAAAGGCCCTAACTTCCAGCAGAAGGATTTCCACGCCGTAATGTTTATTTTATAAGCTATTTTAGTAATACTTTCGAAATGTATGACAATAAACTGTTTTCTTCTTCTTCTTCACTACGGGTGGTGGCTCGAGGGGGGCTGAGGGCGAGGGGGAACAGATGACAAAGGAGAATTTTTTGAGGCGATCAGATGAACACTCCGCTAAAAAGGAACTGGTAAGGCAAAAATGCTGTGGAGCTGCTTTCTGATCGGTAGGTAATGAGCCAGATTTTAGGTTTTAGTGGCTGATACGATCCAAGGAGGTTAGCGGGCTTGAGGTTCGTCAAACTGTAGATTTGGGTTTAGCTATACAGATTAATAGGGAGCGGCATTCTGCCAGGTATTCAGCTTTACAACAAATAAACGGTGAACTTGAGCCCTGCGGTCTTTTCTTGCCTGCTTGCCTGGCGAGCCTTTGGAATCGTTCGAGGTCCACTGCGGCCACAATATATGAGGCACTGATCCAGAGTTGCCCCAAGGTATTGATGTGTGTGCATTTTTATTGGTCTGTTGTTAGTATTGTTGAAGGGTTTCAGTGAACCGTCTTTTATAGGTCTATGCCACCAAACAAAACTTCGTAGAGTTTATTTTGATAGGCCATTTAGTCCTAATAGGTTTGTTCCAGCCCCGTGAATAGGGCATGTACTAGTTCAGTGCGAGAACCGAAGTGGTGAGGATGAGTTCATGAATTTTTCAGTTTATGATCTGAACCGCTAGAACGCCTGAACTAGAAACCTTCGTAATAAACGGCTATAACAAAATGCGAACAACAATAAATTTTATTCACGTGAGAAGACCATCCCGAGAGTGGGTATGACCCGGGATCTTGGTGTCCTCCTGGACCCAAAGCTCACATTTTCCCCTCACGTTGATATGGTCACCAACAAGGCAATGAGGGCTCTGGGGTTCTTGAAACGCCATACACGTGACTTCACCAGTGTACCGGCTGTTGTACAGCTTTACAAAGCATTACTTCTCCTGGTTCTCGAGTACGCCTCTGTGGTGTGGTCTCATCACATGACCCATGTAGCCCAACTTGAGAGAGTACAAAATAAGTTTCTCAGGTATGTGGCGTTTAAGCTTCATGTAAGGTTAGACGAGGTGAATTACGAGGCCATTCGTGGGGCCTGCAACCTGCATTCGCTTGAGCGTCGTAGGAGAGTGTCCGATGTTTCTTTTTTTGTCAAGCTCGTTAAAGGTGGATTTGACTGTCCCTCCCTTCTCTCAATGGTAGGCTTTTCAGTACTGCAGTACATCACTCACTCTCTTCCACGCTCCCTTCAACCCGTCAAACTATCTATATCACAGCCCACTTTCCCGCCTCCCCTGCCTAGTTAACTCCATTCTGAATCGAAATCCAGAGCTGGATCTTTTCAGCTGGTCTGTAAATCGGATCAAGGCATGCATGTAGTTTTATTCAATTGATTTAAATAAGTTACCTTCAATATGCATGTTGTGTATCAATTATTTTAAGTATGTCTCTTCCTTTAGCTATTTATTCTCACCATTGGTTTCATTCAGTTTCTGTTTTTCCTTAACCAAGTAGGTACTTACCTAAGTTTATTATAAATTTCTCCTTTACATTATGTTATCTTCTTCCCTTTTTCTACCTTGTAATTTGGGCTTTGCCCGTGTCAGTCAATAAAAATAAATACAAAAATAAAAAATAAATAAATGACCAGATATGAAACTTTTGGGGAGGTTATACACATCAGCGAGGTTATCTTTGAGTTTTCAGTTCACAACCCTGCCCTCCGTCTGGAGTAAGAACTCGGGGCGATGGAACTCAGGGCGGGTAAAACAGCATGTGAACGTAACCTCACTGGGACGCTTCATAGACCACCAAGGCCTGCGCAGATCGATTACTCCGAATTAGTTCATGACCTCAAGGACGCTGAAATGAACCTAATGTTTTCAGCTAGGTCGTACTAGGCTTGATAACAAAATTCCCGTTTATATTTTACCGACCCTCGTAATTTTTGGTTGGATTCACTGACCAGTGGTGTACCAACCTTTGAGTACCCCAATACTGACCCCTCCAAGAACTCTCACAACAAGAATAAACCCACTGACTGAAAACCTTCCACTCTACAAAACCATCTGGCGTCATACAGGTAGGAACATACCCACTTGATACTCGTGGAGTATTAACATTGTAAGTAAAACAATAATATATCAACAATCTGGCGATTCACAAACGGCAGGTAAATGGGTAGCTACGTCCATAGGTTCTATGAGAAGTACATCTTGCTTGCTGATACCAACAACTTTTCCAAAAACGCCGATAAACAAAGCAACTATCAGCTTCCATTTTCTAATTCTATTATTACAAGCTTGGATGCCCAACAACACGCCACATGAAGCAAGTTCGATCGCGTTCCACAACAACAGCAAAAACCACATAAAAAGAAACACATCGATGTTACAAGAGCATTCGTGCTATTGCAAGTTGCAATGAGGTTAGCAGCGGTAGATACAACGTGAATTTCAGCAGTTTACACTGGAAAACTCGGGGCGCTCGACTTTTCAAAGCAAAGTGTTACCAAGTGGAAGATTCTGCTGAACTAATTAGGTCAAGTTACAACCACAGCAACCAGTTCCAAAATGTCCAGTAACAGAATTCATGGGAGCATTTGTTCTTTTTTACACAGCCTTTTCTTCTCTTTTCCTTAGGAAGGGAGTTAGTAAAAATTCCAAACGGTAAATATTCGCCATTTTTTTTTACGTAAATCTGATCCAAAATCAAAATTTCATAAAAAATGCTGAGAAAGTTGAAATTTCGACACCAACACTGTTTTATTAAATGAGACACCCTCCCCCCCCCACCGTTTTACATTGCGAATTCGGATTTTACGTGAAATTTCACGAAGAAATGAGTCAGTTGGCTCGGCTCGGAACACCACCACCACCACTAGCGATACCTCCTACTCCATTACCTTCCTCAATTTGCTTTTTCTTATTTTTTGTGTTTCTAATTTGGTCATTGATTGCTCTATTACCTTTTACACTGAACAACGGGAACTTATTTCAATTTTATAAATATCGGTGGTATCAAAGATATCGATATTTTCTACTAACATTATATCGGTGTAGCGATACCTTTTCAATATCACTATCAGAAAACATCGAGTATCGATACTTTATCATTAATATAGTATCAAAGGAAATATCGATACTTTGGAGTTTCGTATCGTCCCTACCTCAAACACGTAAATTAATTTAGGTGGATCGAACATCAATTTCGTAACGATTATTAATTTGACCGGAAAACGCTATTCTTTCCGTCGCTCTACTATCCATCGCCGCGAAGACCTTTTTAGTTGTCTATTCTGTCCCCGACCATCTGGAGTTCAACTACCGGACATTTTGGAACACAGACACTGTAGGTGGAACTTTCCCAGTCAAAGTACGTCAACACCCAACGTTATCCTCTGCGAGAAATCAAAGTACAAGGTAACGTTAGACTTTGATATTTTCAAATATGCAGAGAAGAAACGAAGCGCTGAAGTGATAAGGATGGTTAGGGTGATCTCGAAAAATGACAGGCGGTAAAAATGATGTGAGCGATGGTGATCGATAATAATTAAAAAAAAAACTGAATCCCAATTCAAGTTGTAAATATCCAAATACAACAAAAATGAAGAAAAAGAGGCAATTAATTAAAACAAATACCATTTTGAAAAAAATAAATAAAAAAGCCTTGTCTTAACTAAGGCTCTCGATTCTGATCATTATTTTTAGGAAAATTGATAAAATAGAAAATTAAAAGCTGTTTATACTTTCCACTTACTAACAGCCGATCGTGAAAAAGGAAGTACGCATTGACAAAACTTTTGGAAATCTGAAAATAGGTGTTGTGGAAAACTGATTAGGTAAGACTTTGCAGTTATAAAATGAACTGACGGTTTGTTTATATTCAAACGGTCGATACTGATGAGGGGTTTGAAGTGAACCGAGTCGAACGAAATTATGACACATTGGATGAAGATGGTTTGTTGGAGGTGTAGAGGAGTAACACATAATCAGCTACCTACGTCTTCTGTGGGTATTATAACTGTCTAGTGAAACAACAAGCAAGTCTTGAGGATTACACATATTTACCTCCTGCACTTTCCGCAATAGGTGAGAGGACAAAGGAAACGGTATTAGAAGTTTGTTTTTTAAAAATGGCAAAGAAGAAACACTGAGTACACAGACAATGGGAAAAAGTAGAAATACGATAGTTAAGTTGCTGGAAGGCTTTTAAGGAGAGGAGAGAAGGTGGAAATTGAAAGAAAGAAAGCTCAGCTTACAACAAAAGCTAATGCTTTAAATTAACAATAAAAATAGCTAAAATAGCTAATGGAAATTATAATAGGATTGCACACAGAAGGGAAAATTTAAAACATGAATCAGGGCATGTTGATGGGAACAAGAGTTAGTCGTATTCCAACAGAGATCATATTAACGAAGCACACCAGAGATTGGACCGATAAGACAGAAATGTAGCAAATTATACAAGAAAGAAAACGTATATCGCCAAATCGGTGCCTATTTGCAGTGGTAGTTTGCTCAACCGCAAACGAAGATCATCAATGCAAACGTAACTGCTACGTTTATGGTGGATGTAGGTACTTGCATTGTACAGTTGAAAGTTTTGAAGTGAGATAACAGAGAGTTTGCGCAACCGTTTCCATACATAAGCATCTCAGAGTACTCAAGTCCTTACTACGTCTGCACGTTCGAACCGAATCTTTTGGTAACTGTTTGTGAATGGTTTGCCGTAATTTTTTGTTTTGGCGAATGATCTGCTAACGACCATGATCCCAAAATTCTGGCAAACCATCCATGAACCAGCCTTTCAACAGCTATAGCAAGCGGCAAATGCTTAGTCGTGGAGGGGTGCTGGCGGGGATGGATGGCTCTCCTCTCCCATCAGATGGCCAGCACCGTGGAGTGTTGTAGGAGAGCAGGGGCTCGTTCTAAGCGACTTAGTGCCGACCAGGTATGAGGCACTCCTGTTGTCTGTCACCCTTTATGGCCAGCACCGTGGAGTGTTGTAGGAGAATAGGGCCTAGTTCTAAGCGACTTAGCGCCGACCAGGTATGAGGCACTCCTGTTGTATGTCACCCTTTATGGCCAGCACCGTGGAGTGGTGTAGGAGAGTAGGGGATCGTTCTAAGCGACTTAGCACCGACCAGGTATGAGGCACTCCTGTTGTCACCCTTTATAATCCGAGCACCTCAGGCAGTAGACGGTCGAGAACTAGAGCAGTGGACAGGGAGTGGAGCAGGAGACGGAGACGGTAACTCCAAAATGTGGTGGGGGGAGCAGGCTGTCGAAGGACCCCTCCACGACTAAGCATTTGCCTTTCGCTACAGGTGTATGGGGACGGTTTGAGCCACTGTCCAGACGGCAACTACCTGGCCACACGTGCAAACCTAACCCCTTTGTATTAGTGGAAAAACGGACAAAATGTGGATTCGCGAATGGTTGGTGGCTAAATGGTAACTATTATCACTGAAGTATGAAAGTCTTACCTTGGGTACTTGAGTCACAAACCAAGTTCAAGTGAGATTAGCTCCAAAGTGTAATATGGAGAAGTACTACTGGATACACCAGAGTCAAAGAAGGAACAAGAAGAAGAAATGCCTGCCCCTTGACCACTACTGCCTTCCTTTCACAAATGAAATACTACAGGATCGTTTGCACTGGCTTTTCCTGATGGTTAGCTGACTCCTAGAAAACTGCAAGAAACCATCCATGATCTAATACCACCTTGATAAGCGTTTGAGTTTGATATTGGCTGGGAATCGAAAAGGCAGTGTGTGGTCAGTTCTTGTCTGCTCTATTTTCTGTGGACTCGAATGATGATCAGAAAACCGGCTTCGCACAGTCAGAAAACACTGCGAACAGCCACAATCAGAAAAGAGCTAGAGAATAACTGCAAATGGCCCAATGCCTTTATGATCAGATATTTATCCGGTCATTAGGACAAACTGATAGGTATGTCTCACATACAGAAGAAATACATACCTAATATAGCCCTCTAAAATACTTAACTACACTTTCCCTGACTGAACTATGCGACACACTTTCTAAAACTTACCTACTATTTGTCCATCTTTATGAAAGGTATGGTACATTTTATTAAACTATTTATTAATATATCTATTCTTATGGATGTACGTCAAACAAGGTCTTCAAAATTCACGAAGACTGCCTATTTTTTTAGTAGCTTTTTATTAAACAAAAGACAAGGTTAGCTAAAGAGAAGCACAAGTAACTTTATGCATGACCGAAAGAAAACTGAAGAACAGTAACTTGGCCTCTAGATACGTAGGTACCCTGCGAAGTACGGACGTTCAAAAATCACTACAAACTCAAATACCCAACGTAACTTTTCAACTTACTCTTAGTTGCGCAAACTCTCAAAGGTACTGAAAATGTCTACGCCAGGACTGATGTCTGCCACCTCTGTACTGAGGCAGTGGAAACAGCAGAGCACATCCTATGTGAACTGGCACTTCCGGAAGGTTTTTTATAAATACCACCAATGTTGCCGGAGAATCATCATCAAGTAAGCCTCCTTCACTTTGTGAGAGAAGAGGCCATCAATCGGGTTCTTAAATGAAAATAGGGACAATATTGTTAATATTGTCCCTATTTTCTGGTCTCATCGACGAGGGGCTCAGCACCCTTCCCATTAAAATGAAAAAAAAAAAAAAAAAAAAAGTACGCTTAGCTGGATAATGCAATAACATGCACAATATGTCCTGTAAACGTACCCAAAGTAAACTTGAGAATTTCCGCATATAAATATTACTAATTGGTATGTTCTCACATAGTTAAGCCACAGAAAATGTCGGTGTTTTTAAATACAAATCAGATTAGCACTTATCTAGGTAGGAACCCGTTTTAAAGACGGTTAGTCGCCTGAATGGAGTACAAATCCTAATGCTGCTGGTAACGTATAGCCCAATAGTAACACAATCCTAGTATAGCAAGCAAGGTTAGTATACCTACTACCTAACTATTAGGTCTACGTATCGCGAAATACTCCAAAAATCAACGATAATAAATATCAATTTTACTGCAATTTGATTGAGAACATACCATAAATAATATACTAATTACATTTAACCTCCTTCTACCTTGACTACGGCAAAATATGACAAAAATGACTGACTTGTCGATGCCGAGCGATGCGTTGGCCTGCGAGATCGTAGAGGCGGACTTGACGGTTGTCGTGGGGCACGGCTATGAGGCCGTTGTTGGACACAGCCAGTTTGTTCACGGCCGAATCAGCTCTGATGGTCGCCAGGGGTGACCTCATGTTTCTCAGGTCCCAAACCTAAGGACATTCACAGACATACCACGGTATGAGGAGCCAGCGCAGTCTCGTCTACTAGGAAGATGTATAGGGGGAAGGTCAGCTGAAATGGAGCTAATTATAGCTATAATACATAGCACTGACAGAGAATCTAACGCCCCTGTTCAGGCATCCATTTCCTGGATACAGTTCAACATTGAGAACCATCTTACAAACCTATTTTGGCAAATGGAATTCAAATCTGTAGTGGAAACACAATAATGTACAATTTAAAATTTTGGCTCACCTTAACAGTTCTGTCATCTGATCCCGAGATAACTTTTTCCTGCTGCTTGGTGAATACGGCTGAGGTCACAGAGCTGAAATACAATCGGAAGCGAACATCAACAAATCTACAATAAATTCGATTTATTTGAAAGAAGCTAAAGACAAAATGACAGCGCTCTAAGCTCAGTGGGAAAAACAAGACACAGCCTGGGTGCCACGGCCATGCAGGTGATAAATAGGACGCCCAAGAGCGTGTAGCAAGATACAGGGTCATCTCCAGCTCCAGGCATAACCTAGCCTAGCCTATTCACTAAAAGAGACAGTGCAAATAGATTAATTATTTTGAAAATCTCCTGGGAGAGAGTCTCCCTCGGGAGACAGGTTCGTCTCTCAGGTTCGTCTATTTTACCGAATAGCTCTCAACCCGTAGCTACTTAGACATTGCCGCTCATGAATTGATAATATGTATATATTTTTAATGAACAGTCGACTTACCTATAAGAGATGAAAAAAGACACATCAAAATGACCGATATGGTGACTGATGAACGAAGGATGATTCATGATCACTAACAAACAAACGAGAAATGAGAAAGGGAGAGTCCCTCTCTCATTTCTCGTTTGTTTGTGACTCTCTGAGAGAGATCGAAAAAGCCAAGATGGCCGCCAAATCTCTCTTTTAGAAGTTACTGAATAACCCTGTAATGGATGCTATAAACATCTATTTTGCCAAAAGAGAGTCGGACCTGAGAGAGATGTCTCTTTGGCTTAGTGAATAGGCCCCCAGAAATGCCTGCCAAAGGAAAGCTCGGCAACGGACAAGCTGAAAAGTATGTGTGATCTGGGCATGACCATACACAATCCCCATGAATATTTACACAAATAAGAACTTGATATAGGCAAATTATAAATGTCCAAACTGGACAATTTAGCTTCAACAGAACATTGTAACCAACGACCTTAGCCTTGCTTCTGCTATGCGACTGCAGGTTGGACGAGGATAAAGCAGAACATTTTCTGTGAATGTGCGATAGATTTTGGAGATAAAAGACAAGAAGATCTTGGACACTACAGGATTGAAACAGATACTGGCCTACACTGAGGTTTATCCTTCTTAGCAACAAAATCAAAAATCCACAATAACCGTGGAATCCCCACAGCCTGAGCAGCCCTCGCGGGGGAAATAAAAATCGAATCGCCTGAGATTCTATTCAAATGAAGGTCCCGTGCATCACTGACAGGCAGCGAGCGAGATCAAACAAGTTTCACAGATTGACACGCCCTTACTCTGTGTGGCCTTGAAATACAGAAACGGAGTGGATGGGCTCCCTGAAGTCCCAGAGCCTGAAAGTGGTGTCTTGGGACGAGGTGACGACGAGGCGTTGCGAGTGATGGGCGCAGGTGTGAGTCAGCTCTTGGTCGTGACCTGCCAAACACAAAATGTCGAATCAAGACATGAATATTATTGGAATTATCTTCTTCAGGTAGGTATTATTAGTTATACGAGTATTCTCACATTAAATCAAACCTTTTCCTTTCAGCTTAACATTTCTTATTTTAAATTAAACCTTCACTTTCAATTAAACCTTTTTTATTTTCAAATAAACAGTTTCATAGGTAAATTTATATAATTAAAGATTTACAAATTATATACCTAAGTAAGCAAATTAACAGCTACGTAGTTAATTTACGTGTTACCAAATTAACAGAAAAAACGCTGCAAATCCCTGCACAACGGTTTATTATTTTGTATAGAATACCCTTCCGTTACAGATCACAGCTCTATGTATAGATAACCCGTCTATATAATTTATGATATGTACTATTCTATACATATTATGTAGATCGCAGACCCTCCGGGGGTTAGTACCTAACCCCGTACACGTTACTAGGTACCTACCTAAATCACGAGTTAAATGTTGCTAAAATAATTCTGCCGATGACAAACAGTACCTAACAAATAGAAACACACATAATGAAGTTCTGAAAAGAAATTGTTGATGAGGAGTGAAAAAAGTTGCGAAAGTACCTACCAACAAACTCCAGCCCCTTCTACGTAGAAGGTATAATGAACCGTTGTGTAATAATTTACCGTTGAGTAATGATTTACCGTAGTAATAATTTACCCATCAATAATACTTCAACGTTTGTTCAAGTTTCACTACCTACCAACAAACTCCAAACGAGCCATCATTTTTCAAATGAAATAATATCACAGAACAACCAACTCGACTTCATACTCCGCCAATATAATCAGGTGATCCCTAGCAATGATTTCATCTCCTCCAAATTTCCTATTGTGGGCGCGTCTCTGGTTACGAGATTTGGTTTGAATTGTATACAATTTCATTCACACTGGAGTCGAAAATGCCTGTCGGTGCAAACTTCGGGGCCTTACTGTGAACGAACGGCTGGACGTACGACGCTCCGGATGGTCTTAAAACACTCGCAAGTTCAAGAACTATTTAAAACCGTAAAAATATTCACGTAAAAAAATGGTATAGGCGTTTTGAAAATTTCAACCCCTATTTTGAACCCCTTACAGATGACTCACAGTAACGTCGAGCTTCGAGGACCAACTAGACCCCGAACGGAACCTATAACCCGAATTTCATCAATTTTCTTTCATGGTAACTAAGAAAAGTGGCCCGTACGGCGTACAGCGTACGGCGTACGGCGGACAGACAGAAATATTTTTATTGCAGTTTTGGATTCTACATACCTTGAAACGTAAACCATCAAATTTTGAGGGGGGGTAAGAATTTTTTTTTTCATGCTCGATTCCAATGGTTCATTATTGAAAATAATAAACCAAAAAGAGGAACATAAAGGTAACATTCAAATGGGGTAAACCCATCAGAACTGTCTCAAAATTTACCTTATACTATACTGACCTACTGCCGATTCATATCTATTCTACGTTCATCACCACATTACTTATCTGACTCAGGTTTAACTAGAAGTGAAAAAAAGAAGGTATAATTCAATGTGAAAAAGGTTGAATTGGAAGAGAAAAAGGTTCAATTAGATTAAAATCCAACATAATGCAGACACTATTTAGATAAATTCACGAAGGGTTTGTTCTTGGGATTGAAATGAGCGTGGGCCAGTCAAACTCTGTATTTAAAGGGGTTTGCAATCGTGCTTGTGATTCTATCATGACGCCAGTAAAAAAAACGAGCCAGAAATTCTCGAAAATGAAAATCTATAGTGCGTTCGATTTAAGGAAACTTTTCGGTGCGACAAAGCGGAAGGAACCATCTAAAATTTGATCAACACTATCAAATCCACAGACTTGGTTGAGAAGACTTTTCTATCGTGATAATTTACTTATTGCATTGATATGGGTTACAGTAATGTAGAAAGGGGTTATATGGGAGAAAAACTGTGCTAAACTCACAACTTACACATAATTTTACGCTGACTGGATATAACCCATGTTCTTATCCTCAATAGCTCATTGCCAGAAAAAAAAAACCTAAATTTTTCTGCAATTTGACCCAACCGAACTGGTTTCAGCATGAAAGAAAAGTTGAACGCTTTGAAAGTTAAAATCTGCATCAACCGAGACCAACTACACAGCTGTCAAGCTATGTTGCCACTTTTTTTGTGATTTTTCAATGTTTTTGTAAGGTGGAAACGTTTCAGGACTACAGCCAAGAACATAAAAACACAGGCACACCTAGTACTTGAAATAAAGCTCAACAACAAGAAATTCGGCATTGGATGTGATTTTAAGCATTCAATTTTATATAGCAGAAATAACTAACTTTAGGAGTTACATGGGCGTTTACTCCCGTTACAAATGATGGATTATTACAAAATCACAGAGGATCTGTCTGGCGTTGGTATTATAACAGGATTTTAATTTTCGAGTTACTGACAGAATCAAGTTGTTAGTCAGAAACACTAACAAGAAGCACACAACAGTGAAAATAATAAAATCTACCACCTACACCGTTCTGCCCTCTTAACCCTTTCACCCCTGGTGGGCCGTATATGTCCCATCATGTTTTTGCACTAATAAACCTGCTAGGACGAATGATGTCCCGGGAACTATATTACCTACTGTTTCAATTTTTCCAATCGTTGTAGGGTCTATGGAATACTACAATCCTTGTGGAAGAATGGATATGAATAATTCATCATGATTCTTGCAATTATAACATGGTAGGTAATGAAAACTGAAAACCAAAATGACTGTGGACTAACCTGCAGGGACTATTATATCCTAGGAACTGAATTATCTACTACTGCTTTAATTTTCCAATTGCTTTCGGGCCTGTCGAATACTACAATCCTTATCAAGAAAGAATGGGTATGAATTCATCATGCTTCTTCCAACACGGTAGGCAGGAAGACCGTGGGACAGTACAGTTCCACCTCAAAAGCGCTGAAAATATATAACCTAGATCACGCGGCATGTGCCTGCGAGGAAATCGAGTCAGTAAAGAAAATTTATGTTTAAGAACCAAAAATTGCAACCATGTATCATGTTTCCACGCGACTCTCCACTATACATTGTGCGCGAAAAGAATTGACGATCAAACTTGACTCGCAAAATCGACGCGCAAAAAATGCTAGTATCCCAGGGCTCGTTTCGATGCGACTCTCCACTATGCATTCTGCGCGAAAAAAGTTGACGCTCAAAATTGACGCGCAAAATCGACGCGCAAAAAATGCTAGTATCCCAGGGTTCGTTTCCATGCGACTCTCCACTATGCATTCTGCGCGAAAAAAGTTGACGCTCAAAATTGACGCGCAACATCGATGCTCAAAAAATGCTAGTATCCCAGGGCTCGTTTCCACGCGACTCTCCACTATGCATTGTGCGCGAAAAAAGTTGACGCTCAAAATCGACGCGCAAAAAATAGAGAGTTCCTAAGAGATAAGTTCATTAGGGAACGGCCACATCTTTTGGCCACATCTAAGGCGAGCAGCTAAGATGCTAACTTTGGATGCTAACCAATAAGTCCGGTTTGACAGAAGTGGTGGGGGTAGGAGTGAATTAAAAAGTAACGTCACTTAACTTAGCACAACGCGAAATCCATTCAGCTTCAGTAGGTATACTAGTATCCGTAGGTATACTCACTTTTTTATCCTAAGTTGATATCGCAACAATCTAGCAAATTCTTTGAAAGACGCTTGGAGTAACTTTGAAAGACGCTGGCGATGGCGAGGACCGACGACACATGACGCATTAAAAAAAAACGACAAAACGCGGCAAAAAGCTGTGCACTGTTACCCCTGAGTAAGGTTAAAGACGATTCCTAAAGTTTGTGCCCTGGGAGATAACGCGCCATATGTATAAGGCCGAATAAGTCGAACTTAAGGAAATAAGTTTGAACTTGGGCGACGCGCATGCGCAGTTGAGATACATCCGAACACATCTTCCCGACTTTAGTCTTTAGGAACTCTCTAATGTTAGTATCCCAGGGCTAAAACATGATACATGTTAAAAAACGGGTCCCACCTCTATATGACTACCTAACCTGCAGGACCTATGTGTCCCAGCAACAAACGTCGATAAAAGGTAAATTTACGTTCACCAGTCACCATGGTGAGAGACAAACGTTCCAAATGACAGACTTCAATACAATCAAGGTGATTTTTGTTTTAACCATGTGCAGACGAAAGTAATCATTCCCGGTGAGGCAGTGCAGTGAAGCTTGATTCTCAGCCGGGTTGAATGGGTTAAAATATGGCCTTCAGTGGCCCTAGTTTGGAAGTCTTTTTGCAGGTTCATGACATCATGGGTTTGAAGAGTTTCCATGCCAGTTTCTTTCTTGGGCAAGTAATTTTGGATATTTGCTGCGAGCTACTTCTCAGTAGACGCTGACAATGTAGAAAGGTACTGCACTAACTGCCTATTTTTGAAGGGTAAGGGCATTTCATGCTTATCGTGCAGAAAATCGTGCGTCGTACAGAAGAGTCAGGTTATCTATACAGAACACAATACCAATAAAATATTGACAGCAGTCGAACGGTTTGAAGGTGAGGTGGATACCTGACAAGGAGTGGATGAGCTCTTTCGTTTCGACATCGTAGAGAGCGGCAGTCCGATCCCAAGAAGCTGTGACGACTTGTTCCCCACCGGGCATCCAATCGGCATGGGCGACGACGCCGGAGTGGCCCACCAGCTCCGCCATCGGCGTTCGGAGCGTCGAAGAAACGACCGACCCCTCTAACTCGGCTTCGGGTTCGGCCTCTCCTCCACCGTCTATGTCCTCGTCGGAGGAACAAGTCGCTTTCTATAGAAAAATCATGTAATGAGCACAATTCCTAAAAGTGAACAAACTGAGTACCTAATGGCAGTTGTAGAGTTTCCATTAATCAGAGAGATGACTGACTTTCTCTGGAAACTCGAAAAAAAGGAAAATGGAAATGCAAAGCTTAGGCGAAAAGAACCGAAACTTGATTGAAAATAAAGAAAAGGTCTACCCCCGTCTCTGTCAAAAATAATGAAACTGGAAAAATAATAACGAAAGATGCTACCTTCGTGAAGCGGTGAAAAGGGTACCAAATAAATTGAAGGAAATGGAAAATAGAAAATTGCAAAAATGAAGCAATTGCAAGTAATGGAGGGGAACTGACTTTGAGAGGTTAGATTGACGGAACTAACGCACTAGACGAATAGCCAAGCCCACTTGATCCAACTGGGGGAGATCCACTGCCACCCCACTGACAGAATGCCTCTCAAGGAGAACATCAATGTTAGTCGAAAGGGCCAAGTATGTTAGCCGCATAGGTCCGTCCCGCCAGTTACGGATTCGTGATACAGTATTTAGAAGGCCCAAGGCCTGCTTTTTCCAATTGAAAGAATGCTCCACTCCTTACTACGCTCCTTTTTCGCTGATTCTGAATAGAATCCACTACATATGCCTATTCCTAAAACAGTATAACTCACAAACTCACTATTCGACCAATGGAATCGAACAAACTGGCTCTACAATATAATTCATTATGGAAGACCTTTTGGTCTATTCATATTGCCAAAAACGGAGAATTTTCGAGGTTTTCGAGTTTTGACATTCATGTCTACTTTGGCACACGAACTCGAAAAGCGTTACCAAAAAGCGACAGGAAAACGCGTTATGCACCATTTCTGATGATTTTCGCTTACAACCTATTAGTTTCTATGGAACTTCATGTTTGCCATTTTTCACCGTACAAAAATCGTTCACCACTCGTTGGAATCGTGATTTTATTGACCATTTTCTTGTTAACCGTACCCCCTTACCTTGCGCGGTAGCTGAGCTGAGCATGATGAAAAAAAGGTGGGTAAACAAGGTAGTCAGCATCATAGTTAATGAAGAAAGTCATTGTTTACAAGTATCGAATGTGGTAACCTTGCACCACCGTGTAACCCGGATCGTGGTAACCTTGCAACCTTTATGACTCCGTAAATTATCCCTAAATTGTTGTATTTCCTTTCAAGTCCTGAGTCCATGTTGTGATACAACATGAAAATGTCTCACTGTGTTGGGGACTTGTACGCAAGCGTTTTGGGCTGGGGGTTAAGTTATCGGTAGGTAGAGGTACATTTCAAGTTAATTTTTCAAATTAAATAATATCGCAGAACAACCAACTCAATTTCATACAGCCATCAGTGATTATAATCAGGTGCTCCCTAGCATTGGTATCTGGGCCGGATTTATACCGTTTCATTCATGATCATGTTGAAGTGTTAAGGTAAAAACGAACAGCCGGACGTACACTGCTCCGGGCGGTCTCAAAACATTTTCAAGTTCGAGATCAATAAACACAGAAAAACCATACTCTTCTATTCGGCAGTAATACTGCTTTCAGCTAGGTATAGGGACAGAATATTATGTTCATACTCGGAGAAAAAATTCCTATTCGAATGAAGGGAATCAGTTTTAGCCAGAAAACCCCTTTTTGCCCCGAGCCCTCCAGCTGATCCCAGTTAAGGTCTTCATGCACGTACACAGTTATGCACACGTCAATCCCAGTTTAGGGCTGAAAGGCGTATGAAACTAGCATGTCCTCAGAAGTCCATGTAGGTCAGTGGTTTAAACTATGTTTTCCAACCTCAACAGAAAGTTGCCAGTTGTTATTTGTCGAGTTTTCATAAATAAGTACTAGTTTCATATGTTTTCTAACTGATTCAAAGTTTGTGGGATTCATCTTTGTCAGATACTGCCAATAGTTTGCTGAGTGGGGTAGAAGACGAACAGGAGAAATAAATGTCCACCTGATCGATTAATACGTATTTATTAGAAAAACCACCGCATGTTTCTCGACATGACCAGTAAAACTGAATGGGTCTTATTGGGTTACCCACACTATTACCTTAATCAGTTGGTTAAAAAATGTTTTTTTTTGCACTACCCACGCTCTGGTTAAAAAATGTTTTTTTTGCACTACCCACGCACTATTTTTTGCTAGAAAAATAGACCAACCCTGATGAAGACCCTCCCTGTTGAATTGGCACTGATAAACGAATTTACTAGTAAAGCATAAGTAAAAATACGATCCAACTATCCATTTGTCTAAAACGGGGATTGACAAAATGTAAAAAAGTGGCATGTATTTACGAGAACTCACCGGATGTTGGCCGCCAGCCACATCAACATTGAACGCAGCATGCCAGATGTGAGCTGTTTGATCTCCCGATGCCGTGAGAACGAGATCTCTTGAAGGGTGGAACTTGATGGAGTTGACGGACCCAGTGTGGCCAACGTAACGAAGGACGACTTTGCCGGCCTCGACCAACCAGATGCAGGCAGTACGATCTGATGAGAATGTAAGAGATGACAGGTAGTGAGTTATCAAATTAGAACGTACAAAACCTACTGACGGTTTTTTCAACACAATTTCACCACCAAGTTTCCTCTTCTTGACTCCTTACATGACCAAAAAGTACGTTTATGTATTTCAAAACTCTCCCGACAGAAAAATTGGAACCGAGCTTACCTGCAGAGGCAGTGCCAATGAGGGGGACTCCCGCCCTGGCGACGTCCACGTCCCAGACGCCATCACGATGTCCCCGTAGCTCCTTAACGACACAGCAGCAGACCGACGGAGTTTTGAAGCTCGAAACGATCTTGGAAGTCTGTGCTTTGAGTTTATGAGCTGTCTTCAACTTCTGAGAAGGTCCTCCGACTTTAACCACAGGAATACCAAATAAGAACACGTCAGCACACACAGGAATACCAAATGAGGACACGTCAACAACGTTGAAATCATATGCGATGAAGGAGAGCATGAACTGTATTTGATGTTAAGGTACACGAAGAAGAAATACTTTTACAACACTCTAATTGACTTCGGAGTTGTGATACGGGTGAAAGGAGCTAAGAGTAGAAATGAGAGACTGTGCATGTGAGTACAGTTTACACGTCACATGAGTAGTTCATGCGTCACACGAGTAGAATCTCGTCAAACAACGTAGCTGTCTTGAGTGAGGGGCCCTTAGTGAACAGAATTCACTATGTATTCAATCACTGAATGTATTCAACGACAGTCCAATGCATCTCGGGAAAAGATGAGTCTGAAAAATTATGGAACAGGTAAGATGAATGGGAAAGGCTTGCACTCTGGAGCTGGAACGGGCCCGAGGAACTGGCCCCTCCATGTCCTGAGCTGAACCCGACAATGAAAGTGGTCTTACGCATCTCCAGTCAGTAACCCATTTCTACTCGTATCCAAAGTCACAAGAGTTCAAAGCAAGCTGTAATTGCTGTTACTTGTAATTCGAATTGGATGGGCTAAATGAACTCTCTAATATCTCCATAGAAAACCACTTTGTTATAAAACAATAGGAACAAAACTCAATAGTTATATAAATTTATTATACTCTTCGTCCCGACTCACGTTTATGTTTAGACTTCGTGACTGGCATAGCATCTTTATCCGTGTCTAGTGAATCGTGTTTGTCACCTAGGATGTTGCAATCCATGATGTACTGATCTCTCTCAAGCTTTTCGTTGAGGGCATCCACTTTGTCTTGCACTGAATCACCAAAAAAATTTAAATTAAATCCACTACAAATTTCTCCGCTACACAGAAAAATACTGAATCAGGAACACATTTTTGGCTCGTACGTCTAAAAAATATTTTTGTATCATGATTACACAAACCTAGAGGCACACGGAAGATATCGAGGTGGTTCCCTAACTTCTCCATTCACACCCAGCAGTCCCACCGGCACCATCTTCATACTAGTGCAGACAACTAGTACGTTATGTACCTATATGTACTTAAATTAATTACCTCCAAAACTGAAATTACATTACACGCAAACAATGGACATGACTGGTCTGAAACATCGAATTTTGTTTATCAGTATCGCGTAACACGCAAAAACAACGATGATGTGTTTAATGGATTAGTACCAAGAAAAGGGAGGATTTTTGGCAGTGTGGGTTTTTTTAATTAAAAAAAATTGAGAGCTTTCCTAGTGGAGTTACATTTTCTGTTGTGACCCATTCGGCCTGACTCCCCCCCCCCCCCCTCCCCCCAGAAGAAAAACATTCATGTTAAAAAATAAATGGATAAAAAAAAAAAAAAATGAAATCAATGAAAGTGCCTAGTTATATCAAATTGTAAGGGATTTTGTGGACCAATGGCAGAGGGGAAACTTGTAGTACTTACGGTGCAAATTTTCATTGTATAGTAGCTCAAATTCCTTCTCAATTTGCAAAAACAGATCTTGTAGTTTAGACCTGAAATTACAAATTACAATAAATAAAGTTTTTCCTAGATTAGGCAGTGTAATCAGTATTTGAGGATTCAAGTATGAATTGGGGTAGGAGTAGGAGTTGGCCTTGGTTGAGGTTGGGTCTACTGACGGTAACGTCAAAGGGTTGGTTCTGTCTAATGGCGATTCAATATGGCTGAATCCCTTGGCCCAAACCTTTGTTTGATGCGGATGAGAGGCAAAACGCATGCATTGGCCACCAACGTTCGTCGTATAATTACTGTTTGTAGACGTTGGTTTGCCTAGTGTGTATGAGCCTAATACTACACGGTCCACATGGTTATATAAAACAGTAAGGTTATCTTTTTGCCTAGATCCTTAGTGGTCATGAAGGGCACATATTATATCATCAATGATCGATTTACTGTGGTGATAAGGGAAACTGGCACAACTCCACGAGGATCCAACCTGTTTTAGTGAAGCTAAGTGTATCAGTGCCATTAGTGGTAGGGTTAGGGTATACTGTGTATTGTCACAGAGATAGTGAAACTGTGTAAAAACATTAACCTGAGTACAGGAGGAAGCCCAACATCTCCTGCCACGTCAGATTTGAAGCTTGAGTCGAGCACAGAAGGCGAATCGTGGTCGTGGGACCCCAGGCTTCGCGGTACGGTCCCTCCCACAGCAGACCTTTTACTCTTGGACTTGTTCATCATCATATCGGCAGATCCAAGTATTTAAGCTGTTTGTATGCCCATAACTCTCTGTAAAAAAAAAAAAACGTAATGCTGCCGAAAATAGAACCTACAACAGGAGTTTGCAGAAATAGGATTTTTTAAAAATTTGTTGGCAGAATAGGTAGAGGCGTCGCACAATGAGTTGGCTTGAGTGATTATTAAAGGTGCGGCGACACTGCCACCGGACTTGACTTGACTTGACCTCACTTGCGTGCCCATCTGAACCCATCCTTTGCATTTCAAAGGGGAGCGGTGAGACTGCGACCGGACCTGACTTGACTTGACTTGAGCCACCCACCGGACTCCGTTTTGATCCGGTCTGGATGGGTTGAGACCTGACTCTGGTCCCCCCTCTTTCGCGATTTTCAAACCCTCGCACCCCAACAAGCCATCCACCGCAGCTCCCACTGCTCTCTTCTCATCCTAAAATAGTTCTGAAATTGCACATCGTTCAGTTTGGCGAATAGTGTGAAATTCACCTTATTATCCACGTTTGGAAACATATGGTGACATCCACGACTTATTCAAAGAAAGAAAACTTGTCACTAGTTCTATTTCTTCATCAGAATCGGATTCTGATTCTAAATCACAAATAATGGCTTCCATTTCGGAGGACATACTCTTGTGACGTCTAAGAACAAACCGGACTGGTTGGATTCCGGTGACTCCGGTCACGTTCAACCGGCCGGACGGTCAAGTCCGGTGGCAGTGTCGCACCCCCCTCCAGTCACCAGTCCGGTGGCTCCGGTCAAGTCAAGTCTGGTGGCAGTGTCGCCGCAGCTTAAAGGTGCATTGGGGATTAACAGGGTTCCCACAAAGCCTTGCAGAACCGTCTCATTTCCCTGTTCCCCGCTCGAAACGCAGTCATTTCCCTCCAGGAATCTTACCTGCAGTTGCCCGTATTTATCCAAGACTACTGCAGTCTAACTCCTGCTAAACGTTTTGAATTCTGGCCAACTCATCGTGCCACACCTCTACGACACATGTCCATATACACCAGGCACCAAACATTGATAGGGCACCTCCACCTGTAACTGTAGAAGCTAATCCAAGGGTGTAACTGGTTGGGACTTAGATACTGCACTCGCTTTGCTTAATGAACCAATTGGAAAAATTTCCCATGCATTCTTCAAATTCATTTCCTAAGATCCAACATCCTCAAAAACCCTAAATTTGGGCTCCGACGTAAAACGAATTAAATGGAAGACAAATATGATCCTTGCACCTTGAATCGTTTTTGCAAATTGATGGACAAGTGGGTAAGCGCTCCATGACTCAGTAGCTGGAATCGGGATGGTGGCTGTGGTCGTACGTTCGAATCCCAATGGCTCCTCCTCACAACCTCGGGCAGCGAGGCAATATCCCCATTTACAAGGGTCCGACACTCGCCAGGCAGAGCCAATTTCGACTATGGTGTACGTGCGAGTCAGTACTGATTGTGTAAATGGAGAGAAAAAATAAAAAACTCATAGTTTAGCTCGTCAGCTCAGGATGGACGGTTCAAGCGGAGTGAAAACTCGGGGGTTTGGCTCGAGGAGGGGCCAGGGCCAATAGCCTGGAATGCCAAAGGGCCCATAGGGTAGTCTCGAGCAAAATCATCGAACCAAAATCTGAACGACTGTGACGCCTGTTCAGGAAGGGCGCAAAGCTCCGCCTGTAATGGCAATTTATTGTACCTTTCAAAAATACCAAAAGATGCTATTGGAATCACATCACCAAGGTATTTCCCTATCACAACATGGCGGAGCATCCTTAGTGTTAAGTGATGTTAATCCAATAATATGGGACAGTACGGTAACATGTAGGAGAGAGGCACTTCATTGAGGACATACAGGGTTAACAAACATCCTACTTTTTATGCCCTGTCCTCCCTCCTTTTTGAAACTGGCTCAATTTGTCCTACTTCTTGAATCTACTGTCAAAATACAATGAATAAAGTGACAATCGGGGGTTTTAGGCAAACAAGGAGAGAAAACATTTTCAATTTAACCTACCAAACAATTATTTTTGTTGTGTTCAACCCTCATTTGTTCTAATACATACAAAGATCTTACCTCTTTGTAACTGTAAGTTACGTGACTTTTGTGATATTATTTGTCGAACAGGAGTAGTTCCTACTGCTTAGTCTTTGCTGCCATTCCCTCGGATCGAATGTTTTTTCCCCCCGCTTTGTTTAATGGTGTTTCACCCCGGAGGAGTAAGAAGAGTGTAATGTACTGAAATATGTCGTAGAGAACTGAAACTTTCAGTAGGATTGGGGGCCTATTCACTAAGCAAACAACATATCTCTTTTCTGTCCATCTCTTTTTATTTTTATAGTATCCATGACAGGGTTATTCAGTAACCTGTAAAAAGGTTCGTTCTTAGTGGGCGTTCTGACAGTTCTCGAACTCATAAGAACTGGGACGGTAAATCGCAGTGCGTTTCTGCACTGCGAACGATTTCAGAACTGGAAGTGGAAAAATGGAAATGCGCATGCGTCACCTACGTTCTTGAGTTCCAGTTCTGACAGTTCCGAAAAAAATCGGGGATAGTTAGAACCGTTCGGAACTAGATTCGCAAAACACTGCGAACGCAGAACTCGGCGTTCTCGGCGTTCCGGAACTGGGCGTTCTGGCACTGCGAACGACAAAACTCGACTGCGCTTGCCCAGAACCGTTCGGAACTGGCAGAATGCACACTGAGAACGAAGCTAAAGAGATAGCTGGCGGCCATCCTTACATTCTCTATCTCTTTCAAAAGGTATAGAAAAATTACGCCTAATTAGGTGCCTTCTTGAAAGTATTTTTTTCTCATTTCTCGTTTGTTTGATAATGATATCGTGTATGATGATACACGATAGTAATTTTAATCATTCATCATTCATTTTGATCGTGCATCTTTATCCATCCCATAAAGGTAAGTCGATTGTTAATTAAAAATCTTATATAAATAGGAGCTATTCAGCAAAATGGAAGGACGAACATGGGAGATCTATGAAGAGACTGTCTCCCAATGGAGACTCCCTGGAGATTTCAAAAGAGATAATCTATTTTCACTATCCCTTACAGGCCCCCAGAATTCTCACTTTGTTATCAACCCAAGTCAATCCAAAAATAGTTTATTTTCAAACTGTAATATTATATTTTTTTTAATTTTCAATAAAACACAATGATTGGTTTAATTTGTTGTTACTTTTCAACGTGTAACCCTCCCTGAGTTCCTGAGTATTTGTACTGTGTAACGTACTTACATTTTCAAATCTATACTTTCAAAGTATCGGTACCTACCTAAACATTGAAGAAAAAAGCGGTTGACAATTTTATTTTTTCAAGCACGAACAGAGGTACCTTTTACCTTACACTGTACCCTACATTTTCATGCAGTATGTCCTACACCAGGTGATCAACGTCCTACATTTTCATGTGGTCTGTCCTACCTTCAGAAAAAATTAGACGGTAACCATGCTTATTTAGGAGAAAGGAGTAGGTACCCACTAATTACTGTTTAAATTCCGTTTTAATAAAATATTTATGACAAGAAGCTCTATGAAAATGATTAGGTTAGGTAAGTAAATGAGTACGAAATTCCATTATAATTTATAATTAAGTTATATTCCATTATAATATAAGTCTTCGCACTCAAGGTTTCTCTAACTGAATGGCGGGAATTGATAGGAAGACGTCACTTACTTAAGACGGAAGACAGAAGACATGGAAGGATAAGGTATCCTAAACGATGGGAAAATCGGAGAGAAATTGGACGGCGGAAACGGCCTTGGGGGTATTTATGCTCCAAGTAAATTACCCGGGAGCCTTCATGAATAAATATTGGGGGGTTTCAAAGGAGTAAACGACGGTTGTGAATGCCACAAATATGATAATTTGCAAGCTAGCAGAATAAGGACAAAGACTAACAAGGAAAACCGTGGATTATTGTTATTTTTCAAGAGGGAAATGATCACGTAGTTTTCCCAATTGATAACGAATAAACGTGATACAGCTTATCATCTCCTACACAGAGTCAACTTTGATTCATTTTACTTGATCACGTACAACTAACATGATGGAGCAAAAAGCCAACTTGTTGGGAAATGAGGAAGGTCACGGGAAGATCAATACGGCCTAAGTATTTCTACACCAGTTTTTCGATTATGTCTGTCTGTCTGTCTTCTCTTCCTCTGACCGTGGTCAAGCCGCGTGGTCACTGGTTATGTTCTTCGATCCTTATGGGTTCTTTGTTCAATCCTCTCTTCAAGTTTTCTTCAGTGATTCACCCTCTCTACCTATTCGCTCTGTCAGCCCTTTATGTTGGTGTTTGCGCTCTATGTAAATCTTCACCCTACTGTCTATCAGATTGGAGCACCGCACTCCATGAGAACACCCTGTAAACTTGTCAGTTTGTCCACATCCTCAAGTGCCAAT
The DNA here is from genome assembly GCA_954871275.1 of Leptopterna dolabrata. Lineage (NCBI taxonomy): Eukaryota > Metazoa > Arthropoda > Insecta > Hemiptera > Miridae > Leptopterna > Leptopterna dolabrata. The sequence continues at coordinate 28,357,218 of OX940987.1, read as the reverse complement.
TTCAAGAACTCATGTATCTGGGTAGAGCCGTCAAGGACATTTTTTATGACATTGAGATATTTGGTGCACTCGGTTAAGGTATGTGAAACCGTTTGTGCAACCCCTGCATTGCATTGGTTACAGAGTGGGCTTTGAGTAGGCTTCATGCGGTGTTTGAATAGGTTGTTATTGGCATGCCCAGATAGTATACGATTTATGTCAGTAATTTGCCTGTTGGTGATGTCTCTGTGGTTATAGTACCACGGCTTTACGGCAGGAATGCTATATATGGCTCTGGTCCATTCCCCAGTTCCACCCCCCAGCTCATAACTCCCAACCCATTCCCCTCTCAATCTGCTCCGCATTTCATTGGCACAGTCGACGTATGCGGTCCTGAGCCCTGTAGGCATTTGATCTGACCGTTTTACCTGGTTGGCGAGGGAGTCTGCCTTTTCATTTCCTGTCAATCCTATGTGTGAAGGTACAAACTGGAGACGGAGTGTGTATCCCTCGTCAAGCCTTCGTTGGAGCTGTTGAATCAGACGTAAGAGGCATACAGGAGGCAGGTCACCCTGTTTTAAATTGGCAATGGCTTGTAGAGCGGATTTTGAGTCTGTAAGGATGACAAGTCTTTCCTTCTTGTCATGAGCAGAAGCATGCGATAAAGCTAATGTTAGGCCCTCCAGCTCAGCCTGATAGCTAGTGGAAACTGGGTGGAGCTTCACTCCGCGACCCAAGTTATGCGACCCACACCACATTGCTCCAGCCACACCCTCCACACCTCTGGCACCATCTGTGTATATTTGTGTAAAATTCGGGTATTTGGATACAAGATATTCTCTAGTTTTGCACAGATGTTCCACTGGTGTTCCTTCACCTTTTTTTATTCCTGGAATTGACGACGTGACCAGTGACCCCCAACCTCCACTCGGCACCATGATTTTTAGTTGCTGTTCATTTGGGAGAAACATTTTCATTTCTTCAGCAAAGACCTTCATGCTTTGAATACTAACTTGGAGCCGATGGTATTTGTTGCTGTATCGGTAGTACAAATTTGTTTGGAGTTCGTTCAGTTCCTGCCTAGCTAGCATGTTATTGATGTATAAGTTTACATACTGGAGATATACTGCATGACGTGCTTGAAACTCCATTGGCAGAACGCCAGTTATAGCATGAATTGCGGTTACAGATGTAGTCCTGACCATACCAGTTATTCTTCGAAGAGCAGCATTTTGCGAGCATTGCAGGTGTTTAACAGCATTCGATGACTGATTGAGATAGATGAAGGCCCCATAATTGATTTTAGGGAGAATGACAGACTTGTACAGAGTCATTTGGTCGTCTGGATGGTTTCCCCACCTGGTTCCCTTCAAATATGCTAGAGCATCTATGTCCATTTTTACTCTTTGTTTAATGTATTTAACATGAGCACCCCAATTCAAATTATCATCGAATAACAAGCCCAGGTATCTGACGGTCTTCTTCTGTTCAATAACACCAGTGCTGCCCGAGATGGTCAAGATAAGATTACGGTCGTGTCTTAATGAGAAGTCAACAATGTTGGACTTTCCATAATTTATGTGGAGGTTCAGATTGTCCAGGCTGGCAGTGATGGAGTATAGGTCCGACTGCAGTCGGTCCAAATTTTCGTGAACCTTCTTGCCGGTAGCATACATGGCCATATCGTCCGCATATGTAATTATTTTTGTGAGATGAACTTCTCCTAGTAAGGTGGCAGAGTAGATGTTAAAAAGGATAGGCGAAAGGGTTGAGCCTTGATCCAATCCAACGTTGCTGTAGATGTAGTGTGCACCATCCGTATAGGTTTTACCTGTAAAGAATTTTGCTACCCAGTCGGCTAAATAGGTTGGGAAATTGAGCCGCACCATTTCCTTATGAAGTACATCTATTCGAACATGATTAAAAGCAGAGACTACATCCAAAAACAAAACTTGAGTGGTCTCGCCATTGTTGTGACCACATATGATATCCTTAGTGAGAGTCAACAAGTTATTGTTGGTGCTGTGTCTTCTTCTGAAGCCGTGCATATTGGAAGGAAGCAAATTGTTAAGATGGATATGACGATCTATCCTGTTTTTTAGAATACCATTCAAGAGTTTGGCTACACAAGAAATAAGAGCCAAAGGCCGGATGTCTGCAGAGGTGAGATTAGATTTCTGGTTAGGATTTTTTTTGAGGTAGAGAATCTTGATATTTTTCCAATCAAGAATAGGAAGAGCATTTTTCAAGCAGGCGTTGTAGATTTCTATCAGAATTATTTTGGCTGCAGTGGGAAGATGATCAATCATTTTGTAGGTAATACCGTCTAAACCTGGGGCTGATTTTTTGTTGCACTTAGAGATGGCGCAGTTCAATTCATGCAAGGTGACTTGTTCGATATCATATGATTGCTGGTATGGAGGGCAGGGGGGAGTCGGCCTGGGGTCAGTGTTAGCGATTTTCATCAAGACGCTGGAACAAAGGTCTTGGTTGTGCAGTGGATCAATGCCAGATTGGGAAGTTTTGCTCCTATTGGCTCCAAATTTCTTTATTAAGCGCCATATGCTGGTGTCAGCCGGATCTGTGGTACGCATTTCACTGCAAAATCTTTGCCAGCCTTCGTGTTTAGCCCTTTTGATGATCATTTTTGCCTCATTATCTAGACGTTGATAGACCCTGAAATAAGCAAGGGTCTTGTGCGTATTAAAATCATAAAGTGCATGTCTACGATGCAACACAGCAGCGCCACACTCATCTGTCCACCAGGGAGTATTACGTGAATATCGAGTAATATCTCCTTTTAATTTTGGTAGATGTTCATCAGAAGCGTGGTAAATAGCGTCAATAAGTAGTTTGTATTTTTTTTCATTGGTGAGAGGTCGACCATTGAGAACTGTTAGTTTTTCTAAGACTGCCTTGGTGTAAGATTCCCAATCTCCACCTTCCATCTTCCATTTTTTAGTGGAGTTTACCAGAGTGTGGTATTCATTCCTCACCTCAATTGAAATAGGAAGATGATCACTGCCTCGGGCGTCTTGAGTAACATTCCATGCCGTTATGAGAGAAGTGTCCTCGTCAGAAAGGGCTATGTCAGGTGAAGTGTTTCTCATACCCGGGCAGTTGACTCTGGTGGTGGATCCATCGTTAAGCAACGTGAGTCCATATTCCTGTATCATGTCGTACAGAAACAAGCCTCTTACATTGGGAATTGCTTGACTCCAGGCTTCATGATGTGCGTTCCAGTCTCCAGTGATAATGAAGTGTTTACCCCAGCAAAATCTAAATATTTTTTGAAAGCTAGCGGGAGGTAGATACTCATGTGACGCATAAATATTTATGATGTAGTAAGGTCCCATTCCTCCCAGATTTAGTTTTACTACTTGTGTTTCAAGTTCATCGTTCCCTAATTCAATATTCACATTTTCATAAGTAATATGGTTTTTGATGAGTGTTACTAGACCTCTCAATCCCCAGTATCCAGCATTATCTTTTCTTATCGTAGAATATCCATTTACGTTGAAAGCTTCATTTGGTTTCAATCGAGCTTCCTGGACTAGGAATATATCAACGTTTTCTGTGGCCATGAGCTCAATCTCACCTTTTTTATTTTTTATGTTGCGAGCATTCCAACTGATTATTTTTATGTTATGTTGAGTGACAAACTTTTTTGTACTATGTTTTTCGATTATGCAGCGTTTATGCAGCTTATGCAGCTTTTATAAGGTCGATTATGCAGCTTTTATAAGGTCAAGTTGAGCTACAACGGTCAACAATGTAGTCAAGTTCACTCGATACTTGACATTCTCGAAATTCACGGAGGGATATAAAGAGAAATGATGACAAATCGAGATAGTTACAAATAAACTTACTATTTGCTGCATCGCTTCAGGAATATTTATGAGCAGTTTGACCAAAAAATCGCCAGGGCCGAGGAGCTACGAACTTCACAGTTGACACATCGAGAACAAACAAAAACCAGTGCACATACTGTTTCCCTTGAGTTACACCGACAATTCAGCGGAACATTACAGATTCAACATTACGTAAAAATATAACAGGTGGAAGTTCTTAAGGGTTGGTCAGTAACTACAATGCTCTCAACGCCGACGTTTCGACGGATTTATTCGTCTTCTTCAAGGCTGTACAGAAGGAACAATATGGACTTACGAAGATGGAAAGTACAATAAGGATCCAACATAACTGTACTTTCCATAACTGTACCTTCTTCTGTACAGTCTTTAAAAATGCCAATAAAATCGTCGAAACGTCGGCCTGGAGAGCATTTGTAATATTACTGACCAACCATGAAGAACTTCAACCTGTTATAAATCGAAAGTGGTCGGGAAAAAACTCGAATCACATCAGGTAAATACCTACCTATTTCACCCTAGCAAGCTCATTGCGAAAATTGGTCGCAATCATGCAACCAAGCACTCTTGAGTACCCGCTACCGAGAAGCACAAGCTGTTTGAACGAACGTACGTTCGTACTACTATCTACAACATACAATCGGTTTTAGAATTAGTGTAATTTGATTGGTTGTAAGGGGGTGGAAGTAAAAGAACGAAGTCCTACGATTGGTTGTTGGCAGGAGTGTGAGTCAAAACAGCTGACTTTTCTGGTAGTTTCCCGCGAAAATTTGAATGGACTTTTAGACTGACGCAAAATTATTTCCTCTGCAAAATTTGAGATCCTGTCTACCTCTAGCTATCTTCGTTTCTGATAATATATCTGACTTATAGCAACTCAGGACTCATGCAACAACTGATGTCTCTAGTCTGACTGAATTCTTTGTAGTTCCATGGGTAACACTGATGAAAACAGCTGACAGGTCCAAGTAAAGTTTCCCCGCCTACTTTCAGTACTTTCAATTGTTTGAATTACCGAATCGGCTAAAGTGGCCGTGAGGTAGGGATGGGACATCGAAAGAAAATATCGATATCGATGTCGATGTCGATATTTTGTAGACAGCATCGATAACGATGTTTTATCAAGCCAAACATCGATATTTTCGATATCGATATCGATATCCCTCTTGCCTCTTCTGCGCGTTTCTACGAAGTGTACCTTCAGAACGTTTGTTTTCTGAAACTGGCAACATTTTGACGCCCCAGCGCAATAGGCTGAACGCAGAAAATCTGAAGAAACTTGTTTTCCTCCAGTCACTCGACGAAGAGTTATTTTTCTAATCAAGTACATATATATTTCAGATTTGGAATGTTTTTTATTTTTAGTTTGTAAATGACTGAATTCGGAATAAAATGTTTCTGTTTCTTTTTTTTTTTACTCAAATATTTCTGAAAATGAAAATAAAGTTATGGTGAATTTAGGTTGATGTAAAATTCACCATGAGAGGTGGAGGTAGTTGGATGTTGGATAGGAGTGAATTTAAGAATGAATTTAAGTAATGTGTGTGGTTTGGATGTGGTTGCGGTTAAGGGCGGACCTCCACCGAGCGTGTGATAAATTTCGTCAGGTTGGTTAAGGGCGAGACCTCCACCATACCTGACTAAATTTATGTGTGTGTGCGAATTTAGAGTGTATGTTCGTGCGGTTAAGGGCGGACCTCCACCGAGCGTGTAGTGTGTGTCATCTGGATTGGTTAAGGGCGAGACCTCCACCTAATTCTGATGAAATGTGTGAGTGTGATTTTACTGTGGAATGATTGGTGTTAGAATTTAAGAGGTGAATTTGAAGAGAGGAGGTTGAGGATAGAGAGAGAGTAGCCAGCAGCTACAGGAAGTGTAGAATGGCGAAAATGGCGCAGGATCCGGGGTTATATAGACCCTGAAGCCGGCTCCAGGTTGTGTACCGGATCCTGCGTCGGTTGCCCCAATCTTACCGTTTATTGCCATTAACTTATTTCTACGGGTTGTTTTAGCGAGAACTTAAGTCTACGGAGTTGGAGTTCCGGGAGGGACTCACGACAAAAGTCATTGATGAAGTGAGCACTTTTGAGTATTTTATGACCTGTAAGAAGGAGTAACATGTGGTTCAAGGAAGAGTGGGGAGGGGATCCAAGACGCAACAGCTGGTTGAAAGGGGTTTTCGGCCGATATTATCGGACCATAACATCGATATATCGATGTTATCGAATGTGAGGCATCGATGGCGAAAAATCGGAATATCGAAGTAAAACATCGATGTTTCGATAATATCGATTTCGATGTCCCATCCCTGCCGTGAGGCCATTCGTTAATTTCTCTGTATACGTACAGGTTTTTTTTCAACACATATAAGATTCTTATACCTGTATTCTTTCCCGACGAATGTTTCATCCATGTTTTAAACGATTCGACGTTTGACAGGGCGGGAGAGTCAAAACTTCCATGTTTGACAGCTGACATGTGATAACAACTGATAACGTTTTCCGACTCCGAGCTCTGAGGTTCGCCAAAGTTGTGAAAGGTCGCTCCTCGCCGCTCGCCCTCCTTGTGGAAACTCCGTGAGTTTTTGTTTACGATTGTCAGTATTGCCTTAGTTTATTTAAGAAAAAAAAACCCTCTTTGAAATAAGTGACCAACCGCTGCCGGTATTCAAGACGGCTGTGCGTCGTTGTTCGAACTCGAAATGCCCGTAAAAATCCTTCAATATCCCTTTTGGCGTATCTATTTCCGTTGCCTGGGCCTCCAGGGGCTGGCTGGCCCAGTACCAAACCCCCTTCTCTACTTTCCAGCGAAATCTCTTGTTAATTATAGACTAGGTTCTGCCTGGATCAAATTCAAAAACCCTCCTCCGCACTTATTATTACCCTTCTATTGTGTCCCAACGTATCGTCCTCTAAAGTGGCAGATTTTTGTCAGCTACCTACCAATTTTTTTCCAGGAGGGTAAGTCACGAATTTGCCCGACTGTATTGATATCCTGAGTTATTTCACAGTTTTTCATTGCCTTAATCAACATAATTGTACTAGTTTCTGGCAGTGGCTTCACAACGATTGCTTTGAGCGCTTGAGTACTTTCTGGTGGGTACATTGACCTTCGCATGTGTACATCGTTTGAAACATGCTAAAACACCAAAAACTCGATAGCCTTTGAAACGAAAAAACAACACTTTGTTTTTCCGTATTACTCCGCATCTACATTGATACACACATACTTTTTTCGTTGGGAGTATTTATATCCGTGACACCAATTTCTGAGTTGACAGCTGAATATCTCCTCTCTGCTTGGGTTTTCACACAGTATTTTGAGTCTGTTTCGTATGTTTAACTTACTCGGTGTTGGGAAAGGTAGGTTAAATATCAGAGGGTCACTGAACTCCGAGATTACCACGCCTGTCTGCTGCCAGCCGCCCACCATCCCAATTTATTAGATCAGTAGGTCATAAAACTGTATAATTATATCGAAATTGCTGACCTGAATAAAGTGGTCAAATAGAACTTCAACAGACTCAGTGCTCGAAATTACATTATACCTAGGTACCTACCTACTTTATATTGTTACATCTAACATACCCAGTCAATAATTAATACTATATTACAACCGATAGTGGATAGTTTATTAAGGCTTAGTCAATCTTATACTCTGTTAATCTTAGTTTGGCTGTTTGAGCTTGTTAATCGGGGCTTTGCATTTTTTCACGTTTGCATTGGCCATTAAAATTGACAACAAACTTGTAGGGATGCGAGCAACACTGATGATGAGAGACTCGTTTGTTTTGTTATTTGTAAAATATAAGTTTGTATAGAAATAAATCAGTAATTAAAGCTCCAATTAATGGTTTATTTTGATACAAACTGATACTCCACACCTTCAAAACTAAACAACATCTTAACAGTCTCTCATCATCAGTGTCGCCAATTCTCTTCAAACTAGAGACACTGGAATAAGGAATTTTCATCTATTTTTGTTGTTGAAAATATTCAGAACTCAGGGAAAAGTGGTAGTTTGAAGCCCGTTTTATAAAACAGGCGATATTGTTTAAATGTGTGTGATTAAAAGTAAAAATGCGGCAAGAAAGTACCTATCAGGTCTATTTACATCTGATTGGCTGATGGCCCAAGGAGGCGGAGTGAAGCTTCAGAGATGAAGGTTCTCAGTGATGCCAACAAGCCAACATTAGCAATGGCAAACCTTCCTGGCAACCTTCAAGAATATTTGCTGTGACTTCGTGTACCTCTCCTCGGTTTGATTTTGAGAACATATTTTAAATTTATTTATAAACTAGCTGTTCCATCCATTGCGGTTCTGTACATAGTTTCGACTGATGCTAAATGCTAGTGCCCTAAGCAGGACTTGAGTTGAACTACTCGGCGATTTACCTAATACGTCGGTTCTAGCGGGAACTCAGCAATTCAAATTTCATACTCCTTTTCTGCATAGACTTTCTAAAGTAAGCACCTAATTATGTGGTCAATAAGTGTTAATTTCAATTGTTGAACAGAATTTGGCAAAAAAAAGAGATTTTATGACCCAAAAAAATTGCCCATTACCATTGTCTCTACTAAAAACATTGCTGCGTCAGATTTCTGGTTATGTGAACCTAGCTTACGTGTCATCCTCTGTAACCAAACAGGTGAGAGGGTGAGTGCAGAGGAGAAATGAACAGTGAGGCTCAACAGTTTTGCCTGAGATGGCACAACTACTCCACATCGCTGTTGGCCAGCCTGCCCCGCCTCCTTGACTGGGACGACCTAACTGACGTTACGCTCTACGCAGGCGGCCTCTCTGTCAAGGCACATCGGATAGTTCTGTCTGCCTGCTCGCAATACTTCAAGGCAATATTCAAGGTAAATTACAAATTTGATCTCGAAGGTTGGAATTTTCTGTAATAAAATGTTGTATTTTCGTTAAGGATAATGTAGGTACCTTACCTTCTTTGGGCTTCGAATGATGGATACAGAGCCCTTATGGTATGTTTGTCTTCACCACAGCCACTCGATCGCAACACCTGCAATGAGCCTTTCTCCTCCTGGCTTAAAGCCCCAGTGGTACGGTTTTACCTACGTACATTATTGCTAGATACTTGTCTTACCCATCTACCTAGATAGTACTTTGAAAACGTCCACTTATCACATCACCTGTCCATGAGTTTATTTTGAATCGTTGCCAAGTATTGCATTGCTAGGCGTTGGATGTTCAAGTTTCATTCTCATAAATCGTTTATTGTTTAAACGTTTTCCGTCAATTTTCAAGTTGCAATGTTCTTTGTTGTTACGACAATAGTTCATTTCACCATATTTCCTCTTGCATACATGAACAACTCTCCCGACGAACTTTCATCTACCTTAGAACCGTTGGAAATCACTTTAATAACAACTTCTTTAGACGATTCGAGCGTTCGGTATATCCCTTGTGGTGAAGAAGTCACGGTTCACGCCTTTGTGAATGACCGTAATGGGATACTTCATAAGGAGAAACTGCCCGATGGGTATCAAATAAAATGGAATTGTCATATGAGGTTAGTCATATTGCTACGTATATAGTCGTACATTTACTATGTGTCCCAAAGATGCCTTTTCTGGCAGAGGAGAAGTTGGAACTATGCACCCAGGTGGTTTCAATGACCTAGGTATATGTATGGAAAGTTGGTGAGACGTCAGGTATGTATCTGCTATGTTATAGACTCAATATTGCTCCATACCAAACTTGTCGTGCAGATTTTAATACGGTTTTCTCTTCAACCTCTCCAAAGGATTCACCCGATTTGCAATGTGCGTGGGAGGAATCAGCTCACCGCTGTTTTCTATGACCTCAACTGTGGTCAGAGGTTCTCTCCATTAATAGAGATCTACAACGAAGACAGCAATTACGTCAAACACGAGTCGCTGAAGCCCATTCAGATCGGTCCTGCTGCCAAGAACTGCTCTATGGAAGTCGATTGTGTGGAAAATTGTGACAAAGAGCTCAATCCTGGAAAGGAAATCGAACTCCACATCAATGGCCTTAGGGAACATGATGACAAAGCGGTTTTCGGAGTTGCAATGTACAGTGGGATAAATGGGGATCTCTTGTATTTAGGTAAAAATACGTAGTTTGGCAATAAGTGTCATGTTTCTGCCCATTTATAATTACAAACTTTAGTTCTTGGGGTTAACAGGTAGGTTTTGTGTGGCAATCTATTTGTAATGTGGCATTTAGGCTGTGAAATAAATTTAGGCCTTTAAGTTCGTTACTTTCATAGTTAGGCTGCAAGTGAACATGATGAATTGTCATGGATTCATGATGAGTTTACCTAAGGCAATACCAATTTCAAACGGACTAGGTTGAGTCCACTTCCCGTGCAGGCGCGTAGCGTCAGGGGTACCGGGGGTACCGGCGCTACCCTACACGAAAAATGAAAAAAATTACATTCCGTAGGTAGGTAGCAATTTGAATTGTTCACTCATAACTCCATCCTCCATGACTCTCCCTCCATGAACTATCCTCCAACCTCCATGTCTGCCAGTCATGGACGAAAAACAGCCAAGTATCGATTAGTCGATTAGAATCATATGGTTTTCGGCAGGTTTCGAATATTTGAAATCTCAAGGTCGCTGGGGTACCGCTACCAGTCTGCGGAGGCCCAGAATCCGATGTGTGTGTGTCTCTACATCGTCTGTGTGAGTGTGTTTGCGTGTGTGAGTGAGTGTCTTACACATCTTCAGGAGACTGTGTTAGTAAGTTGGGCTAGCGCAAATATCCAGCGTATCCAATCTTGGTGAGGAGGGATACTGGCGTATGGATCGATTGTAGCTATCAATTAAAAACTCGAGACACTGTCATCCATTTTGCTTTTCTCATAATTTTATTACTTGTAGTTTTCACAATAATTGTTCCTAATTTCAGGTTTAGTTGTTTGAATTCGAATTTTTCCTAGTGTCCTAGTATCCTCCTAAAATGGATAGTTGTTGCGTTAATTGTTCCGTGGTTCGGCGTTCGTTTAGTTCTCGTAGTTTTAGCGAAAAGAACGACATCATCAGAGCCGGCCGGTCAATCTCAGTGTTGCCTGATTTCAAGAGAGTTGTGAAGGAACTTAACCGTGAGTACACTCGGCATTTCACTGTTGAAACATACAATAGGTACCAATGGTTATCAGGCTGTAGTTCGAAAAACCTTTTATTTTGTTTGCAAGGGAATGTTATGAATTATTTCTAATGAATTTGGAAGATCAATAATATCATAAAATTCCTTTGACAAACAGCTTGCTAAGAACTGCTTCACATTTACATTTTTAGAGTGTGTGAGGAAGTGTGAATGTTGGCCGGGGGGGGGGGGGGTGGAATTCATTGCGGTACCCCCGTCACCAGAGGCACGCTACGCTCCTGTTCCCGTGGCATTACAAGCCCTAGAGCCTGTGTCAATTGTTAGCTTCCTCAGTATTTAGTTGTCCAGTTAGAGGACTTTCCATCCTTAGACTATTAGCGGCACTTACGGTTTGTTAGGAGGTCTAGCCCTCTCGTTGATACAGTGAAATCCCTCTTGGACACACACCCAAGATACTAGAAAAAAGTCGCCTATTTCCGTGAACAGGACAGTCTTGTTTATTTTGATTACATCATATTAAATAAGGTAATATGATACGTATGTAGATACAAGTAAATAGATAGATATAGTAAGACAGTTCACAATGTGTTTTGTTAATTTAGGTAACCAACAGTGGAGAACAAAATTCTTTTCTGAATAAAATAAATAATAAAGGAAAATCATGGCTGCAAAAGAAGTATAGCAATGACTTATCACAGTGTTTAACGGCTAGAGAGACAGGTAGTGGTGCTTTTACCAAGACACAATCCAACTAAATTTTGAGGCCCTCCCAAGTGACCCGACTTCCTGGAGGACCCAGACGGACGCACTTCTAGAAAGTGTTCAGTATTCGTGGTGGGGGGAGATGGAGATGAGGGCCTTGGAATCAACGAGCCGTATATACAGGCTGCCCCGTGAGGCCTGGTGACATTGCGGATGTTCGCCAGAGTTTTCCTGCGTGGGTGGTAAGGTCGGCACTGTGGTTCAGATAGCCCTGAACTGCATGCCTTATGATCAGGGTGATGACCCGAGAACCTTGTGCGCCTTATGTAACATGGGGGTACCGGAGGATCTCCCACATTTCTTGGCCACCTGCCCCGTGTTGGGAGAATTCAGGATGTGCTACTTCGGGCGGGCCAGGCTCGGCAGTGAGGAGGTCATCAGAATCCTGGACGGGGGCGACTGGTTCGCTTTGGCTCGTTACGGCGTTGTGGTGCTGCACTATTGGAGTGAGCTAATATCAGAGTTTAACTGGTAGTGGCATTCATTAACGTGAACAAACTTTAAGTGGCATTATTTGTCCACAAATAATCAAGTGACTATTATCATGTAAGTGTGGAGGTGTCCAACTTGACTTTCTACAAAGTATGTAGAATACTGTATCTTCTCAGCTGTAACCGAGTGCCGATTAAGAGGGATTTCATTGTATGTCGTCTGTTGAAGCTGTTAAGATCAGATTGTCTGGTGGTTTCTAGGTTATAAATAAGCAGCTATCAGGCCATTGGCTACTAGGTTCTCTCATTTGTTCATGCTGGAAATTCATTCTTATGACAGTGCCTCTCAGTACCATTATCTACCAAAGGCACGCCCTACTAATTAACAATTTATACCTCCTTCATAACAAAATCAACCAATAAAGTAGACCTCTCACCACCACCAGTATTATTAATATTCGGCTCATCCGTGTTTTTTAGGTGCTTCATTCTGGAAGTTTACCATCAAGACGAGCCAGATACCATTTTACTACAAATACAAAATAATTGTTTCCATCAAATCGTCAGTGTTGAATGAGTCCTGTTCTGGATTATACCAATTCGCGTTTAAGAAGTTGTTTTCTGTTGGGATCATAACCAACCCGCCAGCTCCATTGAGATACGAAGGCCCAAGGCTAGTGAAATGTGGAACTAAATGCATTGCCTTGACGCCGTATTGTATCCACGGTTGGCTAGTAAACCCCAACACTTGCGGACTGAAATGGATGTGCAACGATGCCGTCTGTGGTGTCACAGAAGGCTCTCAGCTTCTGTTACTCAGAAATTTGCCTTGCGGTTCTAACGTAACTGTCAGACTCACTGGGGACCCCTTGGTTCGAGCTGCGCACGCTCGCGAACGTAAAATTTACGAATGGAACAGATCTGCCACAGTTGTCCTTCAGGTTGGCCATGGAAATCGGATACGCCGCCAGTCTGCTCTGCCTAAGGAACCGATCACCAGTCAGTCTTGGATCTCTTCAACGTCTGGCCTACCTGACCATTGGCCACCCTTAGGTCTTCGGGTCCTTGTAGATGAAGCCAGCAATAGAAGTTGTTCCAATCCTGCCCCATTTCGCCCTGAAAGTCTACTTTTAGATCCCTCTCTCACACCGCCCATTGTTATTTCTAAACAATGAAATAATTATAATAATAAATTTACAAAACAAAAACTTGTCATCCACTAAATACTTCGTAGTTTTGCAAACTTGCGTGACTGATAAACTTGAAGATCCTGGGTATTTTCACTTTCTTTACCCAATCAAAGGGGAAAAAGAAAAATTACTGCTATCAACATAAAAATACTTTTCTGGAACTTGCCCAGGATATGAGGTATTAGGCACTCAATATGATTCTTTAAATGTAAGTAACTCTGTGTACTAACGAAGCTTCAGTAAAAATACAGATTATAGTTAGGAATTAACAATAATAGGTAGGCATGAAACGCCGTGTAACATAGTTCTCCATGCAGGAATACTAACTAGGTAGCAATCTCTATGCGGGATTACAGTATGAATTGGTTGTTCCCTTATTCGAATTACATAGGACTCTCGATTTTGCGGTTGATTACTAACACTTGTGATAAAAGTTTTTCTTACTTATGCAGGAATTGGGACCAACTCAGCACCCTGTGATTGTGGTTCCGGGTGCGGACTTTACAGATCTCAGCGCTCTGGTTACATTCATGTACAGTGGAGAAGTCACAGTATACAGACACCAGCTTCCCTCGCTTATCGCTCTAGCTGACACGCTTGCTGTGGATGGATTGGCTCATTTTGTAAGTTGTACTGTGTTAGTGGTGCTGTTGGCTATATTTTCTGTATGTGTGAAATATTGTCACTAAGGTCATAGGTGGATTAGTTACATTGCTTTGGGTTTTTTTTCCTTAGGGGAAATGTGATGATGAGAGCCCGCCAGACTCTGTTGATCCATCATACGATAGGGGTCATTTGGAACTTCCTTCTCCTGTCGCCCACAGGCATGGCCCAGCTAAGCGCTTCAAGTCTGTGGATGACTGGGCTGAAGATGGACCATCGACAGGTGCTGTTCTCATTTAAACAACTATTTTTATGATCTACATAACATTTGCCTACTTAATGCTGACACAAACCAGAAAAATCCCATCATAGTGAGAGCGATTCTTGGGGATTTTCAGGTTCAGTGACGAATTCTCCTCCATGCCTAGTGCCATCACCAACAAAAACTATGTTTGTCAGAAAGCCTCAAAGACCACAAATTCCAGTTGCTCCATCCAGTCCTCCTGAAGATCTCAGCCACAAACCCCTAGAGACAACTATTAAAAGTGAGATTCTTCGAGTTTATGTCATGTGGATCTTCTTCTATGCTAGCACATGTAGATCACTGTTCCCCACAGAGGTGCAATAGCTATGTATAACAACAATTAACCTTGATCACACATTAGAAGGAAATAATTGCTGCATTCCTGATTTATGGTTCGCCAATGATTGTTGGAGCAGGTGAAGATGGGGGTGGAGGCACATCTACTGGGCCTCCCAACAGCCGAGGCCCATCGTCCAAACTCTATGCCACCTGTGCAGTGTGCGGGAAGCAGCTCTCAAACCAGTACAACCTCAGAGTTCACATGGAGACCCACAGGGGCGCCAGGTACGCTTGTGCCAGCTGCCCACACGTCTCCAGGTCACGGGACGCCCTGCGGAAACATGTCTCCTACCGCCACCCTCCTCCGCAGACTCCGCCAGCGACCCCTAGCACGACTTCCGGTGGTGGTGCTAGCACTCCTGCTCCACCGTTCTACCACTCAGGGCCGCCATCTTAACCCTGGGCACTTAGTGCTGTAAGTTAATTGGCGGCACCAGCCACTTGGCATAGCGTTTTGGCACTTAGTGTCATTTATTACCAGTCTTTCCCTGCCTCCTCGTCGTGTACCTGTAGAATTCTTATTTAGCCAGGCGGTGGAACATATGATTGAAGATTGCATTGCGACCATCATCAGCAGTGAGATCACATTTGCTTTAAACGAGTGAAATCTGCACATTTCACAAGTGTTTGCAACACAATTGAATTGTTCACAATTATGTCACAAATTAGAATGAAATTGATTCACCTACGCAGGTTTTTATGATAAAATTTTTTATTTTTTACCTGTTTAGGTTAACTATCTAAAATACTTGAGTACCTATCTTTATTACATGGAGGGCTATTTACTTGGTTCAGCCACTCACACTGGGTTGCTGTTCCACAGTTGGAGGTCCGTTTCTACAGATACATGCTGCCCCATTGTGGTTTGGAAAGTAGTCCTTGGGTTGGCGCCAAATTCGAATGCACAATCTTTGCGCCATTTATTGATATCTGCTGCATCATATTCTCTGGATTCTTTTCTCTTTCACAACTATTTTGAGCCCTCTTTGGGTACATATCATGTAGTTAATCCTCACAAGCGTTTCTTCTCTCTTGAGACATTGAACACATTCGAATTTCACGAATTATCTTTGCAAGAAAAGACAGAAAGACGACGGTGGTGGCACGTATGGTTTCACAGAAGAATTACAGCATTAGCACTCCATGCTACCGAACCCAGAGGTAAATATTCCCTATCCGTCAACTACGAAGTTTTCAGTTATTGGAATCATCACATAATGGGCACTTAGCTCAAACTTTAAATAGTATAATTAAAATACATGAGAAATAATTTTTTTTAAACTTTCTGTCTCGAAATATGATATTCTATAATTTAAGTAAAACTATTAAAGGGAAAGGCATGCGAGCCTTTGTGTGTCTAACCATCAGAACAATTTATAGTTACCTATTAGTTCGTTAGTTTCGTTTAATGAATATTTTTGGTAATTTTTATGATGAATTTCCTGTCTAAGACATTATGTGCATAAATCAGCTAGTCATCGTTTACATACAAACGAATCGTCGCCCTTTGACGCTACACATTTAAAAGTTACCTATTTAGTCGCCATATTTATTGATCTATATTATTATGTTTGCTGGTAATAATTTATAACTTCCAAACAGCAAATTTATTTAAGTTAACTTTAAACTTTGACCTTAATTATTCACAACTCAGCTTTCCTAGAAATTACACGACAATGTGAATTTTGATTCATTGTTTTACGTCCTGGTCCTGCAAGTAAGTATGTTAGTAATAGGCAAGTTGGTGCCATCCAGTCAGATTCAGACCTACCTATACCTAGTTTTTGTTTTAAATCTATTTGTTTAAAGCGTTCACCTAATTTATTTTACTTGGGTGCTTAGAAAATCCCTGCAGACAAATTATTAAAATGTAGATAAACGAAAGGTATTAAAAATCGATCAGCAATAAAACATCAGGACGAGAATTACGGAATTATTGTTAGGTACATAACTATTATAGTTCTGTGACACCCAGCATTCATAATAATATATGTATAACAAAATGTATAATGTAAGAATTTATTGTAATAATTGATCAAGTATCCGAGTGTTTTCTATAATTTGGCGGTAAATCAGTATTTTTATGGTGGAATACTACCCTACCATATCAAAGGAAGACCATAGGCTGAATGTTTAATACTAATCGGGTCTGTAGCACCGAAACTTGCTACTTTGAATAAATGTGAAGTTTAATTTGGTTTAAGGATCAAAGAAAGGTTGCTATTCAACTCTTAATAATAGTGATCACTTCATTTTTCGAAAGTTACCTTATCAGAGTACAAATAGGTGCCTTAATTATATTTATAAATTCTGTTATCGTTTTTCAAAGTAAGTACGTGAATATAAATATTATATTCTAGGTTAAAATTGAATTTTGATGGATTGAAATTAGCAAAAACCGTCGTTTAGAAGGTCGTAAATCAAGTATGTAGTACCGTAAGGTGGGGCGAATAGGGTCACTTTTCAACTTTCAAGGTCTGTAGTTTTTTCCCTGTTTGAGATAGAGATTTGATTCCAACGGCAATACACAGTTCCCTGCTTCTAGTTTTCATTACCATGGTCAAATAATGTAATACTATCACAGGGAAAGTGCTATGGTTCAAAAAGGGCCCTGACCCGATTGGTCCACCGGGTGAGGTGAATAGGGTCACCCATAGGTTTTTCAAGCAAAAAATTGAATATCTCCTATTCAACACTAGCGTGGACCAAATGGGTCACGAATCTTAAAAAAAAAATGTTTTCCAAAACCACCAGTATTTTTTTTTTTTTTTTTTTCACCATTTTTTCGGGTTGTACAACAAAAAAGCGAATTTCTCAATAACTTGTTTATTTATAAAAAGTGGAATAAATATTTATTCAGTCTTTAAATGCTATTTATCACGTGAAATGACTGATAATATATATTGAGTAGGTAAACATTAACCATGACTGAACATTATTCTAAACCAAATAAATTATCACAATCGAGGAATGTTTAAGCTCGAAACTTGGAAGGAACTAGAAGAATTAGAAAAAAAACTGACTCATAAAATTAACTGACTGAAGGCACTAGAATTAAAAATCACAATGAAGAATCAAGTTTAAAAAAATCACAATGAAGAATCAAGAATGATTGAATCAATTAAAAATCACAATGAAGAATCAAGTTAAAACTTGATTGAGACTCAATGCATCACAATTGGGAAGCTCCAAATCACTCCAAATGAGTGGCATCAACCATGAAGTGGTAGTGTCCCCGATGAAGCTTCTTCAACCTTATAATCACTGCTCAGAAAAACAAAAAGTTGCTGACCCGATTCGCCCCACTTTTGCCCCAAAACTGCCTCCCGGCGAAAAAAAAATCAAAACAAATCAAAAGGTTAATGCCACTGCTGTCAAATTCGGAGGGAATTATCTAAACAAGTTCAGGGTTGTGTTATCACAAGGACAGGCTGCCGACATTCACACAGTTGGCGGGGTGAACAAAGTTTGTGGGCTATTGTAAAACAGCTGATTTAGGCATCGCCATTTTCATAGCCGGGTAGCACCCATGGCGGACAGTAGATCGTTAGCTAATCGATAATTTGATGCATGGATACCTAAGGAATCGAATGCTGTTTGGATCGTCTCGATATCTTTGTCCGTTGCCGAGATTTTTCGATTTTTGTAATTTTCCCGAAAATTGACCCTATTCACCCCACTGACCCGATTCGCCCCACCTTACGGTACACAATATTAGGTCCAGTCAATGATCATTGATCACTGATCACCGATACCATTGACCTACCATTTTTATATTCGAGTTTCGTTATCTGTGTTTTCCGGAAGAAACGACGTGTATAGTTTCATTAAGTAGGTATGTACCTGCATATTATTACTATCGATATTATTTGCTTCAATAATTCCGTACCTACCTACTTTTTTCTCAATTTTCATGCAAACGGTTGTTGCTCAGTATTACAGAAATTCTCCGAGATGAGCGGAATTTAAATTTTGATCACAATTAAATTGAAGAAAATGACGCTTTTTGCTGGGTTTCTCTCCATCGCTTCAAATTCTGTTGCAAGAGTTCCTAGATTAGTGAGTGAATACTATAATGAAATTTGGCGGCACGATTTTCCGCCTTGAGTTTGGTTGTGATTTGTTAAACCAAAAAGGGATAGTTTCTTTAAATTGTTATATTTGTCTGTTATTTATTTTATCGGTAGGAATTTTTTTGTTCGATTCTACTTATAGGAGATTAAATTGTTACATTGGCCATACGAAAAACATTGGAGTATTATTTTGTTGAATAAAAAATTGAAAAGTTTACGTTTGATTGGTTCACCTGACGAGTCTTTAAGGGTAATTCGTAGTTTTTAGAACTCTTGCCAAGCGATTTTACGCCCTCCCAATTAGTGACGTAGGAATGTCAAAATGTCCAAACGTCACAACTATGAGTCTGATACGTCAGTTTTATCTTGAAAGTCTTCATAGTATACGATGGTGGGAAAAGTCGATATTGGTCATGATTGTGTCTCCATAGGGAAAGTGTGGGGTGTTGGGGTAGCAACCACCAAACAATCTGTACGTTTCATTGGTACGCATGCAGCGAATAGCAGCGACATTTGGTTGATTCCGTTGACCTGACAGTAACTAAACAGAATTACCTTTACCTGATCTAGCGTCGAGGATCACAGTGCTTTTCATAGGTACCTACTCGAGATTTCGCCTGAGATATTATGGTGAGCATTGAAGTGTGCCTTTCTTAACACATATATCAACTTGAATAAATATATACATTATTTAAATACCTACATCGTAAGCCTA
This sequence comes from Leptopterna dolabrata, assembly GCA_954871275.1. Taxonomy (NCBI): domain Eukaryota; kingdom Metazoa; phylum Arthropoda; class Insecta; order Hemiptera; family Miridae; genus Leptopterna; species Leptopterna dolabrata. The sequence goes on along the minus strand of OX940987.1, from coordinate 28,337,855 downwards.
TCAGTCAGTCAGGTCGGGTTTACCATTTCGAATAGGCGCAGTTTGAAATCTAGTGACGATTTCACGTTCGTGAAACACGTAATTTGCTTACAGGCAAGTATCATAAATAATCTGGCTCCAGTTACCCAAGTGTTAAACCGACACCTTAAAATTCCCTATGAATTACCTACCTACTAGGTACTTACCTACATTTTGGCGTACTTATTCGTGACCTACAAAAATTGTTATATTACAATACATAGATAATAGTTTATAGTTTAACATGGTAAGCATGATTCGTAGCTCCATACCATATTTCGATTTTATACGTAAGTTACATCAGATGTTACATGTACGACCCCCTATCAGTATAGTTGTTTTTAGCTAAGATACCCATTAAAATAGGCCTTCCCATAAGACAGGAGAGGCAAATAACCTTATCCTCCCATTCACTTCCTCTGTTCCCTTTGACACCTCTCGCTTCCCCCTTAACATAAACATCAGGACGAACTGACAGTTTCTCTCGACGGCCTGATGATGACGATGACCTTACATCGAAAGCGCTCGCCTTCAGTAGTCAACCAGCTAGTGATGACGGACTCCGGAAGGTGTGGTAATATTACTTCTTATGCTAGCGGAAATAACCCTTTAGATTTCATGTAGGTAGGTACATAGGCAGTCACCCGCTCACTGCCGTTCGGCTCATTCAGAGATTATCATCAAACTGTTTAATGGTGCATTTTCATAGGTACTTTCCGAGGTAACTTATTCCTGATGTAAGTAAGATAACGTGTGAGCTGACTGCTGGTCCTCACAGGAGCAAAAACGTTTAATTAGTGTCGTGATCAAGACATCAGGGTTACCACTTGTGGTTGTAACGTCAGGGTTACCACTTGTGGTTGGAATGTCGGGGCTACCACTTGATTGGTTTGTCGGGGGTCACCAGAGTGGTGTATGACTGGTAAGCCTGGGATAGGCGAGGGTGTGATGGAGCGTGAGGTATCGGATGACGTACTCGGAAGGTTACCACCACACCGGTTATGCCCAAAGGCTTCACCAGGCAGGTTAGGTTACACCACTCAACGAGATCTTTTGGAAAGGGAGTTGCTCGGAAGGTTCCACCACACCGGTTATACCACAAGGGCCTCACCAAGGCAGGTTCCACCACTCACGAGGTCTTTTCGAGGGAAGGAAGGTAGGGAGAGAGAGAGATAAGTCATCGACTTATTGGTAAAATGAAGAAATCTGTTCGGGAGTACAGGTTATATAGGGCTTGTTCCACCCTCCCCCGGCCGCCCACAGTCAGTAGAGACTGGTGGGGAGAGCCTGGGGTTGGACGCCTCCCGTCTCTCGTAGACCCCTTTGTCGCGAACGGCGAGTTCAAGTATGAATTCAGGATAAGGGTATGCGTATTAAGTTGTCATAGATATACATCCCTTGAGCCAAAGAGGTAATGGCGTCAAGGGATGAGGTGGGTGCAAAGTGGGGAATTTGTTTTGGTGGGGATATGGCTGGAGAAAAAAAAGGAAAAACAAAAAGGTAACAGAATGGAGTAAGATCGACGAAAGGGTAAGTCAATTTCTTAAGTCTTATGCGAAGTACCTACCAGTATTACCAGTTACTAAAATACTAGGAATAACATTCTTTTATCCAGTGATTTATTATACTTAGTCAATTGAGATTCGATATCACTCTTGTGTGGGACATGAGTCTCATAATATGATTGGACTGGTGTTGACGAGAAAGTCTCGAGGGAATGGTGCAATCCTTGTTAGCAAGAGTGCCAGGTGCCTTTCTGTGGGGACAACCCAGTTTGCCATGAACTTGGCCCGAAGTTCAGACTTGATTAAGCTCATGATCTGACGTCTCCATAGAGAGGTGATGGCAGGCCAGTGTAAAGGCCCCTAGTTCTCGGGCTTCTTCCAAGGAGAAACACTGTTTCGAGATAGCAAGAGTGCCAGGTGCCTTTCTGTGGGGACAACCCCGTTTGCCATGAACTTGGCCCAAAGTTCAGACTTGATTAAGCTCATGATCTGACGTCCCCATAGAGAGGCGATGGCAGGCCAGTGTAAAGGCCCCTAGTTCCCAGGTTTCTCATGAGAGAAGCATGCCTAAGAGTGGGCACCTGAGGCCACAGTGGAAATTCCAACCATTCCCTGGGACAGGAATTATATCTGATTTTAGTACAGGCACATGAGGTGCACTGAGTGAAGTTGTGTGGAAAGGGGCAGCTGTAAGGGGTGGTGGAGGCTGCTAAGGGCAAGTCAAGCCCTGAAGGAGTAGGTACCTAGTTTTTATAAGTGAAGCCAGTCCTAGTGATGAATAACAGTCCACTCGTAATAGAAGGAGTATCCGTCACTCAAAGATAGCGAATTTCACATATTAGACAGGTTTAAAGAATTCGTGGTAGGTAGTGGCGAATTAACTATTAACCACTGCTTCACGACACCCTTCCTTCCACTTGGTTTATTGAGTAGGTATAATTAAACAATCAACCTACCTGATGGGACAGGTTGATTAGGATTATATTAGGTAGGGACGAGATTTGTTAATAACTGGCAGCAGCCTCTTTTCTGCGCTAAGAGCCAACCTAGTTTAAAGGTAAAAAAGACGAAGTTTTTTCGTCTGTCATGTTGGCAGCCTGGTCTTCGCCAGCCCTCCGGCCGTATCGACCCGTGGCCGCCATTCAGTTTGAAGGGAAATCCCTGGTGGATGCCTAGGGACGGGAGCGGCTTTTTTGCCACCCCCGGCGTAGCCGGGAAAAACCCAAAAAACCGGGTGGGACGTAATTAACAAATCTCGTCCCTACCTAATATAATCCTAATCAACCTGTCCCATCAGGTAGGTTGATTGTTTAATTATATTTCGGTAGGTAGAGATTTGTTAATAACTGGCAGCTGTTAGAAGGATCCATCCACCAGGCCTCCGACTACCCCGGGTACGCTGGTCCGATGAGCCCATCTCCCTCTCAGCACCTCGACTCCCTCCAGGAAAACAAAAAACTCCGAAGGCGCAAAATCCAAAATCGTTCCTGGTAGGGTAACCCACTCCCTAGGGTACGCCGGCCCGATGGCCCCACCCCGCTACCCCGACTCCCGCCAGGGCCAAAAGGAACGTGCAAAATCAAAACCTGTTCCTGGCAGGGTGACCACCCCCCCTCGGTGGGGGGGGGGGGGGGGCCTCAGGGCCAAGGTGTAGGTAAGGAATCCTATTGGGGGTCCGTCCCCCTGATCCTGCTCCCACCGTTGAAAGTATGTTGGAAACAGCCTAAATCCCACTCCAGTGACATTCTGGAAAAAATGACGTAATTGCAAAAGCGGACATAGAACCTGATATGAGATTAATCCCCACAGGTTAAAGGAGGACTGACCTATCAATGTTGTCCAAACAAAACCAACGGGCTAGAAGGACTCCAACATAATGATTGCGCTACACCCATTACTGGAAAAATATAATATGTGGATAATAGAACACAAAACATAATAATTGCGATAAACCCATTACTGGAAGCATATGTTAGGTGGATAATAGAACACACAATTAGCCAAAATAACGCCAACGGGCTATAATAATCGAAATAAATCCATTACTGGCCGAGCCTAATATGTGAATAATATAACACAACATTCACCGTAAAAAACGAAGTAAGCCCCTTACTGGGGGAATGTAATATGTAAATACTGGAGCATCATATGCGATTAACCCACACAGGTGAAAGGCTCCTCCATCCTTCTGATCATCCTCCCACCGTTGGAAGTTATGATCGCCGTATGTCACCTGCCCCGCATTGTAAAGTAAAACGAGACATAGCCCCCTGTGGTGTTATACCCCCATAGGGTACATCAAAAATGGAACATTGCCACCCGAGGTTCAATCCTGGGACAACAGTTCCCATAACCGCTGTGACATAGAGTAGTATGTGTAAAACGCCACTCCCCTGACATATACTTGAACTGCTAAGTTGAAAAGACGAGACCTAGCCACCTGTGGTGCTACCTGCCCCGCAGGGTAAATCAAAGCGAGACCTGGACATCCGTGGGGTAATCCTGGGGCAATAATCCCCCCCAAACGCTGTGACATAAGAGAGTAACATATTTAAACTCCCCTCCAGAGACATGAATTCTGACATAAAAGAGGTATGTACATGTAATATATGCCACTAATCTACTGAAATAGGCAAAGTTGAACGATAAGGTTGACTTGCTGTTACCGCTGGCTGGCGACCATTGAAGCTGAATCCATCAACTGACGCAACCGACGCATAGGCAAGATTGACAGCGTGAGGTCGAAGACCCGTCCCTCAAAGCTAACGGGCTAAATATAAAACCAAATGAATCATTAAAATCAGGTTAACTGAATTAGGTAAGGCTCAATTAGGTAAGACTGAGCAATGAGGGTCCACAAAAAACCTCAAGACTGAAAGATGAGGTTAAACAAAAAACATTTCATCCGCGCCCCAGGGGCTAGATAGGCAACTACAAAAATACTTAACACCTCTAAGACCACCAACAGTTGACCTGCTGTTAAGGGAGGCCGGCGATGGAGGTTGACGAGGCCTCTCCAAGCACTGCCGGGGCCCCTAAGTCCTGTGATCCGATTGGTCTGTCTGGTTGCTGGGAAAATGACCTCCGGACTTGGACCCAGCCCACCGGTTGAAGCCACCAGGTTGAAGAAACAGCCAAGAGGCTATAGAAACATTTGTCAATGTTTAAACAAAAACAAAATACAAAACCAAATTGCATGCCCTATATCAAGCAAAAGTACTGCCATTCACTTGCTGATATATGTCCCCTCTATAAATACGACTTGAGCCCAACTGGCTGTCGAGACTATGAAGTGAACACACTGAAGCTCACGGACTGAACACCCGTCCCCATGAGCCCATAGAAATTTGCAAACTTATAATTCTCGTAAATTGTAATTATGTTGTGTTGTCGACCACACCCCAGTTTATGAATGAACCTTGGTGTACGAATGAACCACCAATGGTGGTTCATTCATAAACCTTGGTTCGTGAATGAACCACCCAGTTCATGAATGAACCTTGGCTCATGTCAGAGCCCATGGTCAAAACGGGAGCCAACCAGCCACAAAGTTTGTGCCACTTGAGAATCCACCATACACCTCAACATAAGGCCCATGGGCTATTGCCCTTAGTAATAACATCAGGGCCCCTATTAATCACTGTGGGGCGTCCAAGACTCATTTTAGGCATATAAATATCCAACAAAAACTTAGAATGAACCACCTTGGCCCATGTCTGGGCCCATGGTCAAAATGGGAGCCAACTGGCCACAAAGCATGTTACGAACGCAGTCAAGGGCTGTTAACATGATCAAAATTAACCTATACCTACGACCACTTGTAGGTATATGAGCCTCCAATCAAATTCCTGAATTACCAATCTTTGTCAATGTCTGGGCCAATGGTCAACATGGGCGACGATGGGTTACAAAGCATGTTAAGTTGAGAAAGCAGCTAAGGGCTGTTAACATGATCAAAATTAACCTACACCTACGACCACTTGTTGTAGGCATATGGCCCCCCAATCAATGTCATAAATTACCAACCTTGGTCCATGTCCGAATTACCAATCTTTGTTAATGTGTCTGGGTCAATGGTCAAAATGGGAGATAATGGGCTACAAAGCATGTTAAGTTGAGAACGCAGCTAAGGGCTGTTATCATGATCACAATTAACCTACACCTACGGCCACTTGTTATAGGCATACCTATGGCCCCCCAATCAATGTCAAGAATCACCAACCTTGGTCCATGACCGGGCCCATGGTCAAAATGGGAGCCACCCGGCTACGAAGCATGTCAAGCTGAGAACACAGTCAACGGCTGTTAACATGATCCAAATTAACATATACCTACGATCCCTTGTAGGTATAGGAACTTTCACTCAAATTCATGACTTACCAACCTTGGTCTATATCTGGGCCAATGGTCAAAATGGGGCACGAAGTATGTTAAGTTGAGAACGTAGCCAACGGTTATTAACATGATCCCTGATGAGTGAAGGATGCTACCCAGAGGAGAAGCCGCTGGGAGAACCCAAAGGGGTATATGAGACATCGTAGGGGTTTTAGGTGCCGATGCCCCAAGACGGCTGTACCCCAAGATCAGCGAGTAACTGCTCATCATAATGATCCACAACCGAACTAAGTACTGAGTCCCCTTCATGGAGGGTATTGTTAGTCTACTCCGTCCTGCGGCTAGAACCTTACGAGACAGTGTAGGCCAATCCTATTTATTTATTTTTAATTTATTCATTTATTTATTTATTTATTTTTTTTTTTTTGTAATCATGTATTCGTTTATTTTTCGAATGACCCCATAAAACAAAACCCAAAGTGGGGGACCCAAATAGTGTCATATTCGGGTGCCGGAGGGCGTAAATGAGAGATTTCCATCCCGAATTGAGAATTAGAATTCCTTATGTAACAGAATTTCATTACTCATTACGATAGGACCAGACCTCTGGATGGTTTCGCCCAATGCGCCCTTTTGGTACTGTGTAACTTATCTTGTGATCGTATTGGGACGTTAGAGATGGATACTGTACGGCTTACCTCCGTGATTACCGACAGTCCTTGGACGACCCCCTTCTCGAACATCTGATGATGTATGACGTGCTCGATCACCTCAGAGCCGGCGACGAAAAAGACGCTTTGGACGCCTATGCATCAACAGGTTTTTTTTTTTTTTTTTTTGTACGGCCCATTGAAGAGGCATTTAAATTATTGGTGTGGAGTGAAAAATGTTCGTTTTGGTCTCGGCTGGGATTTTAACCTGCGATCTTCAGCCTAGGATTTCGACCATTAGCCAACTGAACTACGGAACACATTGAAATCGCCCCTAGGCACATACCTTTGTAGAAGGAAGTTGTAGTCGCCAATGTGAGCGTGCCAAGGCGAACTCGCGCCCGCCCCCGCCTCATCTTGTCCGACGCCATAATAGGCCGACGCATGTTGCCTGACGCCATAATAGGCCAGTGATTGGGGGTAGTGAGCAATCGGGATGAGCGAGCTATGAGGCGGGGGGCCAGCATCTCCGATAAAGCGGAGATGCCGGTGAGGGTTAAGGAATGCGGTCGTGCTGTGCCCGACACCCCGTGGGGGCCAACGTTTTGTCGCTCCGCGCGACCGCCTTGATGTCGTTGTACTTACGTACCCGCACGGGAGGAGTCCCTCCTGTCTGACACCGCAAAGGGCCGACGCATGTAGTGGGGGCCAGTAATGACTGGGGCCCGCCCCCGCCTCATCTTGTCCGACGCCATAATAGGCCGACGTATGTTGTCTGACGCCACAACAGGCCGACGATAGGAGGTGGTGAGTGCCGGGGGTGTGCGTGCTATGAGGCGGGGGGCCAGCATCTCCGACTACGCGGAAATGCCGATGAGGGTTATGGTATGCGGTCGCGCCCTGTCCGACATCCCTTGGGGCCGACGTATTTTCCCCCCGCGCGACCGCTTGAACGTTATCGTACTTACGTGTTATCCCCGGAGGGTCGTGGAAAGCCATTTCCATCACCTGCGGGTGCGATGTCACCCCCGCGCCTTGTCCGACACCCCGAGGGGCTGACGTGATCACCTTCCGTACGGTGTAACTCTCCATCACCGCCATACGAGGCCTCTTCTTCCCTCCGGACACATCCTCGTCGGGAATGAAGAACTTCTTTGGACATTTCTTGCGGTCTGAACGTCTCGGCGGCTCCGCGCGCGACATTCCGAAGCCCGACACCACGCGAGGCCCGTCAACCGGCGTAGTCGGTTGAAGGACTGCCGCCAGCGGAGGTTTCACACCGCACAAAAAACACACTCACTATACTGTGAAAACACTACTACGATGAAAAAACACTTCAAGGCGATGAAAGCCCCGTAAAAAACTATGAAAAAGAACTCAAAACGATGAAAAACACCTAGAACCTAGGTTAGCTCTCAAACGAACAAAAGAGAATGGCGGCCACGGGTCGATACGGCCGGAGGGCTGGCGAAGACCAGGCTGCCAACATGACAGACGAAAAAACTTCGTCTTTTTTACCTTTAAACTAGGTTGGCTCTTAGCGCAGAAAAGAGGCTGCTGCCAGTTATTAACAAATCTCTACCTACCGAAATATAATCTATATTACAGAGTTTGAGTGGTATACGTGGACCACGACAATTAGCAATTAGCAAAAATTTTTATTACACCACATTTCCGAATTACCTACATTGCATTTTGTTCACAAAATGCATGTTAATATTCAAAACGGACAGTATAGTTGCCAATGAGAAAGGGGCATGGTTGTTTCCATAGTAGGTAATCAACTGTGGGATTTGATTGAACTATCAATGATATTTATGTACCTACCATAAATGATTTAAATTTATTATGCTCGTACTTGTGATCTATAGAAAATTTGCTAACATGTTGCTGATTGAAGAACAGATAAACTTGCTCCGATATTAGAGTTGCCATCCGTCCTGGTTTCCCAGGACATGTTTGGGACCTATTGCGTAGTACTTATACGTGATTCGGAGAGGGAAATATTAACTACCGACCTACTTAGGTATGAATTTTATGACAGGGTCCGAAGAAAAAAGCCGGGAAGGCCAGCAAAGGCGGCAGAGGGATGGGAGGCATCATAGACGGCGTCCCGATGTCCGAGATGCCCAGGGAACATCTGGAAAAGTACACCTTGAGGTTGAAAGACGAACTCGAGAGAGAAAGGGAGGAAAGGAATTTCTTCCAGGTTCGTAACATTCACGATTGCAAGTATTGTTTGACTTTTTGAAGAAGCTCTAAGGTCACCACAAACCTTTTGCACGCATTTTAAGAAGGTACTTACCTACCTAATAAGTGCATCAAACCTTGTCGAAAAGCTGAATATAGGTTCTCCAATCAAATTAGGGATTTTCCGAACCAAATTCGCACTTTTCCGAACCAAGTTCGGAATTTTACAAACCAGATCTGGAGTTTTCCAAACCGAATTAGGCATTTTTCATTTCAAATTAGGTTTTTTCCTAATCAACCGGCAACACGTGTCCAAAGGCGTATGAACATTACCAGAACGGATGGGGCAAATATGTTCCACTCAGAAAGAAGAGAAAGAATCATGTAGAAAGAAAGAATTATGTAAAAGTTTTAAATGGTTGCGTGCAATAAAATGCTGTTGTTATAAATTCACAGTCTTATTATTTGAATTATAGGTACTGCGTACTGTACCTTCAATTACTATATCTAATACCTAATCAAACTAGGCTTCAAGGTAGATAACTACCTAGAAATCCAATAATAAATTTAGCCAAAATTTAGGTAATTTTCCTAATTTTTTACAAAATAAAACAAAATGAGTGACAGCAAAAAAAATCAGTTTTTCGTTCGATTTTGTTTTTAGAACATTCTGTTCAATGATTGTTTATATAATACTAATATTACGCACTGATTCGTGACAAGCTTCATATTCTCCGAAAATTCGCTAAAATCATCATCTGTTTACTAGGAATACATGAATGTATAAATGATGTACAATGCATAATAATTTACAATACCTGGGTACCTATCGAGGTAGGAAGATAGCTTTTAGTACAATGATCTTCAAATTTAGGATTATTTTGGTTATTACTGGTTAGGGCTTTTGCATCTTGAGCATTATATGTAGTAGGAACATATTCAGAGGTATATTGTGGTGATGGCGAGAATGAGGTAGGTGAGGTTGGAAAGCTGAGGTTTGAGGAGAAGGTGTCGGGTATTTGGAATGGTTTATCACCACATTGGCTTGCGCCAGAAAGGTTTATCAGGATCTTTTGTGAGAGAGAGGTTGAGGAGAAGGGTAAGGTGAGCGAGAGAGAAGGCATCTGGTTCGAGTGAGATCAGTAAAATGGCGAGCTGGGCAAGCCGGGCGCCTTATAAAGGTGCCTCTACCCTCCCCCGGTCCTCCGACGGCCGTCGAAAGCCGTTGGGGGATCGTTGGAGGGAGAGATACCTAGCTCTGCCCCTTTCATCATGCAGCTCGCCTTCTCCACGTCTTTATTGGCAACAATCTTATATGTACAGTTTGGAGTGGTATATTTTAAGGGTACCATGACATTTATGTAAACATCGGAAGTATCTAATAGATACGGTTTGTGACATTGATTTTCAATCGCAGTAATTCAACTGACTGTGGTAGGACGTAATCGAGGCCCTAATGGGCAATGGGACATAATTCCACATGTCCCACCCATCGAATTCCACTACTCTCCCAGGGCCAGGACCCAGGGCAGTAGGTGAAATAATAGGTTATTAATGTTTTTCCGTTGCCAGGTGTGTGTTTTCGCTTTCAAATAGTTCATAACAAACTGGAGAAGAAGGTTTTTTCAATAATAATTGTCTAGAGACATAGATAACTGAACCCGGTGACAGAATGCAAGAGGGGTCATTTTTCAGCCGGGGTGGTTCAACTACCGAAGGTGTATTTTACCTAGGTATTTTATTTTATTAGATTAGATTTTGTTATATTATTAGATATTTTACCTAGTAATGGAACACGATGTTTTCTCTTGATTCACCATCTTCCAGAAGATAATGAGTGGACGGATAGCTTTTTGTGATACCTGTCCACGGCAATTGCTATAGTCTCTACTCTACATCGAGTCGGATCCCCACCCAAAATAAATCGCGAATTCCGGTAGCCTGTTTCGGATTGTTGGGTGAGACAGAAAGAGAGACGAACCAAGCGGAGAAACACTGCAGATCGCTCAGTTTGTAGAAATTTCCTCATTTGAAGCGGAAAAATCCTGAATCGAAAATTAAAAATTCCTAATTTGGTTCGGAAAATTTCTAATTTGACTTGGAAATCCTATAGATACTTAACATCCAGTAGCTGAACGAATGCACAAATCTTTATGTATTTATATACTCTACTCTACATACAAACTCATCTACCTACCTACCAACCAGAGTCACATTAACTGCTGAATTTACCCGCCTCGCAGTTGGAGCGTGACAAGCTGAGGACGTTTTGGGAAATCACAAGGCAGCAGCAGGAGGAAAACAAATCCGAACTAAGGTGAGATCGTGAGTTCATGATACTTACTGCCTTATCGAGTGGTTCTTGTACGTTCAAGGGCCTAAAAATATCTTTTTGCATAGGACATAAGAATCTGCCAACGCTCAAAAACCTACTTATCTAGGTAACGTATATGTACAGTGTCAGTAGAATCATTGATTTGATTTCTTTTAAGGAACAAAGATCGTGCTCTGGAGGAGGCTGATGAAAAACATCAAACAGAACTGAAAGAATTCAACGAGAGAGTCAAACACCTCATGTACGAGCATCAAAATCATTTGACCGAAGTAAAAGTAAGTTGCTAGATTTGACTGAATAAGGGTTTTTATGGTTTAGAAGTGTAGAACTTGACATATACCTGCATCATACGTTAAATCATAGCTACGTAGGAACATTCAGAATATATGGAAAATGTTTGGCACTACCATACGACATGAAAACATGACCACATGGGGTCTTCATTCTGTTCAAATATTTTAGGCGGAAAACATGGTAACTTTGAGGCAGACGCAGGAGGAATTCCAAAAACAGGAAGCGGCTCTGATTGAAGAGAAAGAAGAGTTGAGCAAAAAGATCGTCATCGAGCAGTTGTCTCACGAGGAAAAAGTCAGAGAAATATACAAGGTGAGTGGATATTAACTAATCCAAATAGATTCCATGGAAAAGCAGTACAATGTCATACGCAAACATTACTTGCGACAAGAACGTCATAAGAAAATTATTCAATTAAATATGTGGTAGGTAGCTGTTGAAGAATATTAAGCGGTCCGACAACGTTCCTTGAGGTAGCCATAAACCTGTATATATTATTTAAGAAGAATGCCATTATTGTCGAACGTCAGTAACAGTTGGAACCGTGTCGTAAAAATATGAAATTTTGACAGTATACTCCTTGGGCCACCAGACTTTGCTGTAAGTACAGTTTTTGGAGCCACGTGCTCCGTCAATTACCGGTCTTCGCCTATTAAGGAACTATTGGAAAAATCTGTTTTTTTGAAAATTATAACCTTTGACCTCCAGAAGCCTGTGTGCAAAATTTCAGATTTTTAAAATTTTATTTTTTCAGATTTTTCCTAGGGATTTGACGACCTAATGCGCTCACCCTTCGTCCCTTAGATTAGGTACCTACTACTCCTGAAAATCAAATCAAATCTCATATCAAATTTCCTCTAAGTTTGAATACAGCCTATTTTTCGAAATGTGACATTCATTTCGTCGTCGATCCGTCATTCAAATGGGGAATAGTGAATCAAAATGCCTTCTCGAACTAACTCCAGTTGGTTTCGCCTCTCATCTGGCTAACTGATCGAAGACCACTAAACATTCTATTCGACCTAAAATCTTACAGCACTGCAGCATTACATCATTTAACATGTGTTTCCATTATAGGTAGATATCGGCCAATAAGTACCAACCTGCTTTAACAAGTAAGATTGATCGCCAATTCTTCACTTCAAATCTGGTTCCTATTTTCGAGTAAATTAAAGTTTTGGTCCGAAAGTAAAACATAAATTTTTATTGGGTAGGTACTAGGCAGGGTTGAAAAAAAATCATGATTTAATAAAAATCAAATTAATCAGATTTTTAGCGAATTTTCAAAGAAAATGAAGCTATTGCAATGGCTTCGAAATTTAAATAATATAAATTTTTGGAAATTTTCTTCATAGAAATCCGTTTCAGACCATTCTAAAACAATTCCTGAAATTTAACACTTTTTTATATGTATATATATATATATATGTGTCACTCCAGACGATAACTCTCGATAGAATTGAGATAAACAGCTCAAATTTGCACAAAAAATCTATCTTGGCAATCGAAAGGCTAAGTTCGAAGATGGGCGAAATTGGCCTACTCTAAGGAGGGTTTTGGCGCATTTAAAGTGCGCAAAAATTACCCAAAAATCCCCAAAATGTTATTTTCCAACAAGTGACCCCTCATTTTAAAGGTTTTTGCACGCTGAACACGATGGTGGAATCGGATTTTAGATATCTTGATCCGTTCTCAAATTAGAGCATTTAAAGTGCGCAAAAATTACCCAAAAATCCCCAAAATGTTATTTTCTAACAAGTGACCCCTCATTTTAAAGGTTTTTGTACGCTGAACACGATGGTGAAATCAGAATTGCGATATCTCATTCCGTTCTCAAACTGGAGCACTTTGAAGATTAAGGAACGTGGTTATTTCTTCGAAAATTCGCTCTTATAGCCATGCTGCATGACTGTGGTTTTGATTTAAATCGGATTTTTTACATTTAAAACGGATTTTTTTTAATTTAAATAATACAAAATTATCTTTTTTTGCAAAAGTTTTACTTATTGTAACATTAAAGTAAGCGATGTTGTTCATTGAGGAGATGGCATAAGAAGCATCTTAGAAATATGGAAATTTATAAGGAATAATCTACTGATAAACGGAGCAAAGATATAGTGAAGGAGCAGAATAAAGAAATAAACACGCTTTCAAAAAAACAAAATTTATCAAATTTTGAAACATTAAAACAGAATATTAAGGTGATGAAGATACTCTACATTATTTAGAATTCAACATTTTATACATAAACACCAATTTCGCTGCCTTTTCATTCCCCAACCGATTTCTCAAATCGCTCTGGACAAGTTTAAAAGTGGAAAGCACTCTTTCCACCGCAGCTGAAGAGACCTTAGCGCCGAAAAGCTGCTCAAGTGCTTCAACAATTGCGGCGTTCGCTGGTGTGTTCTCCTACTGTGCCTTCCACCAGTCTATGGCATCGACGTTTTCCACCACGTCATTTTGTAGCATGAAGCTCTTTGCTTTGAATTTGATGACGTGGACAAAAAATTTGAGCCATAGGCTGAATCACCATATGCAAGCGCTTCGTCCTTCTCAGATTCTTGAAGCTTAGCGCGTTGATTTAAATCACGATTTTTATTGGCTGATTTAAATCGTGATTTAAATCATGATTTAACTCAATTTGATTTAAATCATGCAACCCTGGTACTAGGTAGGTAGGTATATCATATCGCTTTGATAGTCACAGTCACAGTTATTTTCATTTTCGAAGGAAATAAATATCTGAAAGCTCTGAAGATATATCTGAAGCTTACAATTCTTCTGCACGTTTGATATTTCTTCTTAAAGTTTTTCTATTTAGTTTCTGATGCTGTTCCTTTAATACTTACACGGATATTAATAACCACCTTTCACTACAACTTATAAAAGCAGACCAACTCGATCCATACCTACACTTTCTTCAATAAAGTACCTATGACAACGAATTATAATGAGTCTCACGATTTTGTCTAGAATCACAGTGAAGAGATCTATGGTGTACGGGAAGAGTTTTTGAACAAAATCCAAGAGAGCGCCATTAGAGCCGAAAAACGTCTGGAGAAAGTCAGAGAATACTACACGACGAAGAATAGGACTGAAGTGGCGGAGGTTGAGGAAAGGAAAAACGTGATAATCGACAAATTGAAAGCCGGGCAAAGAGACGCCCTCACCGAAATGAAAACGTACTACTCGGAAATCGTTAATAACAATTTGGCTTTGATATCCGCGTTAAAGGTGAGTTCCTCTAAAAATCAATTGATGATTATTACTAAGTATGATTCACACTGCTGGGGTGTCGATAACTGAAAAATATCGATGACAAATTTGGTTGAAAAAGGATTCCAAGATTGGGCATGTGGTGAGGAATTGTTTCAGAACGATTTGAGGCCCTTCCTGCAAGATAAATGAAAATTCCATTGAAATCGGTTGGTGATAGGTGACACCAAATTTTTGTCCCCATGGGCTGAACATGTACCTAACTTTTGGTGCAACCTCAGTTAACCAATTCCAATGAAATCGGTTGAATGGGATCGAACTGTGAGTTACAAGGTTATTATGAAGTACAAGAATCTCATTGCGCGCATGCCCAATGAAAATTTAATCAAAAATCAATCGAATTAGAATTTACGTTACGAGCGTGTCAGGAACTTCATGTTAGACGGAAGTTCTGTTGGGTTTTGATGAAATATGGGACCAAGGTACACCAGCTTGTTTGGATTGTTCTTTCGATTGGATACGGTGGTTACAAGGATTTCGGTAGGCACCAACAGAAAGGCAAGCAGACAGACGTACAAGACAAAAACGATTTTAAATGTGTTCCTTGATGCCTGAAACGCAAAATGCGAGTGGTAGGTACCTCCTACCTTTATAGATATTGGAGAGCACGCAGTTTTCAATTGCGTCAATACAAGGCTCCCTTATGTTTGGTACCTATAGTGAAATATTTGACAGGCAAGTACCTGCATTTAGTTTGGTGCAGGATTTAGGTAGATATAAGTACGGAAATCTCTATGAATGCTACACTTGCAAGGGTCTCAGTACCTCGGTACCTTACAATTAACCGAGTAGGGCATACGGATGACATTAAAAAATGATAGTGTTTAGTTTTCGAAGTGTATATGTTACCGTTTGTCATGATATCACTCCTTGTACGTAACATTCGAATGAATTGGTGGACGTGGGCAGGCAGCTCGAGAGAGCTGGAAGGGCCGAGTGGGAAGGGATCCCCTCCATCCTCCATGAGAGTGGGGGATGGAGGGAGCATAGCCCCCAGGCTATATATACTCGCCTCCTGGGCCTTCCAAGGCATTCTACGCTCTCCTTAAGACGCTGTCTTATCTCTCTCTCTCCTTGCCTCACTCCTCACCTAAAAGATCCCCAGACTGGTACCTATATCCACTGGGGCACCAAAAGATCCTCAGACTGGTATATCCACTAGGCATGTCCCAAAAGAACCTAGACTGGTATATCCACTAGGCACATCCTAAAAGATCCCAGACTGGTCTATCCACTGGGCATGTCCCGCACCTTACCATCACGTCTCATCTAATCAAACCACAACACCGTTGATGTGTATATTTCAGTTATTTGTATAATAACTAGTTATTACCCTATTACATTGTTCGCGAATTTGTGTGAAGGCATCAGGGCCAAAGGGCTGAACGGATTTTCATGAAGGTAGCCTCATTGTGATCAGCGAGTTTCGGGTCAGGATTTAGGCTATCGCTATATCCTCCAGACCTCTTTGATCGTATTCCTACCGTCCCTTACGACAGCTTCCGAGTTCGTGCTTTTGGTTGCTACGGCCAAGCCCATGTCGCGGTTCGCTTTCGACACCAATCCAGAATAAGCAATAAGATGGGTGCTGTCGGATAGAAGTTTTCACGGCGGTTTCAAACGTGCTAAAACGATTTTTGTGGGACACGCCGTTCAGGATTTATTCGACGATCGTGATTTAATCGTCAGAATACTAATAATCGCGTGGTTGATTAAGTGGTTGCACTCGTTTCTTACCATCTTATGCGATTCACAAGATTTCACGACGGGTTACAGGGTACCGATGATATTCACCGTCAGACTAATCGCTATGAGAAATTCGTGAAAATGCCATTTTTTGTGGCTTTTCTCCGATTCCTACCGCTCTAGAGCCCGTTGCATTTAGTACAACGGGTTTTCCTGCTAGTAGATAACAACGAGCGTTTTTAGTTAAAGCGTATAATTCCAACTTGTCTACTCAATTTCTCTAGGGAATATATATAATAACTAGTTATTACTATAATAACTGAGTGTAGTTTGTTAAAGCGTATAATTGGTTACAATCTCTAGAATTTAAGATTTTTGAAGGGAATTGATTGAATCGCCTGATTTAGGGGAGTGTGGGAAAAAAGAACAAGCCAGGATTTTCATTACTAACTTATAATTCGTCACAAAATAGTAATAATTGATAATAATTGATTGATAAATAAACTTTTATAGAGGTAGTAAAGTAGGTATCTATTTTTCAGAAAAACGTTTCGCTGTAGTGGCATCTGGATTTACATAGAACATGATTTTTGATGCACTTGCACCGCATTTTGTGGTACAGTTTCTCCGGTAAAACCAGTACCTATCCAATCGTATTAAATAAACTTCCCGTTATTATAATTATATAATGAAATAACTAGTTAAAATGTGAAATGTGAGAAAATTGTACACTTTAACGTTAACATATGCAGGTTCTTCAATCTTTCGGGTTGTGCAGGAGGAGCTGATTGAACTGAAGAAAGAGAAAGATGAAGCTGCCGAAATGGTGAAGAAATTGACGGATGAGAACAAAAGACTGGCGAAACCACTGGAAGAAGCGAAAGCGAGGGTGAAGGAACTGGAGGCCGTCCAAGAAGAAAACAAAAAGGGCAAGGTTTCATTGAAGGTACTCCTGCAATCCCATTAAAACATTTAAACACATTTTCACACACATTTTCGGGCTCCGAAATTTGAATTTTTGTAGGTAGGTACAGGGATGAATAGAACTGAGTATGTACCTATTTGCTCAGCAGATTTTGAGGGACATATAGAACTTACGGAACTGCTAAAAGTCTGTCAGTCCAAATCGGCCGGAAAAGTTGCGACTGACGAGCAAAAAAAGTCGGATGGATGGCAGACCGCTTCATTTTTTCCCTTTAATAAATAAATCGTGTATTTACAAATTTTACATACCTAATACAGATAAATTGACAGGTAATG
The DNA here is from genome assembly GCA_954871275.1 of Leptopterna dolabrata. Taxonomy (NCBI): domain Eukaryota; kingdom Metazoa; phylum Arthropoda; class Insecta; order Hemiptera; family Miridae; genus Leptopterna; species Leptopterna dolabrata. The sequence goes on along the minus strand of OX940987.1, from coordinate 28,320,306 downwards.
ATAATAATAAAGTGATTTTTGTTGTTGAGCCTAAGGTCAGTGACCTGTCCAGGCTCGTCTCTCACGCTGCTCAGCTTGTGTATGCGTTCGTTCGGTAGTTTATTAATTTATACTTATTTACAATACATTATACCAACAGTTTAAATATCTCACTTTCAACAACTTAAAGCTGCTAGTTATTCTTAATGTATAATGAAGTAGGTACAATGTAGGAAGACGGCTTTTACGCACTAAATCACTCGCGAAGAAATCGTGGAAACCCATTTCAAAGAAAAACGGAGTTATTGAAAAAATTTTCTATTTCCACTAATACATGAAAAAACGCGAAAAAACACTGTTATACCGGTTCGGTGATCAAACCATCGTCAGCAACGATAGCTTTGTTATTGTTGTTGTTGCTAATGTTTGTTACTGACGAAACCGAACCGGTATAACAGTGTTGTCGTGGTTCCTCCCAGACCCACAACTATTGTATTCGCCAACTTTAGATCTCGCAAATAAACACGCAGAAGTGGTCCGAAAGACGCAGGAGGTAGAAGCCCAGCCTGGTTCCCCACCATCCCCTACAAACTAGGGGATGGAGGGAGACAGCCACCGGGGTCTATAAAACCCCGGCGCCTGCCTCTTTTTCCTCATTCTACGCTTCCTCTAGCCGCTGGCTACTCTCTCTCTTCCTAACCCTGCCTCTCTCTCCAATCCTCAAAAGATGCTGTGCATGGTGGTGGTCCGCCCATAACCAACAGCCAAACCTCCTAAAAGATCCCAGGAAAGGGTGGTGATTCGCTCATAACTCGCCTGGGCATATCCAAAAAGATCCGGGTGTTGGTGGTGGTCAGCCCATAACCTTACCCGGCAAAATCCATCAAAAGATTCTGTGCATGGTGGTGGTACGCCCATAACCAACGGACACCTTCCAAAAAGATCCCTGGAAAGGGTGGTGATCCGCTCATAACCCGCCTGGGCATATCCTCACATCACCGTGATGAAATACGCCAATTTAAATTCATCACAAGTGTTTTTCGCGTTTTTTTGTGTATTAGTGGAAATGTGCTGATCTAAATATTTTTGAATGTAGCTAAGGAACTAGTTGTTTCAATTGCTGATGGTAGGTTTTAGAAGATGCTTGCCAAGGCAGCTGCCTAGTGTAGAATTCATTGTTTGGGCGTGTTATTAATAAAATACTTCGTGTTTCTCCTGGTAGGTCTCAAATCACTTCTTTTCTTGAATAAACCGAGGGATTTATGCCCATATAAAGTAATTCTGTTAACATAAGTCATTCCAGGAGAAACTGCTTCAAAATCCTCGTAGTGGTTTGCAATTCGGGTGCGCCTGTGTGATTTCGTGGCTGTACGTAAGACCCAACCACATCTGCAGGTTACCAAAACTACTCGCGCAAGCTCCTCCTCAAATGGGATTACCGTAGATCAATATCCCACAAACATAATCATAGTAGCCCACACGCAGCTTCTCAATAAGACGAAGAGGTGGAATGTTTTCCTAATCGTTGCTACTGGACTTTGTATGTGTGTTCCTTCCACTTCACATTACGTTGATCAAGCAACAGCCCTGGATATACTTGACAGAGTGTACTTTTTCCAGTCTTTGACGAGTACTTTTCGTATGGTCTGAGTTGCTATTTTCCTGATGTATTTCTTCTTTTGAATCTGCTGGTTGTCCAACTACGTTTACTGAAAACTATATAAACCATATTTTATTTTGGAGATGCTAATTATTGTTAAATCGTTCATGGCAATCCATTTCGTTACCTTGTCCGTAATTACTTCAGCACTTTAGTGTGCTTCCTGCCACGTCTTCTCCTTCACTATTATGGTCAGGTCATCAGCAAATGCAACAAACCTGCCTCCAATATTTAATGAAAATAGGTATTTTATGTGTATGGGAAATAAGATTGGAACAAGAACTGTATTGCACTACCATGATTGTCATGTATTGTACTACCAAGTAGGCATACTTTAAATTGACTGTCATATTACTGACTTGACTGCTATATCAACAATTTTGAACCAGGAGAGGCAGTTGTATCTACCTGTACAGTACAGCTATTCACTTTCAGGCGCATAGGTACCGATTGTAGGTATTCGTGATAATCTCTTTTCAGCTTATGTTAGTCCGTGTCCTAGTCCAGGGCCAAAAGTTGATTAACATTCTGGTGCACTTACGACACTGGTTACCTATTATTACAATATTTGATCTGTTTTTATAGAACATCCACGCCCGCTACAACGAAATACTGCAGAAACTAGAAGCCGTTACCTTGGAGAGGGATTCACTGGAAGTTCAGCTGGAAAAAGTATGTTCAATTTGTATGCTGTTGCCTTCATTCATTCATTTAGCCCAATTCTGCCAAGAAGTTGCAGGAAAAAAAGTACGGAACGAGGAATTCCGTTCAAATGCGGGACAAACAGTAGGTAACAAGACAGATTTCTAAGCTCTGGCAAATCTTTGATATTTAACGCAGAAAATTGTCCGAGTTGCAAAATTATTTACTTTTTTCCTTCAATAACTGGCCTCGATATTCGAACATGAATTTATTCGTATCATATTTCTCATGAAGGAGGCCATAGTTTGCGATGCAATTTTCATGGTTTTTTGTTGTTATTGTTGCAATAAACATAAATTTGGGCCTCTGTAATAACATACTTCGCAATCATAACCCACTGCCTATAAATTGCTACTTACCTGTATAATTTACCACCAAATTATTTTGATGCATCAATGAACGTACCATGAGCTGCAACGTAAAATATTTACCGAAGTAATTACCTATTTATGGTGAATTTAGGTTGATGTAAAATTCACCATGAGAGGTGGAGGTAGTTGGAAGTTGGATAGGAGTGAATTTAAAGCTAAAATTGTTGTGTGTTGATTTTTGGTGTGTTTGCGGTTAAGGGCGAACCTCCACCGAGCGTGTGTTGAAAAGGTTAAAAGTGAATTTAAGTTAGAGAATTTGAATGCATGAAGTGCGTGGAATTTGGTTGTGTGTGTGAGTGTGCGGTTAAGGGCGGACCTCCACCGAGCGTGTAGTGTGTGTCATCCGGATCGGTTAAGGGCGAGACCTCCACCTGATCCTGATGAAATGTGTGTGAATGAATTTAATGGTAAATTGGTGTAGCGAGTGTGTGCGGTTAAGGGCGGACCTCCACCGAGCGTGTAGTGTGTGTCATCTGGATCGGTTAAGGGCGAGACCTCCACCTAACTCTGATGAAATGGGTGAGTGTGAATTTACTGTGTGTGTGAATTTACTAGGAGAGCATTTGAGAAGTGAATTTTAAGAGAGGAGGTTTGAGGAGAGAGAGAGAGTAGCCAGCAGCTAGAGGAGACGTAGAATGGCGAAAATGGCGCAGGATCCGGGGTTATATAGACCCTGAAGTCCCCACCCTGGTGGTGGGGTTTCAGGTTGAGTACCGGGTCCTGCGTCCGTTGCCCCACTCTTACCGTTTATTCCCAGAGCCTTATTTTCACAGGTTGTTTTTGGCGAGAACTTATTGTAGTGAGTTGGAGTTCCGGGAGGGACTCACGACACTATTCATTTTACTTTCTCTTTGTAATAGATCAGAACTCCTTGTAACAGTCAGTGTTGGCTTTCTACAAATAAATGTATTGATTGATTGACTGAATCATGTTTACATCGTTGGTAGGTAGAGGGCACTTAGTTTCTTGAAGTCTGTGCATTTTAATTTTGTCTTTTTGTGTTTAAGCATCACCATAAAACTCCTTTTTTTAGTGAGCACCTTTTTGATCGAATTAGACAAATTTTTCCTATACGCAGTTGCAGTTTGAGATCGAGGAGCTAAAAATTCAATACACTTCCGCACTTGGTGAAGTTCAGAAAAGGAACAGCCTGAAAATGAAAGTGATGGAAGAGAGGATTGTGTATTTGGAAGAAGAGGCCGAGACCAAAGAAGTGATCACAGCTCAAATCATCAGCAAAGCGAATTTAGAGCCGAATGCTATCGTCGAAGCCAACAGGCAAATCAGGGTTTGTACAAGTATACTTGTGTAGCTCATTATCAACGTTAATTCAGCCGAAACCTAATTTGATCTCTGTTTTGCAGGAAATTATGTCAAAGAGAGGAAAGAAATTGGACACTTTGAAGCTCGAATTAGGCAAAGCTGTGAGAAGCCATGATAGAATGCTCCAAGATTTCAAAGAAAAGGTTTGTGTTTGTATGTACTTATGTGACGTCATCACGGCCGAACCGAATTCAATTGCGCTGATATGCATGATAATCAACAAGAATCAAGTGGCAATTTTGAATATATGGTTATTAGTAGGGCTCGGATCGATAGGACCGATAAAACCTCTGAATAAGCGCGTTAAACTAAATAAGATCGTATTTATAAAGGATCGAAAAATGGCTAAATAGGACTGTCATATAGGATCAATAAATTGATAAATAAGTTCAGTCATGAGCTCAAAAAGCATAGCGCTCGATAGAAAACTTGAAAAAAGGGAAAGAAAGTGAAGGGGTTTAAAAATCATTCTTTTATTTTAAATTTGTATACTAGGTAGGCACCTACTGTACATGTGAATTTGGAGATACTTGCTACGTGCAACAAATGAAAATATGAGTTGGTAAATGTGAGCGATAACGCGCTTTTTACAACTGGGAATTGTACTGAATCACCAGCAACCTTTCAATGTTTTAAGTCTTCAGAGATTTTCTTATATCAGTTACCAACAACTTCAAGGCGGAAAATGATCTCTCGACGTCAGCTGAAACGAGAGGGAAATACTTTAGTGAAGCTGCTTCTGCTGGGTTGAAATTGAGACCTTTGCACGGTTCTCCTCTGAGCATGTATACAAGCCAGGATTCCGTTCAAGAACGAATTCCAGCTTCTCTTTGACAATTTTCCCAGGCTTGGCGGGCCAATTGCCGACTTTCTCAAGGGCATCTTCCATCAGTTTAACAACTTCAGTGAGTTCCTCTCCGCTGGTTTCGAGCCTCAGGATGAGTTCAGGAAGTGAAATCAGGTCTGCTTTAATAAAAATGAAAGATGAAATGCAGCCTCATCCATAAGGGCAGCCTTAACTTTGGCAATGAACTTGAAACGGTTCGAGGATTCAAAATCCTTCAAGTATTTTTCAATAATATATGCCCTCTTTTCGTATGGTGCATGCGAAAATGAGCAAAATAGTACACTAACCCAAGAAAACCCCACATAAATAAGATTTTATTTTAAAAAAAGGCCCCAATTGGATTTTATAAGATTTTATAACTTCTATTCTGTAAACTTTAGAGACCTAATTCTACTGCCAAAATGCTTGTTTCAGCGAGTATAATCGCCCATTAAAATATGCAAATATGCCCGGATCCGAGCCCTAGTTATTAGAATGCCTTTAATCCTCCTCTTCTACCATGAAACGGTTGTTCCTCCTCGGTCAAATCTGGACGAGTTCCAACTGTTTACTGTAAAATATTTGGAAGTGGGGTCTGCAGAAAAGAACTTGACGCCGTCAGTTGCCGTAAACGGCCAAAAATCAGTACCTATTAAATTGCAAACGTCGACACGATTTCATGTTTCCCTCGCTAGTGCCTGGTGAATTAGCTATAGGCAACTACTCCAGTCCTACAAGACGGGTAATAGTAAAATATTTACGAGTATATCCAGCGGATATTTGTGCATCTCAATTCATTTCAATTTATTCAACAAATTTTTTACAACGTAGATTTTTACAACTTAGTACGAGATCGTAGATCATCACACAATACATTTTTATAAGTTCTATCTATTTATAAGGTTCATGAGTCTAAGGACCTATGACCTTTCCAGGCTCGTCACTTCCATAACTGCTGGGGTGTTAGATGCTTTCTATAAACCGCTGTTTCACTGGCAAGGCACCCAGTCAGTGCTAAGAGAGCGAGTTACAGAAGTACTGAATATATACAAATAAGGTACTTAGGTTATTTCTAAGTAGTAAATGAGTCTAATATATACCTAATACCAACTTATCACTATCCTAGTTTAAATTTGCCGGCAAATCTTGAAATCTATACTTCTATGTGTCACAAATTTAGTGAATTAAGAACTTAAGTAAGAACTTACTGGTTCAAAATCATGTTAAAAAATAACGGTATCCAATAAGGGTACGTATTGGCTGCATGAAGCAGCCAACACACATGGATGCAGAAAGTGCGGAGCGGAAAGTGTGGAACGCCACTTGATTGGCTGGAGCAATGGATCGAGTGGGGGGACTCCTTCCGCAGGTCGACTTTCGGAGCGGACTGTACGCGTACTGGAGATTTTGATATTTTCCGCACAGCATGAGTGCGCAATTACCTTCTGCGCCACCTACCCCCTCGCCGTCACGACATTGTTGTCTCTTGAATGATTTCTTCAATAATTACCTAGTAGGTATTTGGTGTATGAGTGTTCGTGGCGCAGGTGGAATTTCCATTTATAAGTTGGGCTAGGATTTCCATGTCATGATGGCGAAATATTTCAAGCTACCATCATCCATGTTATCATTCCTTCTCATGAAGTACCTATGTGAAAAGAGCCTCAGTGTCTTTTTCATGGGATTCGATTTTTTACGGCGTTGTGTCCGATATGGCACGTTGTTAGAAAAAATGTGTTCGAAAAAATGGTCCTCAGGCCCTTTTGCGTATGTTATGCTTTTCTAAAAAGAATATTTTTTTTTCGATTGCAGGCACGACGACGTGAGGTCTTCCAGTTTTTGTTTTATTGTAAAACATACCTACAGAATGTTTTTTTAATTATAATATTATTATACTGAGTTTTTGTTGTATTATATCGAGTTTACCTACAAGTTAACAGTATAGGGATGTAGCTTGTCAGTGACCTTACAGAAGACTTGGTTGAGGTTTCAATGTTCTCATTTGATCCTTCCTTTAGGGCTCTTGTCATAACGCAAAAAAAAGTTTTGAACAAAAACTATTTTAATCGTAAATACAGAATTAACGATTATAGAATATGAAACGAAAAAAAATCAACCGAAATATGGGGTTCATAGTCGTTGGAAGTCTTGGCTTGGCAAAGCTGGGCGGGACAAACCCGATTTGTTTATCTTTGTTGTCAAGGCTGAGGAAATTTCCGCACCTCCTTTCCGCATCCATGTGAACACACTCCGCACTTCCGCAGTTCCCCCACTACTTTTCCGCATTTTCTGCACTTTACGCATTTCCGCATTTTCCGCATCCATGTGAACGTAGCTTGAGTTGGGCCGTATAGGTGTTTCGGTTTGTACCTGTTCGTGCCTGCTTAGGTTAGAATATCTTGTGGCAGCAACCCAAAGGTGTAGTGTGAAGCCTGAACGTTTTTCTTAACAAGGTTGCAGCTCGTGCTACTGACCATTTGGTTGTCATTAGAACGGAATACGTAGATGAATAGTACGAGCCGATAGTGGAAAAGGAGCTGCTTGACATTTCTTTATAATTGTGCTGATTATAAAGAATCCCAATCTATTGAAGTACCTATAGTTATTTGTTTTCCATTATTTAGATGATAAAAAAATTACATTTTTAATTTTTTGTGAGCTTATGATGTTTTTAGGCGGCCAACTATAACATCCCAGATGACGAAATCCCTTATAAACCTCTGCGGTCGAGATTGCGCTGCATATTTCAAGATCCGCCTGGTCCACTGTCACCTGATCAGTCCGTTGAAGAAATCAGACCTTTAGAACTGTAAATCTTTGTCTGCTGGATGAATATTACATACAGAGGAAAAATGACAGCGATTCACGTTGTGTGAATTTTTTACAATTATGTAACAATAAATTGAAAATGAATATATAACTGACACCCCCCCCCCCCCCCACCAATTTTTGGGGCTGGGACACTGGAGGCAGTGACTGACCCCTTGCAGCTCAGTATTATAGTTTTGCATTTTTCTACCTTGCATTGTCGTCAGAAGTAAGATCTTGTAATGGAAGAATTTCGGAACAGGTTGGCAGTTCGCCACTTGAACGTGTTCGCAATACTTTCAGCGATCCGATTGGGGCTGCACCTTTGAATGCAAATAGATAGGTACTATCAAGATATACCAAGATATACTTACTACACACTTTGAATATTCACATTAATCACGTAGAGGATGACAACATCGGACCATAATGTGGACGACCAGTGGGACTGAGTCGTTCAACGCTGACAAAAGTAACTACTACCAAGTGACGTAAAGGGACAGGTATTTTTTCCACCTTCCGTGATCCTGCGGATGCAGGGAGCCGAGTAATGGAGACCGGATTACCTCTGGGTTTTGCAAGCATAGTATCCTCAAGCTCTTGAAGGGGAAATATAAATCCTATTGCACTACAATATAATTTATGAGCACAAGTTTTTAACAACACCTACGAGTCTCACTTTACGACCGTAGAAAGTCCTATGTCTGCGAAAGTGGGAAGGAAAAACTTGTGTCTATAATCTCGGAAAAGGTGGATATCCGCAGAAGAGCTGATATGGTTTGGGGATGGGAGCCCATCTCTGCCTTTAGAGACAGGAGGTTCCCCCCTAATAATACTCGTACATCCATAATAATGCACAAGGACCCCCTGAAATCCAAGTAATTTGAGAACGACTCTAGAATCATTACTCTGGAAGTCATAATAAATGTGGTTTTCTAATTTAAAAAAAAAAAAAATAAAAATTATTTTAAAAAATTGATGGCACATTTTGATCACAGCACCTTGTATGATAAACTTCCAGGCTGATAGAAAAACGTTTAAAGAAATCCGAGGCTCATGAGATAGCGAACATCACGTATGGGAACACTTACTTAGAGTACGTAGCAATCCTTGTTAGAGTGCGCAAACGCGGATATATTATGCTAATCATCGATCAACGAAAATACTCGTATGTAAGTGTTAATGTAGGGCTAGTCGCAAATCGAAAGGGAAGTGACGTTAGCGTGCAAGGTTCAACAAAGAAGGAATAGTGGTATGTTAGCGTCAAAACAGGAACACAGAGAAGGAATGCCTCCTCCCACCAGCCTGCATTTCCCTTACTACTGAAGTACCGAGAGATATACATGCTGAAGAGATACATAATACACAACTCCAGATTTTCCTTAATTTCTACCTACTACCTAAGGTCCAAGAATTTACTTCATACTTTCGGAAGTTGATTTTCTGTTTTAATCTTTATTATTGGTGCGGTGTTTTTATTATATAATTTATTTATATCTCTATAAAGCGAAAGAAAATTTATGTTCGTAGGGCTCCTTTATAATATCGTCTATCATCTGTATCCATGGAGATATGTCAATCACAAACAAGGTTTTCAAATTTCATAGAGAAGGTTTTCCCTTTACTACCTTCATTAAATAAATTACATGATTATCTGTGGAGAAGGGTACATCACTGTATCTACCTACAAAGAAAACTAATTTGGCCTTGATAAACCAGTAAACCACAGCAGCCCCTGAATCCTTCAAAGCACGTAAGTCCAAAAGGCGCTAAAAACATACTAATCTACCTACACTACTTACGTTACTTTTCCACTTACGTAAGACTGATTGCGCAAACTATAATATGTGCTGTATATATAGCATCACTAGACCTGTATCATTTAGATAACAACCCCATCGCACATTATCAAGATACAATCAGGTAACGTTTGAAAGGATTATTACTGCTGCTTCTTTTTCCATTTATGCAACAATATAATTATTGCAGCTGCTGTAGTGATCGTTGGTTAGTAGTTCCATTGCGAATAGGATATGTTTACGGATTATACAGGGTGTGCACACTTCCGACCAAAGAGCCGCTTAGCAATTTTTTTTAACCCTTAGTTTTCTGGTTGTTCGGCCATTTAAGTTTTTCCCCGGTAAAATCGCGATTTTCTACGTAAAACTGGTCTTAACACCCATTTTAAAAGGTGCAAAAGGACCGCTGAAAAGCTCATTTAATTTTCTTTTAGAATATGCCAATTTGGAGAATTGTTGGGTGGTTTGAATCCATGAGATTCTTGTTTGAAAATCGAACATTTGCGAATCCTGCGCTTTAGCTCAAAAAGTGCCCCGGGAATCCCATTTGCCGGAAACAGGAAATACTTCCTCAAGACCTAGCTTTCCAACGGTATGGTCAGTTTTACTTTTACTCTACTAGACAGGGAGAAAATGACGTTTTAACGTTGAAAAACGTGTTTTTTCCCCCAAAGAAATCGGGTGTTTAAGCATATCAGACTTTTTTGGCACTGTCTGACCAAGTTGAGGAACTGGGTATCGACTTACATAATTTTTTCTGCTGAATCGAATGGTGACACTCCCAACTTTCCTAATGGATTCGGAAAAGTTCGATTTTCAAGCAAGTCAAACAAAGGTTTTTGTCAGTCTTAATGAGTGTCACCATTCGATTCAGCGGAAAAAATTATGTAAGTCGATACCCAACTCTCCAACTTGGTGAGATCAAACACGTCTATGATAAAACACGATTTCTTTGGGGAAAAAACAAGATTTTTAATATTAAAACGTAATTTTACCCCCAATTAGTGAAGTAAAAGTGAAATTGACTATACCGTTGGAAAGCTGAGGTCTTTGGAAAGTTTTTCCAATTTCTGGGAAATGGGATTTCCGGGGGCAGTTTTTGAGCGAGAGCGCTTTGAATTTTTTCTTATTTCGAAGGATTTGAAAAAGTTCAATTTTCGAACGAGAATCTCACGGATTCAACCCACTAAAAATTCTCCAAATTGGAATATTCTGAAAGGAAATTTAATGAATTTTTCAACGGTGGTCACCAATTTTCTTTTGCTCCTTTGAAAATGGGTAAGACGAGTTTTATGTATAAGAACGTGGTTTACGGAAAATAACCCGAAAACTAAGGGGTAAAAAAAGGTTGAGGCTATCTGCAGGTACAGTACCTATGAATAAAAAGCTATTTGCAGGTACAGTAATTGCAGAAATTCGGTAGTGTCAACACCCTCATGAGGGATAAGTTTTTTCAGCAAGTTACAAATCTTTTTTGATGAAAGGGTTTTGTCAAATTTATTCCGGAAAACTCTTCATTTCACTCACCTTGCAGTTAGCACTTTTCACTTCAATAAGGAGTTCCTCTTCTTGACTCGAGCGTGGCACTGTGGTTGCAGCAAAAGCTTCTCGACTTATCTCATGGTTGTGATTTAACTGCATTCCAGTAATTTTCACTAGGCTTGACTTGGACTGCTTGTAACGCTTTATCTTAGCCTCGCATCCGATGTAGATGTAATGCAGCTTCGTACCTACGCTTTCCCGAGCTTGTTGATGGTCGATTGTACCCATGCCTACAAACGATGGTCACTTGACGTGCATTGTTCGTGGTAACGTCAAAGGGTTGACAATTTTCGGCACGAAACTTTTTTAAAACCACTGAAAATTCATCGTACGAACTGAAAATTTGGCCTACTTCAATTGCCCTCGGAACACTTGAAACGTCGTTGCTTGACTCGTCACTATTCTCGGGAGAAACATCCATCTCAACGACTACTCGTATGTAACTGGCCATCGTTGGTGGGAATCCGGCCAAATAGCCGGTATCTTGGAAAGATGAAAGATGAAACAGGTCAATTGACAGAGGTCAATTAATATCAGGTTGTGATTTACTCCTCTTCATAACATTTTCGCTTCCTATTAGGTTACAACTGCACAAACCTGTTTTCATCGTTTAGGCAGTGTACCTGCAAATAGCTTTTTATTCGCAGGTACTGTACCTGCATATAGCCACATCGAAAAAAAAATTGCCAAGAGGCCTTTTCGATCGGAAATGAGCTTAAGAATTGATTCTTAGCTTCTTGCAGACCTGTTTTGCCCCACTAAGCGAACATTTGTCAGTCCCAACGAGCAAGGTCGATTGACTCATTTCACTGGAGCTGTCCCTTCTACTTCAAAAAACGCTGCAAATCCGTGCACAACGGTTTATTATTTTGCACAGAATACCCTTCTGTAACAGATCACAGCTCTATGTATAGATAACCCGTCTATATAATATGTACTATGTACTCTATACATATTATGTAGATCGCAGACCCACCGTAGGTTAGTACCTAACCCCATACTCGTTACTAGGTACCTACCTACCTAAATCACGAGTTAAATGTTGGTAAAATAATTCTGTCGATGTCAAGCAGTAACTAGAACGGCAAAAAGAAATGCAAATAATGAAGTTCTGAAGGAAACTTGTTGATGTGGAGTGAAATAGATGCCCCTTCTGCGTAGATCACTGTTTTCTGTGGTCAGTACCTACCCTCGTCGTCAAGTATAATGAACCGTTGTAAAATAACTTGCCCATCAATAATACTTAAACGGTTATTCAAGTACGATCAACAAAATCCAGCCCCTTCTTGGTTGATGAACCGTTGTGTAATAATTAACCGCGTGAAATAATTTACCGTTATGTAAGAATTTACCGCTGTGTAATAATTTACCGTTGTGTAATAATTTGCCGTTGTGTAATAATTTACCATTGGGTAATAATTTACCCATCAGCAATACTTCAACGTTTGTTCAGGTTACAAAAGTACCGATCAACAAAATCCTGCCCCCTCTTGGTAGATGAACCGTTGTGTAATAATTTACCGTTGCGTAATAATTTACCGTTGTGTAATAATTTACCGTTGTGTAATAATTTGCCGTTGTGTAATAATTTACCATTGGGTAATAATTTACCCATCAGCAATACTTCAACGTTTGTTCAGGTTACAAAAGTACCGATCAACAAAATCCTGCCCCCTCTTGGTAGATGAACCGTTGTGTAATAATTTACCGTTGCGTAATAATTTACCGTTGTGTAATAATTTACCGTTGTGTAATAATTTGCCGTTGTGTAATAATTTACCATTGTGTAGGTAATAATTTACCCATCAATAATACTTCAACGATTGTTCAAGCTTCAGAAGTACCTACCAACTAAATCCAATAGTCTTATCACATTTTATAATTTTAACTTATCAAATGAAATAATATCGCAGAACAACCAACTCGACTTCATACAGCCATCCTTGATTATAATCAGGTGCTCCCTAGTGATGATATCCGGGCCGGATTTATACCGTTTGATTCACGATCGTGTTGACGAAGCTTTTTGATGCACACGAACGGCTGGACGTACAATGCTCCGGGTGGTCTCAAAAAATTGTTTAGCTCAAGAAAAATTTAATAACGTAAAAAAAACCATACCCTTCCATGAAAGTTTTCGACCTACGGCGTTCTGAAAATTTCAACCCCTATTTTGAACCCCTTAGAGGTGGCTGACAGTAACGCCGAGCTTCGAGGACCAACTAGACCCCGAACGGAACCTATAACCCGAATTTCATCAATTTTGTTTCATGGTAACTAAGAAAATTACGGCGGACAGACAGAAATATTTTTATTGCAGTTTTGGATTCTACATACCATGAAACGTAAACCATCAAATTTTGAGGGGGGGTTAGAATTATTTTTTTTCATGTTCGATTCCAATGGGTTATTATTGAAAATAATAAACCAAAATTGTTAAAAATTGTTAAAATTCAAATTCAAATTTATTAATTATGGGTTTTAACATCGGAGGGTTCACGGACCTCTCTTAGCGCCAGTACATGTTATACAGCATATTATTACTCGTACAATTACCTACAGATGGTATACAACAACAGAATACTTGTCCTTGATTTTGTCCTGTTTCGTGTCTTCTGGAGCTGACGTGTCACATCTCAACCCGTTGTGGCTCTAAACGTGCTGTGCCGGAGCAGAGCTGTGCATCCAGACACCACCGAGTTCCTGGGGAGTCGAGGCTTCCGAATTTGGTAATGCGGTTCATTTTGATAACAAAACGTCAGCCAAGGTGCGACACTGTGACGTTTCTATACTGTGACGTCGTGACCTGGAGGGAGATAGAGCTGATAAAAGTGGCTAACTCAAGAGAACGAAGAATTATTTCAAATTGTCCGTCTGCGGAACACAAAGCGGAAATTACCAATGCGAACCCAATAATGTATATGGATGTGAAATTACTGCGCACTTAACTTGGGCACTATCTGGAGGCGCTGAGGAAGGGGTCCGATCTGTACGGTCCAGAATACGTCCGGTTCCGATGCAGATGAGGAGGCTGCGTATGAATCCTCCGTAGTCTTGTAGATGAAGAGAGTCCAGTGAAAAGTCGGTTGAAGTCGGATGAGTGAGTTAATGAAGTAGATAGTGAGTAGATAAATATTGAAGAATAAATTTCCTGAAACTGAATCAGAAGTCTGTTAACAGTTCGAGAGTAGAAGTCAGAGCATGATTGAAGTCAGAGTGAGTATTCAGTATTCAATCCTCCGTAGGTAGGGATGGCAACAAAATATCGATATATAGGAAATATCGACATTTAGATTCCGATATATCGATATATTGGTATCGGTTTTTGACCTTCGATAGTATCGGGAATATCGATATTTTTGAACCGAGATATCGGCCTAGTAGATGTCGTCAGTGATGTACAAAAACTCGCACATTCTACATCCACTCGACTCTAAAAAGTGGGGTTTCGTGGTTCTGATCACTGATTCAACACTTAGTTTTGTCTTATGATGTGATTGGCATATAGGTACCACCGATATTTTACTAACTTTATTATGACTAACTTTTATTCATTTTTATTTTATTTTACAGTTATTGCAGCGTGTGTAGGCCTATAGTCAGTTTGCACTATCATGTTGCACTAAAGTAACGTAAATAAGAATGTGAAAAATGTAATAGGCTTATTTTGATACTTTTACTAAATACTTGTGTTATTGAATGTATTATGTTTATTGTACGATGTTTCTATCACATTTAACCCTCAGTTTAGACTTATATTTAGCGATGTATCGAAATTCCGATATATCGATATTTTTCACCCGAAATTTTTGAACCATCGATATGTTGCTTGCGATATATCGGAAAACCGATAGGTATATCGATTTACTTAAAAATTTTGCCATCCCTATCCGTAGGTCCGTCCCCAAGAAACAGGATGCAGGACTCCTGTGAGTGGTTGGAAGAATTCTTCATCCCCAGAGTGGGTTTTTTAAAATTTGTATAAAGTTTGCGTTCCTGTAGAGAGATAAGAACCCTGACGGCAACACCCAGGTCTGTTAGTTTTCTCCATAGCAGTTCGTGGTCGGCTGCGTCGAGCGCCAACGGATGTCTATAACACTGTTACCAGGGATCGAGCTTTCTTCATTCGCATTGCGCTGGCGATTTTTAAATAGTTTCATTTTTTCCTGCATTTTTGAGACCATCTGGAGCATTCTACGATGTTCCATAGGAAAACCATCCGCGGACCCCCTGGATAAAAACAGGAGCATCTAGGAGAAGAGTGTGGTGGAACGGCCGGAGCGCTGCCTAGCGAAGATTAGATGAACCTGGGTTATCGCTAGTTATCTCTTATCAGTCGGCCGATCATGTCAAAATTCCCGTATTCCTAATTCCTAATAGATCCTAAATATTCCATAATGTCCAAAATAATTCATGATTCAGTGCATAGTGTTCCGGTGCAGTAAATGTGACAAAACATACGAGGAGAGCAGCTCTCTTCGAACACATCCCTTCTGAAAACACCGAGATAAAGCTTCCGTAACCACTATTTTCTACAAAGAAGAAGGCAAAGAAAAAATTTATAAATAAATATTTTTATGACGGCTTTTATTTTGGTTTCGGCTGAATCACGTATGAACTTATCATAACATTGACACAAACAATGCAATTTTGATATTTTTATATCATTATTTTTGTGTGTTTTTTTCTAATTTGGGAGAATTCTGTAATCCAAAGAGGCGTGGGTGAGTTTGGCAAAATGAGTTTTCTAGTACCTAGTAAGAGACCTCAGTTAAGTACCAAAAGTTTTTCATTATCTAGGTAGGTACCTAGTGTTAATGAAAATGGTGCTTTTGTAAATTCAAATCCCCCCGCTTTTTTTGTGTTCCTCTCCCCATCTTGAGGTATTAGGTACCTTTTTAAGTTCTCTCCGTCACTGTTGAAGACGACCTACTCCGAAACATGTTCGTATAGTAACTTCAAACCAAACAAAATCGACTTGGATCTGACTCAGACAGACAGTCAGCTCCCTCATTCGTTGGTAAGCTGAGCATTTTCAATAAAAAAATTCGCTATTTGCCTCGTTTGAAAATTTCTTGAGTGCCCAAAATGCGGTGGAAACCCCTTCAAAATCGAAGAAGTAGCAGTCATAACATTTTTCGTTCAAAAGAGAAGTTGTAGAGCATCAAATTCTGCGTCGATAGACCCCCTCAATTGTCAAATTGAGATGAAAAATGAAAAGGTTTTGCCATATCAAAGTTTCATATCCAGGAAAAAGACAGTTTTTATGGAAGACATAATTTGGTAAATTCGGGATCAGCGCAAAATTTCCTTTATAAAATAATTTTGTCTACCTATGATTAGATTTTCATTTCGGACTGAATGCCTTTTTGATTGGTGCCTCAGACAGATTTGAATGCCTTTTTCATTGAGGTAAAATTTCTGGTTCCCTAAAGATTAGGCAGGGTTCTACAGACAACCTAGGGACATTTACGATCATCTTGCCAGGGAAAGAAGGGAAGGTTCATCTAATCTTCGCTAGATAGCGCTCGGGCCGTTCCACCACACTCTTCTCCTAGATGCTCCTGATAAAAACTCGTCGTTCTTTTATTATTTTTGTCGTCCCTTGTTTCTGGATGTTACGTAGATGCTGGAGTGGCGATTTCACTGACGTGGGTAATCGAGTTGATTTCTGATTTTCTCTCCTTACCCACCAAGTATCGGTCCACCACCCTCCAGTCCATATAATATTGTCACAACACATATTCCTCGTACCCACACGACAATCACGAGAGCCCCACTTGGGGCCTTCCGCGGACAAACGGCATCGCTTTACAACTGACAAATGTCCGCCGGAGTCTCGGGAGCTCTGCTTCGTCATGACGGAAAAGGGAAGACCCCAGGTGGCCGACCCGGCAAAAGGCGATAGCATCGGGGAATTATAATCATTTTTTCGAAACATATTTGATATTCGGAGCGGTAGACCTCACCCTAAGAAAAAAAAAAGAAAACAACCGAGAAAGAGGGTGACCAAACCTTTTCCCCCGCTCTCTTCGCCGCCAGCCAAGTCCAAACATACCGTAAATATGAAATATTCTTTTTTTTTTCTCTGCCTCCAGTGTTGAAGGGGGTCTTTTTAGCATGTGTTTGTGATATTGGTAGCGGTCAACCCTCTATTTCTAAAGGCTTAGGAAGTCCAAGGGAGATAGGGGGGTGGAGGCTGAAGGCGGTTTTTGATGCATATGTGAAAACGGGTATGGGGATATACGAAGTTGGAGCGAACTGGAAGCTCAAGGGGCGGGAGAGAGTCGATCCCTAATCTCGACCACCCATAGGGCTTAGCTTTTCAACCCCTATACGGATTGATTTTTTTTCCCCTCTCTCTTTTATATTGTTTTATTATTTTTCGTTCCCTCTTTTCGTGCTATCATTTTTTTCTTCTTTGTTTTCCTTTACTTTTTGCACAAGGAAACACCTGATCTTACGCCGTTGTTATAAAGTACACGACAGACACGGAATAGCGAATGAAGCGGTTTCATTCTTTTAACCCCTTTTGACTTTTATATTCCGACGGGGAATAGTTTTTTCTTACATACCTACACCAAATGCCTTTTAGCGAATTTTCAAAGAAAATGAAGCTATTGCAATGGCTTCGAAATTTAAATAATATAAATTTTTGGAAATTTTCTTCATAGAAATCCGTTTCAGACCATTCTAAAACGATTCCTGAAATTTAACACTTTTTTATATGTATATATATATATATTTATTTATATATGTGTCACTCCAGACGATAACTCTCGATAGAATTGAGATAAACAGCTCAAATTTGCACAAAAAATCTATCTTGGCAATCGAAAGGCTAAGTTCGAAGATGGGCGAAATTGGCCTACTCTAAGGAGGGTTTTGGCGCATTTAAAGTGCGCAAAAATTACCCAAAAATCCCCAAAATGTTATTTTCCAACAAGTGACCCCTCATTTTAAAGGTTTTTGCACGCTGAACACGATGGTGGAATCGGATTTTAGATATCTTGATCCGTTCTCAAATTAGAGCATTTAAAGTGCGCAAAAATTACCTAAAAATCCCCAAAATGTTATTTTCTAACAAGTGACCCCTCATTTTAAAGGTTTTTGCACGCTGAACACGATGGTGGAATCGGATTTTAGATATCTTGATCCGTTCTCAAATTAGAGCATTTAAAGTGCGCAAAAATTACCCAAAAATCCCCAAAATGTTATTTTCCAACAAGTGACCCCTCATTTTAAAGGTTTTTGCACGCTGAACACGATGGTGGAATCGGATTTTAGATATCTTGATCCGTTCTCAAATTAGAGCATTTAAAGTGCGCAAAAATTACCCAAAAATCCCCAAAATGTTATTTTCTAACAAGTGACCCCTCATTTTAAAGGTTTTTGCACGCTGAACACGATAGTGAAATCGGATTTTAGATATCTAAATCCGTTCTTAAATTAGAGCATTTAAAGTGCGCAAAAATTACCCAAAACTAGGATAATCTTTAAACTCTTACCCCCACCCCCTTAGAGTGGTCAGATTGAAAAATGTGAGAAGTATTAATTGAAGACGAGAGTTCGAAGCAAAAAAGGGGGAGGCAAACGATTAGTACAACTCCTTGAATTTACCCACAGCGATCAAATAAATAAGCACTTAGTACAATTACGTAATAAACAAACGGTAGAATCAGGATGGACAAAACGTACAAATTAAAATAAATACGAAGAGAATATACATAGAAAACCAAATTTTAGACCGAAGTTTTCCTTTATTCAAAACCATAGCCATTAATTCGAATATTTCTTTGAAAATTCGCTCATTAAGTCATGCTGCATGACTGATTTTTTTCCTTCTGTTTGAACAATATTTACGAAGCTGTTCTATCGCAGTGGCTGAAAGTAAACCATCAAGGGCCTAGCTTATAACTATATGAAACGTAATGAGCTGAAATTTAAGGAGCAGGTGGGGGTTGAAAACTAGACAGTCCTGTTAAGTACTTACGAATTTTATCAAAATCGGACAGTAGCTTCCTTCTGTGCTCGAGCAAATGTCGAACTCATTGCCCCACGCGTGAGAAAAATTCGAATTTCGTTCAGATAGCTATTGACTACACCAAAATCATTGTTGAGTAGTTTGTTATAGCAATATTTCGAGGCCAAGATGGTTTTACTTTTCTGGGCTTGTCGTGGTACCCCTCAGCGTAATATATATACACCACATTTACGTGTAAATATATATTTAATCAGTAAACAAGGAGAAAGAGGAGCTGTGCGACGCTTCGGCTGAAGCCCAGAAGGGTCCCCCTCCAGTTGACGGGCGAGGGACGAGGTGGTGGTGCCTATATAATGCGCCCTGCTCGCCCAGCTCTTCATTGGACTGACCTCGCTCATACCTACGACTTCTCTCTCACTCACCTTAAGCCCTCTTTCTCCCTCTCTCCTACCTTCGTGTAAGATGTTCCAAACACGCCATCTTACATTTTGATCCGGGCAGTCCTCGATCGATACACGATCGATATCGTCGGTCAGAGCCGTCGGGGCGGAAACCATCTGCGCCACTTCCCCACGCCACGAAGGGGCGGATTCGCGAGGAGAGGGGTGGTGCATATACCCAGTTGCAGCCGCCATGACACGACACAAGAGACTGAGACTTCTCGGAGACCAGACCTGCGATAGTTTACCTGAGATTTACCTGAGAATTAGTTGAGCTGTGGTTGTGTTGAGTCTAGAGTACCTGTTCGCCATTGGGGTGGACGCCGAAGCAGTGGACCGCACGAGCCCGAAGCCCGCAGCCAGGAGGTTGCCCGGACGAGTTCCTGCCAGGTTCCCAGGAAGAGGTAGGACTTGCACCCTTAACCCTTATTATCCATTTTGCGACTATCACGTAGCAGTGCCCTTCAGGTGTCCAATATTTCACGGCATTTTGCCAGAAGTAACAGAGGGATTCTTCCGTTCTGTTGCAGAGCCCCTACAGGTAGATCTTGCTACCCCCGAGCCTGAGCCTAACGTTGCACCCCGCACTCGCAACCGTTGGTAACCGGTTGCGAGGTAAACCGTTATCGGCGGCAGGTAGTTACTCTATACCACCTCAATACCATCCTAACATCAAAGGGTGCGAGAGAGAGAAAGTTACCTGTGTGCGGATAGTGAAGGCAACCACCTCCCTTGCTAGGAGAAGCGAAGTAGTTATTCCAATAACGTAGGTTTTCTCGTAACCAGTTATCGTAATAACCGGTTCTTGGTCGATAACCGGTTATTCTAAGCAGTTCCGTTATTCAACGCCCATCACTACTTCCTCCTCTCACGCTCGCTGTGGTGATAACCCCGGGTGTTAGCATCCTCCTCCTCTAGCATCTGCTGTAGTGGTAACCCCGGGACACTCCTTCATCTAGCACTCACTGTGGTGATAACCGCGTGCTAGAATCTTTCTCCCATGACATCTGCTGTGGTGATACTCGCTGGACGCCTCTTCCTCTAACGCCTGCTGTGGTGATAACCTCAGGGCGTTAGCGACCCGAAAATACTCGTACTCAGGAGCATATCCTTCTCTCCTTCAACCTACCCAAACCTACCCTACCTGCAGGATCACAACAGGACTAATGATAAACAACGAGATATGGATAATGGTGTTTTTACTTACGAACCAATTGTAATTTATAGGTTTAATTTTTATCGATTATATCAATAGTAGGTTACATTGGTAGGTATACATAAAATTGTGGTGGATAATAGGGACATTTTCTGGTCATATATTTCAGTTTTGAAGAACACTACTTTCAGCTCTGTACATAATGTACCTATTTCATCTATTTCATAATTCTCAGTTTGCTTAAAATCTCAACAAATGACATCCTGTTACTCATAACTCACAACTGTACGAAGACATTATCGGAATAAGCTGGAACTTAGAATACCTACGGAAAACCATACTTTACCTTCAGTCTGCGTATGTGCAAATCGATCATTTGTGTCGACTCTGGTTCCAACCAACCGATTACTATGAAATGCACATGTTTATGAAATGCCGGGTTTATCCGGTTAGGTACTCTGAGGGCCCCTTACCAATTCCCCCATCAAAATCGGACAACGGCTTTCGTCACCGCATAGGTAGGTGCGTTATTGAGATCAACCATTTCAAACACTAATTCGCTTCAAGGTATCATTTGCAGAACGCATCAATAATTAGTACACATAAAATAATTCATCAACACCTTTCCGAAACTAATTTGTTTTAAAAATAATCTATTAATCGGATTAAAAAAAGAAAAAAAAACTTTAACGAAAAAACCCGACTTCAAAAAAGTTGGATAAAGCTAAAAAGTAAAGAATAATTTTTATGCTGAACAAACGTAATTTATTCAGAGCGAATACAACAGAAATTTCGAAGCCGGTACCAAATTTTAACGAAAAACTCCACACACACAGCCTTCACTGTATCTTGGTATTCATACATTTTTTCAGCTTATGTGCGACCTCAAAAATCGGTGCACATAAAAAAGCTACCGAACGAAGGCGACATCCCAGGCGTGTGCGCTAAGTCAGCACTACGCCTCACCGCGGCAGGGCTCTTGAAACCGTAGACAAAGAAAATCCCCGGTTACTCGATGAGTACGGAACTCTCCGCGATGAGCCCAGCGCGAGTTTTATAAACTGTTGGTGCCATCCGAAGAATGGGAAAGCCGGTCGTGGCGGATTGACGCCCCCACGCCCTAAAACGTCGAACGTCCGGAGGTAGCGACTCTCGGACGCCCCGTTCTACTGGAGGCCCCCTTCCCAACGCTGCTGCCGCCGTCTCCGCCGCCGAAACGGACAATTCTCCGGGCACGAGTGCGCGGGCGCGAGTGGAAACGAGGCTGGAGAGCCTAGGAAAGACCAAGGTACAATGAAGACAATAATCAACTACAATAAATTAATCATATCTTGTCCCCGGCGATTGAGTGGGTATCCAGGAAACTATAGTAAGGCGTGGGAACTCTCCGGCAAGGGCCATTAGACTGCCGGAAGACCGGCCCGGAACCGAATAATATTCAGGTTCCGGGATACAAATCCTACTACTTACAGCTTATTATCAGCATTTTGGCAGTGTACATTTTACGTTATGACAATAAAGATGGTAAAAAAAAAAGAATTTTTTTTGTTTTGGAAAATCTTCCCTCTCTACAACTCTCCTCGTTATTTATGGGCTTTTAGCGCTTGGCACAGCCACCGAATCTAATGGCAATATTGGCACCATCGCTTGAGTTAGTGTAGTGTCATCCTGCTTTTCCTCGGGAAATCGGGGGGACATCATATCGATACTTCATTTCGCCCCCGTCCCGGGCCACCGAGAAATATCCATTAACGGATTACGCTTAAGCTTAATCCATTAACCCAAAGATTTACAAACGAGGACTCGCGGAATGGGTTGAAGGGGCTGGGGATTAGGCGAGATGAATACCTTAGCCCATCTGCCAATATCCATCTAGGTAATATTTCACCCGGTAACGTATAATATATTTTACTGAAGTTGAATTGTGTTGTTCTGATGCGGCATTTAGGAATCGACAGCTTCTAAATATTCTACATGGTTTGTTTCACTGGTTATTGCGGCAGTAAATAATCGGTTGTCCAAAGGTAGACGAGGCCATCCCTACACATTGGGGGTGATGACAATGGAGGGGCATTTTAACCAACATAATAAATATGTTAACCAACATAAAGAGTTTAACCAACATAATAAACATACTTACTCTAATTAAGGCAATATTTGCGTCATTCTGGAGTGCGGAATCGACAGCTTCTAAACAGTCGATACGGTTTGTTTCACTGGCAAAAGAAGTGCTCCTAGGAGAATCAGTCTGCAGCACCGAATCATATCGGAAGATGCAATCTCTACGCATGCTCAAAACTCAGTCATATCTCAAATACAGATGATGCACTGAATATATTGCATACCTTCACACAAGGCATCGCGACTGGGTGCACTAAACAGTAACGCGACAGGGCCGGAATCATCAGTGCAAACATTTAATTTTGGTTTATTAACCTTTGAATAATACACCTATGTATTCGCTCAGCAAAAAATTTTTATAACACCCCCTCAAAATTTTTTCTTTTACGTTTCAAGGTGCGTAGATTCCAAAACTGTAATTTCCCTCCGCTGTCTGCCGTATCATGCATACCGGCTTCATTTTCGGTCTAGAAAATTCGTCTTTCGCACACATGCTCCGTTGTACCCCGCAATTTTGCAAACCAACCGGAAAAAGCCGAGGGGTGTTTTGAGTGAAAATGGGTATAAAAATAGGTATTTTTGTGTGTTTTGGTAACATGTGCTTTTGAAGTATCGGTTTCCATGATTTTTGGGACGAGAACACCGAATATGAAGTCGATTTTTACCAAAGAATGGAAAATTGAGGTTCAACCAAAGGTTCTGCTCCCAAAATTGATTTTTTATGAGTCAAAAACCTGGGAAATTGTCTGAAATCACCATCATTATATTGTATAATAACACTAGAAAAACGCTGCAAAGTCCTTGTCACATGGGTTTATTATTCTATTGGACTTACCTACAGAAATGCTGGCTGTTCATTTATTGTTTCTTTCGTGCGTAGTAATCGAAATAGCTATTTCTGATGGTTTCCATTAATTTTGGCCCTTGAAACACAAATTAGGTACGCTCTTTTAGCGAATTTTCAAAGAAAATGAAGCTATTGCAATGGCTTCGAAATTTAAATAATATAAATTTTTGGAAATTTTCTTCATAGAAATCCGTTTCAGACCATTCTAAAACGATTCCTGAAATTTAACACTTTTTTATATGTATATATATATATATATATATATATATATATTTATATATGTGTCACTCCAGACGATAACTCTCGATAGAATTGAGATAAACAGCTCAAATTTGCACAAAAAATCTATCTTGGCAATCGAAAGGCTAAGTTCGAAGATGGGCGAAATTGGCCTACTCTAAGGAGGGTTTTGGCGCATTTAAAGTGCGCAAAAATTACCCAAAAATCCCCAAAATGTTATTTTCCAACAAGTGACCCCTCATTTTAAAGGTTTTTGCACGCTGAACACGATGGTGGAATCGGATTTTAGATATCTTGATCCGTTCTCAAATTAGAGCATTTAAAGTGCGCAAAAATTACCTAAAAATCCCCAAAATGTTATTTTCTAACAAGTGACCCCTCATTTTAAAGGTTTTTGCACGCTGAACACGATGGTGGAATCGGATTTTAGATATCTTGATCCGTTCTCAAATTAGAGCATTTAAAGTGCGCAAAAATTACCCAAAAATCCCCAAAATGTTATTTTCCAACAAGTGACCCCTCATTTTAAAGGTTTTTGCACGCTGAACACGATGGTGGAATCGGATTTTAGATATCTTGATCCGTTCTCAAATTAGAGCATTTAAAGTGCGCAAAAATTACCCAAAAATCCCCAAAATGTTATTTTCTAACAAGTGACCCCTCATTTTAAAGGTTTTTGCACGCTGAACACGATAGTGAAATCGGATTTTAGATATCTAAATCCGTTCTTAAATTAGAGCATTTAAAGTGCGCAAAAATTACCCAAAACTAGGATAATCTTTAAACTCTTACCCCCACCCCCTTAGAGTGGTCAGATTGAAAAATGTGAGAAGTATTAATTGAAGACGAGAGTTCGAAGCAAAAAAGGGGGAGGCAAACGATTAGTACAACTCCTTGAATTTACCCACAGCGATCAAATAAATAAGCACTTAGTACAATTACGTAATAAACAAACGGTAGAATCAGGATGGACAAAACGTACAAATTAAAATAAATACGAAGAGAATATACATAGAAAACCAAATTTTAGACCGAAGTTTTCCTTTATTCAAAACCATAGCCATTAATTCGAATATTTCTTTGAAAATTCGCTCATTAAGTCATGCTGCATGACTGATTTTTTTTTTTCTTCTTTTTTCTTAACTATCTTTGATCATTGGTAGTGCCATTAAATCGTCTTGATCCACGTGTTGACATTTTTCCAGTGTTATTATACAAACTGATGGTGATTTCAGACGATTTCCCAGGTTTTTCACTAATAAAAAATCAATTTTGGGAGCTTAACATTTGGTAGAACTCAATTTTCCACTCTTTGGCCAAAATCGACTTAATATTCGGTTTTCTCGTCCCCAAAAACATGGAAAACGATATCTCAGAAGCTCATGTTACCAACATGTTGCTAAAACGCAAAAAGTACCTATTTTTATACACATTTTCACTCATAACACCCCTGGGTATGTTCCGATCGGGCTGAAAAGTTTCGGGACACAGCTAGGGCCCAAATGGAGCATGTGTGCGAAAGAACGAATTTTTTAGACCGAAAATGAAGCCTGTAGACGTGATACGGCGGACGGCGTACGGCGGACGGCGTACGGCGGACGGACATTGCATTTTTGGAATCTACGCACCTTGAAACGGAAAAGAAAAAAGTTTGAGGGGGTGTTATACAAATTTTTTGCTGAGCGAATACATAGGTGTATTATTCACAGAATAATAAACCAAAAGTGGCAACAGGTGTATCAAGTCAATTAAATTGGTAGTGCACCAATGATCAAAGATAATTTTTGAAAAAAAGGAGCGTACCTTATTCGTGTTTGGGGGCCAAAATTAGTGGAAACAATCAGAAATAGCTATTTCAATTATTGCACATGAAAGCAATAAATGAACAGCCAAAATTTCTGTATGTGTGCCCAGTACAATAATAAACCCATGCGACAAGGACTTTGCAGCGTTTTTTACGAGAAACAGTTGTGCAAACCTGAGCATACGTTTTAGCCACCCCCAATCCTGATGGATTTAGAAACGGGAACATCAAGTGTTTGAAGGCTGATGGAGGTCACGAATCTCACTACTAGCCAAAAAACCACAGGATAAAATAGAAATAGTCTATCTCCACGTCAAACTAACAAACTGTAGACCGGTTTCGGTTTGTTACACCATCATCAGTACACGATAGAACGTGCTGACCGTGCTGATCGTGTGCTGATGATGGTGTAACAATCGAAACCGGTCTACAGTTTGTTAGTTTGACGTTGAAATAGGCTATTTCTATTTTATCCTGTGGTTTTTTGCTATGGATTTCAACTACTCCGCCGCAACTGATTTAAGTTATATCAGTACTAGCCTATACATATATAATAATTATAAGTATTTTTTTGATAGACCGATTTGAATCGAATTTGTGTCATATGTACCAAGTGTGACTTCAAATGTCAGAAATAATTGGAAACATTTCATTTATTTTTCTATCGCCACACGCGGAGTGGAATGCTCATTTCCCCTCCAATGGCCGAGCGGGATCTCTTCACAAATGGCGGCATTGTCACTGACGAGGTGCGGTTTACCTAACTGATGATGCGATTCGGAAATTTGCTAGTTAACGTTAGAGTTAGACCAGATTCGAGTTTTTTCCGACCGCTTTCGATTTATAACAGGTTGAGGTTCTTGGGGGTTGGTCAGTAATTGCAAATGCTCTCTAGGTCGACGCTTCGACGGATATCGCGTTTATAAAAAAAATGCTGACTCAAATGTTCAGTACCTATGTTTCTGAACTGCCACCAGTGCAAAATTACTCAGTCCACTACACACTGCGAACTTCTCTGTCCACGAAAGATCTATGTGAGCCCCCCCACCCTTCTAAGGCTTGAAAAAGACGAATAAATTCGTCGAGACGTCGGCTTATAGAGAATTGTAATTACTAACCGACCCTCAAGAATCTGTTAGAGCTTACAAAAAAAAAAAAAAAAATCAAGTAGATGTACCTATCTCAACACATTTTTGTGTCATATCAACATATTCCCGGTACTTTTGACAAATGACTGACATTGGAACTACAACTGCTTCAACGTAAAGTTATCCAGAAGGTGCATGGGTGACTGCTCCTCACAGTCTTATGATTTTCTACTTACCTTCTGCACTCACACGTTTCACCAGTTTGACGGTATAAATATGCCGAATATAAACAGATATTTGATCCACCATTGTATAGTTATACTCGTATCAACTTTCTTGGGGGGGTTCAAGCTATTGATAGCCTCAATCAATTTACTTGAAACAGTTGACTTCAACATTTTTTCGTGGTAAAGTCACTTCCTGGATCACTATGAAACGGTAAGCCAAGTGCGCGGCTTCCCCATTATACAACTGTCAGCTTGTTAATACTTGCGTAAAGCCAATGCCAGTTTTCCCCTTCCAAAATGACGAAGACCAACTGAAATCCTATATTAAAAGCGGCGCATTAGGTGTCCCCCTGCTGGTGGTCGAACGTAAAACACTTTCTCAGCAGCTATCAGATAACAACGGATTTTCGAAAGCTCTAAAAGACTTTTAGTACTCACTAAATCTGTCAAGGCCTCAAGGAGCTCAGTTAACTTTCATGTTAACGGCTGTGCTCTTCTAACGAGGCAATCAATTTCATTCCGTGATTTCAAACTAGGGAAGTTTCTTTTGTGTGTTGTTTTATTGTTTCAGCCGTTAATAAATTACAAATAATAACGTATAAAAAGTTATTGCCTTAGTTGAATCGAAGAAAAATTGGGGAGCTACTCCTAGGTATGAGTACCTACCTATCCATCAATGAATGAATGAATGGTTGAAATTACAAGTTAACTTTGTCACAATAACCATGTCTACCTCTGCAGCATAACATTAACATGAAGTTAGTAAACACATAAATATGGCTACAGTCAGTATACTATTGATATTGAATTACTACATATCTACCACAAATTTATTACGAATTTTCAATAAAACTAGTGGGTCCGCTGACCAGGTGCCTCACGCAGTTTTGAAAATAGGCTCAAATTCTCCCTATGTACCAGGCTCAATAATAGCTATTTTTCGAACGTTTTATTGCTAAATATTTTCCAGTGCTGTAAGGATGATTTCTAGATATCTGAAAGGCATTTCATTCGATTCGGCGTGCTGTAAAACATGAAAAACTATACCAAACACATTTTCTGATAGATAACATCAATGGTGCCAGCATGGCGCCGTTTCCTGGCGCCATGGTTGTATCGAAAACCATACAGCGAATTCTGGAGGTTCAAACACGTTTTTCTGACTGATGGCACCACTGGTGCCAGTTGGGCACCTCTCCATGGCGTTGTCGGACACCAAAAACTATACAGCAAATTTTGGGGACCCAACGAGTATACTGTCAGAATTTCAAATCAAAATAGCAAAACTGCGGCTTGTAGCGCGGCACAGACATAAAAAACGCTACAAAGACCTTGTCGCATGGGTTTATTATTCTCGAATGAATACGGCACGATTGGGACCTCAATGAACAGCCCCACACAGATTTATTTGACGGTTTTAAAGACGAATATTAGGTTAATATTTCTGAAAAAATTATTTCTGATCACTGAAGTCGTCATTGAATTGTCTTGATTCACCTGTTAATCCTGTGTTATTATAAATTTTTTGCTGATTACAGCCATTTTCAAAGGTTTTTGGCCCATAATATTGAGTTTTGAGAGTTAAAACGTTGTCAGTCTCAGTCCATCACTCTTTGGGCAAAATCAACGTCATATTTGGTCTCCTCGCCCTAAAAAACGTGGAAAACGACATCTCACAAGCCCAAGTTCACTGAAATCTCAAAAACACCTCGAAAAGCCCTACTTTTACACCCATTTTCCCCCCCGCAACACCCCTGGGTGTATTCCGATCGGGCTGCTTGCACAACTACGACCCAAATGTGTTCCCAAACTTTGCACGGAAGAACGACGATTTCAGACCAAAATTTAACGTAAATTCAAGGCTGAAACTTCGTTAGAACCTCAATTTTTCACTCTTTGGTCGAAATCGATTTCTTATTCAGTCTTCTCGTTCCAAAAACATGGAAAACAATACCTCAAAAGCTCATAATACTAACATGTTACTAAAACACAAAAAATACCTATTTTCATACACATTTTCACTCATAACACCTGTATTCCGATCGGGCTGAAAAGTTTCGTGACACAACTAGGGCCCAAATGGAGCATGTGTGCGAAAGAACGAATTTTTTAGACCGAAAATGAGGCCTGTACACGTGATACGGCGTACGGACATCGCATTTTATGAATCTACGCACCTTGAAACGCAAAAGAAATAATTTTGAGCGAATACATCCTAGGTGTATTATTCACAGAATAATAAACCAAAAGTCACCCGCAAATGTCGCTCGAGTCTAAGTAAGAAGCCTCACGACGTTCGGCAATAACCACGGATATCTCTCTCGTACAAACACCAAATAGGTAGGTTGGTTCTTGAAAAAATACTATGAAAATACTAACTCGTAAAAAAAATAATTGAGTACTCCTTATTCTGAAAACATCTCAATATCAGAGTAAATGCCATTCTCATTACTATGAATTGGACCATCTGAATCTCAACAGCCCCTATACACACAAATGACTTGGATCTACCAACATTATAAGAGGGTTCCCAGCAAACCCCACGCGCCTGGAATCGAAGTGGAATGATGTCATTGTGGATCATTGGAGTTTCAACGTCGTATTTCGTCCCATAAAATTTTGTTCCCTGAATATATACGAGGTCTAATGAGGCGAAACGGGGCAAGAGGCCGAAACCCTCACAGGGAAAAATCCGTATGAAGAAATCAATTGAATGGCTAAAAAGGGAAAGTCGCCATAAAAGCTGGAGGAGAAGGGATATAGATCAAAGCTCAGGCATCGGTGGTCTAACCAAGGGTTGGGGATTTACCTTACGGAACTGTTTTATCTCGAACTATAACAGTAAACATCCCCTTCCTGAAAACCACTCTGGGAAGGTTTTAGGGGTGATACCTTCCCCGTGCCGGGTTAATTCTTACACATGTGGTACACTCGTAAAGCGCGGGATATTGGAAAGTTTTTGGGATTTATAGAGAGGCGGGAGGCTCCACCTGGTAGGTGGTTCATACTGAGCCTTGGGCCTGGGCATTCATCGGAGTTTATTGTAAGACTTGGCCGTCCACAGAGGTTTACGTTTTGTGAGCTGAAGCTGATATATATATATATATATTTTTTTTTTTTTTCTTCTTCTTTCGTGCGAGCTAAAAACGAGAGGAATAAAATCGTTTCATATCCCAGCTTGATGAAATTCGGGCAAGTAAACGGTTTTTTTTTTTGGTGCGGAAAATACCTTGTGAAGAATCCATCCTACGCACATTAGATGCTGTTATTCGAATTCGGCAAAATAGTAGTAACATTTAATGCCTTAGGTATTGTATACTCACTGTTCCATATTCGAAGATTAGATTGCTAAACGAATGGGCGTGTTATGTG
This sequence comes from Leptopterna dolabrata, assembly GCA_954871275.1. Classification (NCBI taxonomy): domain Eukaryota; kingdom Metazoa; phylum Arthropoda; class Insecta; order Hemiptera; family Miridae; genus Leptopterna; species Leptopterna dolabrata. The sequence continues at coordinate 28,290,017 of OX940987.1, read as the reverse complement.
TGGCAGGTATAGCGGTACAGACGTTACGTGCTATCTACACCGCGAGCGGTATCTACCGGTACCGTGCGATGTAGTAGTGTGATATCTACAACCCGTAAAAAGTGAAAATTAAGGAAAATTACAAAATGTTACCTTGTCAAAAATATCTCTCCAAAATGAAGATCGTCGGGGTGGGGCAGGCTTACATGAATGAGTCCCTCATGTCCCTGAAGAAGGAGTCAAAGGGTGTTGGGTTGCAGGATCGCCACCATTCCTCAATTAATTTACGGTCTAACAGGTTCCTGGCTCCATGACGTTTAGCGCATCGTTTACCCCCACCATGTTACACCAAAACCACACCAGCTCCACAATTTCGCACAAATTCAAGTTACTGTGGCATTTACCATTAACATCCGTGTATGTGAAAAATGTGTTAACTTTCCTCAGCGATGTAAAAGTCTGACAACCCCGCTTTGAGCATCGCAAGTACTTGGTTTTAATGAACTCACCATCACTGTTACGTTTTCTTCCCGTTTTAAAACATTCCTTAAGCTCACCGCCACACATTTTCCCGTCTTTCACTTTTTCACACACGGTAGGTTGGCCGGACAACGCACCTTTTTCGTTTAAAAATTTCGAACACGTATCATCGTTGAGAATTATTTTTCGATATAAATGGCCCAAACTCATTTTTCCTCGATCCGGAGACACACACGGCTCGATAACAACTGGCCTGAAACGGAGGTGGTGGCCAACGGGCAAATATCCACACGGACATGAACATTCCGGTCGGTAGATATCAACCGGCAATGTAGATATCACACTACTACACGGACAGTCGTGTAGATAGCACGTAAACGTAACGTAACGTAACGTCTGTACCGGTATAGCTTCCTCACACCGTCAGTACGGTTCACAAATTAACTTATAACTTATTTTCACCAGAGGCAGGACAAATAGATCGACTAGACTCATTGTTCTTAACAATTAAATGATTTATATATTATAATTATGGTAACTTACACTTTTTAATTGGGATGAATATAGTCATAACATCACGCGGCACTTGAGGCATGGGACCACCTAAAGGTGAACTAGGGATGTCCGATACTTCAAGAGTATCGATCGTATCCGAGAACAAAAACGACATTTCCACCCATTTTTGAAAACGTATCAAAAGTATCGATATTTTGAAGTATCGATACTTTATGATACTTTTCAAAAATGGGTGGAAATGTCGTTTTTGTTCTCTCTCCATCAGCGTGAAAGTGAATATTATATCACGGGCGATACTCGATTGGGCTAAACCTTCTGATCAAGGAGATAACGAGGTGCTGTTAGCTACGGAAGCGTCAAAACACGGGTCGTTCAAAGTACTCTTTTGGGCCCCAGTCAAACCGTATCGCGGTCGCTATGGGTTCTTATCTCTACCTCCCTACTATCTCCCTTCTCCTTTTCGCATCTGCCAACATTCAGTTGTCCACGGTGCTGCGTCACTGATCTTGCGATATGTCTTCAATTTCCGAGGAGCTTCCAACATTCATCGCGGGGAAACGTGGAAAGCAGCTGCCCCGTTAATGAGCAGGTTGTTTGGGACTTCTGAATAGATTAGTGGAATGCATTGTCAAGCGATCTGGGTGCTCGCTAGCGCTCGCATCTCAACAAAGATAAACAATCCCAGAAACTATCCCGTGAATGAGCAGGTTGTTTGGGACTTCTGAATAGATTAGTGGAATGCATTGTCAAGCGATCTGGATGCTCGCTAGCGCTCGCATCTCAAAAAAGATAAACAATCCCAGAAACTATCCCGTGAATGAGCAGGTTGTTTGGGACTTCTGAATAGATTAGTGGAATGTAATGTCATATTTTGCTACAGAACATGCTTGTCATATTTTGCTACAGAACATACCTACATCTGTATTACGCTTCACTAGTGGGTTATTTGCCCTCTGTCATAACTTTGGGCCCAAAAGAGTACTATCAGTTCTGTGAAATGGGGCCCAAAAGAGTAATTCTCAAGAGGCAGGGAGGATTAGATTCCAGGTACATGCCCCTGTAATGAGGGATTTGGGCCCAATCGATAACGGCCCTTATATCACATCCCACGTTTTTACTTCATCTACATTGGTATAATATAAAATACCATCGACAGCCTATCGAAGAATTATTTCAGGATAATATTATAAAATGAACAATACAATAAATCACTCCTTTCTTATTTTAAACTTTTTTAGCGAATTTTCGAAGAAAAGGAAGCTATTGTTCTCGGTCCAAAATTTTTAAAACTCGAATTTCCGAAAGATTTTTATACCAAAATCCGTTTCAGACCATCCTGAATTCACTGCCGAAAGACACCAAAAATTATATGTATATATATATATATATATTTATATATTTATATATATATTTATATATTTATATATTTATATATGTATGTGTCATTCCAGACGATAACTCTCGAAAGAATTGAGATAAAAAGTTCAAATTTGCACGAAAAATCTGTCTTGGCAATCGACAGGCTAAGTTCGTAGATGGGCAGAATCAGGTCACTCTAAGGGGGAATTTTGGGGAGTTTTAGGGGGGAAAAATTACCCATAAATTCCCAAAATGAAGCAGTCTGACAAGTGACACCTCATTTTAAAGGTTTTTGTACGCTGAACACGATGGTGAAATCAGAATTGCGATATCTCATTCCGTTCTCAAACTGGAGCACTTTGAAGATGACGGAACGTGGTTATTTCTTAAGATGTTCTTCCTGGTTCGTCTGCTCTAATCTGATAACGGAATGGGATATCGCAATTCTGACTTCACCATCGTGTTCAGCGTTGGAAAATCTACAAACCGAGGTGTTACTCGGCAAAAAATGGAACAAAAAATTTACCAATATCCAATACAATACAGAGTAGGTAATGGATACGTAACATACGTACTGTACGTATGTTTGATAAGTAACTGTACGTATATTGTAGTACCAATACTACAATATACGTACATACTTGAATACCTATAATTACCCAATAAGTTTAAGATTGCCCATATTTGAATGGGATATTCCAAACATCACATTTTACATAAAATCAGTTATTTCTTCGAAAATTCGCTCTTATAGCCATGCTGCATGACTGTGGTTTTTTTTTTGTTTGGGCGCTTGTTTTTCAAAATTATTGACAAGACAAGACAAGGCATGACATTATTTCGTTAATTCGGCACAATAACATCAGAAAACAAGAAAAAACCAAGAAAATCCAACCAAAAAACTATTGAGTTAGGTTGGTTGGTTGCTTGGTTGGGTTAAAATTTTGTTGGCCCTTCCTACTAATGGAGGACAGCTGATTCTCACTGAGAGCTGGAGGTGGTGGTACATCAACTTTCTTTAATTTGTTGAAGCGGTTGGTCTCCCAGCAATCTAGTTAGAGGCACTGAACAGTACCTACACGTCGTAGGTGTTGAAACTGATAAAATGTGAGGGATAAAAAAAAGTATCGGCTCCGACACTGGGGAACAAGTATCGATACTACGATATATATCGGGGGGAAAAAGTATCGATATGTATCGATACTTTCAAAAAAGTATCGATACTTCTAAGTATCGATACTTTTGGGAAATCCCTACGGTGAACTATGCTGCTTATTATATGGGCACCTAATGTTATTGTTCAACTGAGTGAGTATTCTTGATGAGTGTATACCTACCGGGAAAACTGGATTTGGGCAACGAAGATCAGGCCAAGCATATATCACCCTCCATTATTTGCTACGATGAAGCTCATCGTAGCAAATGATGGAGGGCGATATACATTTCAACAAATAAATTATTAATAATAACTGATGAGAGTATGTTCTTGACATAATAATATTTTGTATGCATATTATACAATACCCCTGGAGGTGAAATATTTTTAAACGTGACCCTTTACCTATGTCTGACCGATTTTACGTTACAGGCGCCTTTTCTGGTGGTTTTCACGAACAACCGCTTCGCTGTGTACGTATATCCTCTTTTTTTTTATCACCTAAAAATCGTTCACCACCCACTGAAAAGGTCTAAATCTGAAATCGAATCCCTAGCCGGTCAAAATCCTCCATCCACTATTCACTAAAATACATAGATAATGAATTTGGTCATTAACTACCTATCTATCGTCGGTCCCTGCTGCGGTAAAATTATGTGAATCGTACCTACTAAAGATGTGGGAGAGGCTATACTGCCCACCCACATGGCAGAACTATTATAGTTAAAATGGGTTCTCCATCGGCAATAGGTATTATACAGGTACATATAGGTGCCTATCATACAAATTGGGTATACTTTAAACATTCGAAACAATTATAGATACAATATTTATCCATTTTTATAAACATGATACGTAACCGTGCATTCCCAAATTGAATCACGTGATCCAACCATCTGAGACGTTTGGAGCTTTAATTTTCAACAGTAGGTAATATATTCAAATTCATCATTCGGTATTGACAGAGTAGGCTATTTCAGTCACCTGTCAGTTGGAGAGAACCAGTTCAATATTTCTCTATCGCTTGGCCTCCCCTCATTTAAACAATTGTGATTTCCATTATAAATTCTCCCCGATTGGGAGAAGGAAGAAGAAATAGCTCCCAATAATGTTGATTGGAATATAAAACCGGTAACAGATTGTACGATCGCGATCCCCCCCACCGTCGACGTAGCCAATCGTAATAAAAACCGGGATTATTTTTGTTCCTTTTCAACCCCCCCCCCCCCACCCCGGATCACAAAAGAAGGTTATTGGTTGAGATATTGTTTCATTAATTTTTCGCCAGGCAGGAAAAAGGGACTTTCAGATTAGAGGCCAAATAAAGTCGCAGAGCGAGGCGGAAGTCGATATAATTTTTCACTCGATGTTTTAATATCGCTGCCCTTCCTCCCCCCTCCCCTATTGTCCTACGTCAGAGCCTTCGATGCTCAATACCAAATCGAAGGATGGAATAACTGAAAGAGAGAAAAAAAAGTTAATTAAGATCCTCCCAGGTTCGTTAACGGCATTGCTCCCAACAGCGGTAAATCGTATACAACTTCATTTATTTTCCGTGCACGTTAGATGCTACTCCCAACTGTCTGCATCTGTAATAAATCAGAAACAAGCGCATTATCTAATTTCGATTTGATTAGTCCTCCAAGTCTTTGGAAGTTTACCTTCAAAACGATTAAACTAGGTATTTACTGTCGAAATTAACTTTAACAAAATCAATATATTCTTCTATTGACAGATAATAAGTATTTACCTGTGTAAAGTTAACAGCAACTACTAAGCAAACAAAACATATAATAATTATCTTGATTTCGCCATTTGTTGAAACGATATAAAGAGGTTACTTAGGTATATAACCAGTATAATATTATTACACTTGTTTCACGGGAACTCAAAAATTCCTAGTTCCTCCCCAAAGTAGCAAACCAACTGAATCGATTAAAGTCACGCTAAAGCGTTAGAATGCGGTAAATGCTGATGAAATTCATTTTATCAGCAAAAACACAAATATTTTCGATTTCAAATGAAGAAGTCGATTTTCGAAGCATCGTCTGATGAAATTGGCCCTATAGAGATTTCTATGAACAAATTTATAAGAAATGGAGAAAAACAGACAACCGTCACGGACAACTTCTTTATCTTCCTCGACCATTTTTAGAATTCGGCGGTAAAGGCACATCTGTGATAAATTCGTTTCTCCAGGGATGAGTTGAGTGTACATGTACAAGCATCGCAACCGTATAGGAAAACTTTGAACACGAATAGCACACGTATTTTTACATCAAGGCTCAACTTGGAGGAAGTAAACAAGTTTTCATGGTAAAACGTGGTTTTAGCCTGAGAGATACGAGCTACAAACTCGTTTTTCGGATCACTACTGATTTAGGTACGGTTTAGGCATCTCAGAAAGTGAAAATAACAGTACTTCCGCCTCATTCATGCTGCTATGCAATCAAATTCTACCATTAAACTCCACAACTCTCCACAAAAGATTGTAGCTTGTAACAGTGTGGCTGTTCTCGAGCTATTTTTTATGCCGGTGGAGACGGGGTCGCTGGGCGGAAGCCTAATCGACATCCCTTCTTAACCGGTGATAATCTCGCTGGTCTAAGAGGGGGACTCTCGAGAGTCCACCGCCACTGTCGCACTATGTCACATGGTAGCAGAGCGTGGTTCGGTAGTATGCGCTGAGCAATTCACCATTCTCCATCCACTTTATGTGGGCTTACCAGAAGGATTTCCCCAAGAAGGATTCCTTTCGAACAACCTGTCCCTTTGATAATACATGCATCTATTGGCTCCCCCCCTTCCCCCCTTCCTACCTTAGAGTGTCAGTATAATTAAAATATACTGAGCTCATTTGAAGCCGATTGATGTCATGTCCCAATTTACAAGTACCAATAATTGTTCCATCCTAACGATGGAGGTTGATCACCTAGAGGTTGCCCAGATGAACACAATTCACTGGACAACAACTTCTGACAATATTATCCGCCAATACTCGTATTTACGAGCTTTGTTTAATATTTAATATTATTGAGGTAGTACCATTACGATGGAGGTTAGTCACCTTGAAGTTGTTCAGATGTCGTTTCCCGAACCAGAACTTCATACTGCTTTTCATTCCCCCTTTTCCCTCTCATACTTCTGCTACCCAGAAGTTATATCATGTTGGGAGGAGTGTAACAGTGTGCCTGTTCCCGAGCTATTTTTTCTTCTGGTGGAGACGGGGTTGCTGGGCGTAAGCCTAATCGATACCCCTTCTTAACCGGTGATAATCTCGCTGGTCTAGGAGTTGGACTCTCGAGGTTCCACCACCACTGTTCACACTCTGTCACAAGCTATTCTCAACTATATGGCAGAATGACACTATCATCGGTGTAACGGATACATTTTGTAGTGAATCCATTTACAAACATGCCTTCTAGGGCTTTAACTTTAGTGCCTCTCGAAAAACAGCCACCGATTAAAGATTGGACAATATGGGGAACAGAACACACCCCTGTCTGACCCCTATCGCCCCTTTCCCTTCAACAGAGACATCAGTTGAAGAACTTTGCTGGATTTGAGGTTTTTGGTAACCGGTACATGGTAATCCATTAAGCAAACATATTGGTACATATATACGTCGACACCGCTCAGCTGACCCATAATACGACACGTGGGCCTGAGAGGCCCGAAGGGAACTTCGAATTCTCTTTTGGAACACCTGCGTCATTGGGATCCACATGTCCTCCACGTATGGTCATTTTGGTCCCTCCTACGGCGGAGGAGTGAAGGGTGGCTCTGGATCACTGTTGTTATGATTATCAGTAACCATTTCATTTAGTTCTGCCTTACTTGCTAGGCCTGGGAGTCCCAACTGTCACCGCATCATCCCTAGTTTTGTTCCAAACCATGTACACAAGTGTGTTTTATATGCTGTGGCTTCACGAACATCTATAATACTAACTCAGCTATTTGTAATACTTTGTATGCAGTACTATATTACAGTATTAGGCAGCAATGAAGCTGTGTCACTTAAGAATTTTAACTTCTAAAGTGTTCAGAGTAGGAAATAAAACTAAAAATAATTTCAGATCTTCATTAGGTTCAGTTTAAGGTAAAATTGATGTTCAAGATAAAAGTGGTGTGTATAAATTAAAGTGTTCTTGTGGACTCAACTATTGTGGTAAAACTAATAGAAAGTCTCGAGAAATGGTAAAGGAACATGAAAAAGATTTCAAACATGATAAGGGTGATTCACCCTTTGCACGTCACTTGAATTCTTGAATGAATCCAGCCACAGCTTCAATTTTGATTTTACAGATTAATAATTAAATATTTCTTGCAGAATGCGCAGGTCAACATTCCCAACGAGAATGTAATTTCAAACTCAACATGCGTAACAAACATACACATCGTTGGCAACAAGTTGGTAAACAGGGATTTGTGGAGTTGTTTCAATTCGCATTTCTACACTTCCCCTCGAAACTCTGATCCCCAGTTTCTGCAATAGTCGGTTTCGTCGTCACTGTGTTCGTAATCGTTGTCGTCTTCGTTGTCAAAGAATTCTTGCAGAAATTTCACGTCTCTCAATACTGTCACTTCCTGCTCACCTTTTTTCCATCTGTATCCATTTGTTTGGTCTGAGTAACCCAGAAAGATTCCTTCTTTTGATCGTGGGGCAAACTTGTCTTTTTGATTTTCCTTATCAAGATAGTACACTATGCTCCCAAATATTCTGAAATAGTGGACGTTCGGAACTCTTCCGAACCACAGTTTACAAGGTGCCTCACCTCCTATTCCTCTTGATGGACATCTATTTCTCATATGACTCGCCGTGTGAATGGCGTCTGCCCAGAATGATGGTGATGCTTTGCTTGGATCATTAGACATCTAGCCATCTCGACTAGGCTCCGGTTTTTCCTCTCTGCTATTCCATTCTGCTGTGGAGTATGTGGTGCAGTGAGTCTTCGGGTAATTCCGTTGATTCCTATCGAATTCTTTATTACAGTACTCCGTGCCATTGTCGGATTGAATGTGCTTTATTTTTCTTCCGGTTTGATTCTCAACTTGGTTCTTGAATCTTTTAAATTCTTCCAATACATCTGATTTTTTGTTAATAAACCGTACTTCACACCATCGAGAATGGTCGTCTATTAATGTTAGAAAGAATTTCCGTCCTCCCTTGGACGAGACTCTCATTGGTCCAGACAGATCTGTGTGAATAATCTCCAAACTCCGAAGATCAGCTTGATTGTTTGGGGAAGGGCTTCTGAACCATTTTCCCCTGGATAAAAGTTGCACGATCTGCCAGGTTTTTGTTTCCGGATAAATTTATCCCTCTGGCTTTCTGGTTCACCGACAAATCTTTCAAGTCGTTCTCGTTTAGGTGTCCATACTTTAGATGCCACAATTCCAATTTCGATTTGGGTTTGACCTCAGCGGCTTTAGCATTTTTACTATGTTTTCTAATTTCTTTGAATTGGTACAACCCGTTGATTCTGTTGGCTGTCATCAGTAACTTCCCTGAGTTGTTGCGAACTTCTGCTTTGGTTTTTGTAAATATAACTCTATGTCCTTGATCAGTTATTTTACCCACTGACATCAAGTTTGAACGAAGTTCTGGTATGTAGAGAGTGTTGGGCAGATTCAGGTTTTTCACTTCACTCTTTACTTTGACACACATTTTCACTGACCCTTTGCCGACGATGTTTGCGGATGACGAATCTGCCAGGTTGACCTTGTTGCACTCACTACTTCCGATCGATTCAAATTTCGATTTCTGTGCACACAAATGAGAAGTGCATCCACTATCCAAACACCATTGCAATTTCGGTTGGGCATGTCGCAGTAATATTTCGTCAGAGGTTTTTGCTGACTGTTTTTTGTAACAACTGGCTGATGTATGACCCGGTTTCTTACAGAAATGACACTTGAATTTGAATTTCTCTTTCTTTTCCGAGTCATTATCCGGTTTACGATACCTATCAGTAGCTATCATAGCGTTAGGGTTCCAATTCTTTTCTTTTCGTGAGTCCCATTGTTCAATTATTTTAATTCTGAGATTTTCAGTGGTCGGGAGACCGTCTCATGCTTCTATCGCGCATTTGAAATTGTCAAAACTATCCGGGAGATTATTCAACAACATGATCGTTAATAGTTCGGGGTGAATTTCTACTCCCATGGATCTGAGTTTGTCCACTCCATCAAACAACTTGGCCAAAAATGTTCCAGCATCATCATCGTCTACCATTTTGTGTAGCATGAGTTGTTTCATTAACGATACCTTTCTGGTAGGTCCTTTTGACAGATATATTGATTCCAACCTTAGCCATAACTCCCTTGACGTTTTACAGTCTTCGACTTGGTTGATTTCAGACGGAGAGATTCCTAAAAGTATGTCTGCTCGATGTTTACTATCAGTTCGATCCCAATTCCTAGCTTCGGCAATTTCGCTCTCTCCAGCGCCTACACGTACTGTTGGACGAGGAATTGTTCCGTCGACATATAGGATACCATCACTTTTCTCTAATAGAGCTTCCATTAACAATTTCCACGTGTCATAATTGTCCTTGGTTAAACTGTCAGTTCTCTGAATGTTCATGGTTGAGATTCCTCGATCACCACACTTTTCGCGAAGTAGTTCACTGTGTTTCACTGATCTCTACTCTAACCAATAGAACATTTTAACAAAAGATGCTGGTTGGCCCCCAAAACCTATTATATAAATATTTTCTTAGCAGAATGCGCAGGTCAAAATTTTCAACGAGAACGTAATTTGAAACTCAACATGTGTAAAACATTCATACACATCGTTGGTAACAAGTTGGTAAACAGGGATTTGTGGAGTTGTTCAATTCGCATTTCTACACTGATAGACAGTTTGTTGAGTTTGTTAATTTCGACAAATTCGAAATTATTAAGAGTGATAAGTTGGGTAAATCTTTGAATGATGTAATCCCTTCAAGTTTTTCTCCATTATTGCGTTCATTTCTGTAACAGCTCCCCCCCCCCCCCCCCCCCACAACACCTTTCCATCCTACCTTCCTTTCACTTTTTGGCATTCCCTTCCATAGCCAATCAGAATCGACCCCCTTCAACCAATCGACCACCTTTCTTTTTAGGGACTATTTATAAGGTTACCTGTCTCCAATGTGCCTTCAGTTATTGTTTGCTACTGACGATGATTTGATCACCGAAACCGGTGTAACAGTGTATTTTTCGTGTATTGGTGGAAAAAAGCAACGTTTCAATAACTCACTTTTTATTCTGTGTCACTTAGACCTCAGAGCCCCACGTGCCATAAAGTGCCTAACAATCAGGCCGGGTGTTTCCAGGCCTCATAGACCTAAGTGTCACCGTTTCAGATTCGGCGATGAGGGCCTCCCTAGTGCCAACTCCACTACAAAAACCGCAAATATTGCCTCCGTAATCTGTTCTTCGAACTTGATGTGAATTCCGTGTAGGTCTATACGTATAACTGAAGAATGAAATGGTGAAATGGAGTGAGTGAAATCGCGTCAAAACCTGTGACACCAATCCAATCATTCGAAATTCGTCACAGTTACTAATACTACAGAATAAATATACTAGGTATTAATAATTACATAAACATACTAGGTATTGCTCTTGACTTCCAGCAAATGGCACAAACGTCATTCCCAACCCGCTTTCGGGGCATCCTCCTCCTGAATCATCATTATCTTACAGACAATTATATGGGTGCCGTTCTCGTGTGTGATCTCAGTGCCCAAGCGGGGCGCGTTTCTGTTCTCGTGTGTGATCTCACCCCCCGTTTCTGTTCTTACCTTAAAAGGGTGTTACCTTAACAATATGTCGACTTCATGTCCTCCAGGAAGGCTACGAACAAGTCTGGTGCGTTACTTCGCCACATCTTCCAACAGTAATGGTCTAGGTGAGACTGGAGCATCTCGTTGGGGACTCCTCTCAGTAGCTTCATAATTCGATTTTTCGCGTCCAGCCACGACCGCTCGACACCCTGGGTATGGGCGCCAGATCCCGGGTCTACGTAGTGATGCTGGTGGTTCACAGTTTTATGGACAAAACCTTTTTTCCCCAGCACAATCCCTCTGAATAATCGGGAGAAGGGTCGCTTTGTCCCGGCGTGGTACGTAAAAATACCGGCAATCGTTGCCTTGCACTAACCCCAACACCCATGGTCCATCAACTCTCGCTCCATGGTTACGGTTGTTCTGGACGTCGGCCTCCTCATCTTCGCTGCACGGAGCGCGGTCTCCAGTCAGCATCCGTCCTCGATGATACTTCCGGTTGCCAGCAAACCTGCTTTCGTCAATTTGTATCGGATTGTCAGCGGTACCAACCATTTGACTTTTTTTTGAAATTGTTACTGTGCAAACTTCTCTACACATGTTGAACCAATCCGTGACCGTGCCCCTTGACCTTCCAGTTCTTTCAACTACCGTGTGGGTGGGTGTTTCGAGAACAAATAAAATAAAAATCAGTCATGCAGCATGACTTAATGAGCGAATTTTCAAAGAAATATTCGAATTAATGGCTATGGTTTTGAATAAAGGAAAACTTCGGTCTAAAATTTGGTTTTCTATGTATATTCTCTTCGTATTTATTTTAATTTGTACGTTTTGTCCATCCTGATTCTACCGTTTGTTTATTACGTAATTGTACTAAGTGCTTATTTATTTGATCGCTGTGGGTAAATTCAAGGAGTTGTACTAATCGTTTGCCTCCCCCTTTTTTGCTTCGAACTCTCGTCTTCAATTAATACTTCTCACATTTTTCAATCTGACCACTCTAAGGGGGTGGGGGTAAGAGTTTAAAGATTATCCTAGTTTTGGGTAATTTTTGCGCACTTTAAATGCTCTAATTTAAGAACGGATTTAGATATCTAAAATCCGATTTCACTATCGTGTTCAGCGTGCAAAAACCTTTAAAATGAGGGGTCACTTGTTAGAAAATAACATTTTGGGGATTTTTGGGTAATTTCTGCGCACTTTAAATGCTCTAATTTGAGAACGGATCAAGATATCTAAAATCCGATTCCACCATCGTGTTCAGCGTGCAAAAACCTTTAAAATGAGGGGTCACTTGTTGGAAAATAACATTTTGGGGATTTTTGTGTAATTTTTGCGCACTTTAAATGCTCTAATTTGAGAACGGATCAAGATATCTAAAATCCGATTCCACCATCGTGTTCAGCGTGCAAAAACCTTTAAAATGAGGGGTCACTTGTTAGAAAATAACATTTTGGGGATTTTTAGGTAATTTTTGCGCACTTTAAATGCTCTAATTTGAGAACGGATCAAGATATCTAAAATCCGATTCCACCATCGTGTTCAGCGTGCAAAAACCTTTAAAATGAGGGGTCACTTGTTGGAAAATAACATTTTGGGGATTTTTGGGTAATTTTTGCGCACTTTAAATGCGCCAAAACCCTCCTTAGAGTAGGCCAATTTCGCCCATCTTCGAACTTAGCCTTTCGATTGCCAAGATAGATTTTTTGTGCAAATTTGAGCTGTTTATCTCAATTCTATCGAGAGTTATCGTCTGGAGTGACACATATATAAATAAATATATATATATATACATATAAAAAAAAAAACCAGTCATGCAGCATGACTTAATGAGCGAATTTTCAAAGAAATATTCGAATTAATGGCTATGGTTTTGTTTTGCTTCGAACTCTCGTCTTCAATTAATACTTCTCACATTTTTCAATCTGACCACTCTAAGGGGGTGGGGGGGGGGGGTAAGAGTTTAAAGATTATCCTAGTTTTGGGTAATTTTTGCGCACTTTAAATGCTCTAATTTAAGAACGGATTTAGATATCTAAAATCCGATTTCACCATCGTGTTCAGCGTGCAAAAACCTTTAAAATGAGGGGTCACTTGTTAGAAAATAACATTTTGGGGATTTTTTGGGTAATTTTTGCGCACTTTAAATGCTCTAATTTGAGAACGGATCAAGATATCTAAAATCCGATTCCACCATCGTGTTCAGCGTGCAAAAACCTTTAAAATGAGGGGTCACTTGTTGGAAAATAACATTTTGGGGATTTTTGGGTAATTTTTGCGCACTTTAAATGCGCCAAAAACCCTCCTTAGAGTAGGCCAATTTCGCCCATCTTCGAACTTAGCCTTCGATTGCCAAGATAGATTTTTTGTGCAAATTTGAGCTGTTTATCTCAATTCTATCGAGAGTTATCGTCTGGAGTGACACATATATAAATATATATATATATATATATATATATATATTTCATACATATAAAAAAGTGTTAAATTTCAGGAATCGTTTTAGAATGGTCTGAAACGGATTTCTATGAAGAAAATTTCCAAAAATTTATATTATTTAAATTTCGAAGCCATTGCAATAGCTTCATTTTCTTTGAAAATTCGCTAAAAGTGTTAAATTTCAGGAATCGTTTTAGAATGGTCTGAAACGGATTTCTATGAAGAAAATTTCCAAAAATTTATATTATTTAAATTTCGAAGCCATTGCAATAGCTTCATTTTCTTTGAAAATTCGCTAAAAACGAGTTCTACAATTTTGCAGGGAAGTCAGATTACAACGCAGTTTTCCGTTGAGGTCAGTGTAATGAAAAAACGCGTTTCCATGTCTGAGGTATCTAAAAGTTTGACACGCCCCTACTTGAACATCGGTACACCGGCACCCATTCTCCCCTACGCGTTTTCCCGGCGGTTTTCCGTCATTTCCACTCCACATTTCGCACAAGGGTCAATAGCTGCCGGGTCGGCTATCAAGCCGTTTTCTCTTAAAAATACCACGCACTTCTCCTCAGACGCAACAACGTTCAGATAAAATTCTCTATAAAACATCATGATGAAACTTAGCAAAACGAACACGAACACGCGAACAAAAAAAAAAACCTCAGTCCATGCAGCATGGCTATAAGAGCGAATTTTCGAAGTTTTCGGCATCTTCCTCCTCTGCCTAAAATTTTCTGAAATTAATTTTCGGCCAATGTTTTCCCAACTTGATACCATACAAAATTAAAACAGGAGTAGTTTTACGCAAAGTAAAATTTGGGGTGGAAGGAGGGGGAGGGGGGAAATCAAAAATGTTTTGAATACCAGAAGAGTAGGTATTGGGTACGTAACAAATTGTTTGTTCCATTTTTTGCCGAGTAACACCTCGGTTAGTAGATTTTCCAACGCTGAACACGATGGTGAAGTCAGAATTGCGATATCCCATTCCGTTATCAGATTAGAGCAGACGAACCAGGAAGAACATCTCAAGAAATAACCACGTTCCTTCATCTTCAAAGTGCTCCAGTTTGAGAATGGAATGAGATATCGCAATTCTGATTTCACCATCGTGTTCAGCGTACAAAAAACCTTTAAAATGAGGTGTCACTTGTCAGACTTTTTCATTTTGGGAATTATGGGTAATTTTCCCCCCTAAAACTCCCCAAAACTCCCCCTTAGAGTGACCCGATTCTGCCCATCATCGAACTTAGCCTGTCGATTGCAAGACAGATTTTTCGTGCAAATTTGAACTTTTTATCTCAATTCTTTCGAGAGTTATCGTCTGGAATGACACATACATATATAAATATATAAATATATAATATATAAAGATATAAATATATATAAATATATATATATATATATATATATATATATATATATATATATATATAAATATATATAATATATATATATATATATATATATATATATATATATATATATATATATATATATATATATATATATATATATATATATATATATATAATATATATATATATATATATATATATATATATATATATATATATATATATATATATATATATACATATATATATATATATATATATATATATATATATATACATATATATATATATATATATATAAACCTGACCACCTTTGTGGCATCTAACCGCTTGTAGCATCTTGCGGCCTCCGGTCTATATTCACCATCCGCCTCATTTCATTTGACCACATTTGCTACATCCGTATAGTTGACCGTATTTGTGCCTTCTGTATATCCTCCCAATTTTCCACATGACCAGTATTACGAGTTCCGGCAGCGTTGCCAAATCTCTCCTAAAGAACCCGCATATACGATTTAAAAAACGTATTCCCAAGACCAGGACATAAGGTACCTACTCCAATTCAACAAGGACTGACGTCGAAATCTCGCGCCTTTGATCAACTTTTCTGTAAAACCTCGTTCGATTTTACGTGATGTAAGTTTGGATGGCTAATTCAACATTGTAAGCTATGAATACATTCTAACTTTGTAGTAAACTGACATGCAATTATCTTTGAACATTAGAAAGTGAAATTCAAAATGAAATCACAAGTTTGTGCGAAAACCCGCGTTTCCCACTACCTACCTTCTTCAGGAATTGTGAATTTGGGTGGGAACGACTCGCAGAAAAAGAAACAATACCATTTGATAAATGTTACAGGTTTTCATGATTTCAAGGGGCGATGGTAAATTTTAAAATGAAATTCCGATTTGTGTGTGCTTCTTACCTATACTACCTATACTATTTCAGGCTTTACGAATTTGGATGGGAACGACTGGTAAAAAGGCGGAGGAAATAAATTTGATGAATGATGCGATACATCAGGATTTTGTAAGAATTATCAGGATTTTGTACATTTTAAAGTGAATTTCCAATATTGTGCCAAAAACCTACAGCGCTACTTACTATCTACCTATTTTGGGCTTTGTTGATTTCAAAGTGAACGACTCGTAGAAAAGGGGCAGGGAATAAATGTGATAAGTAATACGATTCATCATATTTATCAATATGAGATATGAGATATTTCAATATAAAATTCCAATTTCTTGCAAAAAAAAGCGCTCCTCACAACTTTCCTAAGTACCTCCTTCAGACCTTGAGAATAGGGATGGGAAAGACTGGTAGAAAAGGTATATGAAATAAATTTGATCAATGTTACTGTTTTTCATGATTTTTCAAGTGGAAAAAGGAAATGTTTAAAATGAAATTCCCATTTCACAAGAAAACCATCTCTTTCCAATACCTAACCACTACTACACGCTTTGTGAGTTTGGATGGCAACGACTTGTAAAAAAGGGGCAGTAAATAACTTAATGAATTATACGATTAATCGAGATTTTTCATGATAAGGCAGTTCAAGAACCGGTTATTCCTATGAATCGCTATCTACCTATGCAGGTAGGTACTTCGAGAACAAACCAGAGGCTTACTCTAGTCGACATCATAGCGAGCTTGCAGAAACCTGTTCCTCCCCAGTTTCTTTCTAATGAAAGTCGGAAAAATTCAGAAAAAATCGAGGACATTCACCTAAACAATCTAAATGCATTTCATCGATGGAACATACAGGAACATGCTGATTCGTTAATTAAAAACGCTGTGAATTATTACACAACGGTTTATTATGTACCTATATAGATGCCCCTTCTGCGCAGAACACTGTTTTCTTTGGTCAATACATTCCGTCGAGTTCCCCCCAGGAAAGCCCCTAAATCAAGTACTGGAGCCGGCCCGGGAATTACAGGCTCATAAAAATTCGCGGGATTCAATAATTATATCATTGAATATTAGTTTTTATTCATGATGCGTGAGGTAAATAATAAACCGTTGTGTAATAATTTACCCGTTTAGATGCCCCTTCTGCGACTGTTTTCTGTGATCAATACCTACCCTTGTGACCCCCCCCCCCCCCCCCAAACCCAGGAAAGCCCTAAATCGAGTAGAGAAGCCGGCCCGGGAATTACAGTTTCATGAAAATGCGCGGGATTCAATAATTCAATCATTAATACATTATCTGTTGTTATTCATGAAGCATAAATGTTCTAGTTGCAGAAGTACCTATCAACAACATCGAAATGATCCATCATTCTTCAAATGAAATAATTTCACAAGTTGTGGGAGGGGGTTAAATTATTTTTCTTTGATGCTCGATTCCAGAGGTCCATTATTGAAAATAATAAACCAAAATTAATTAAGTAATTTCTAGGGCGAGAGAATGACATTTTAAGTGTCTCCTTAGGGTTTGTCATCCTCTCACCCTTCTAACAGTCATGCCCTCGCCTATCGGGACTCCAAGAGATTTCTGTATCAAAGCAATTTAAACTAAATGTTAATCTTAATAATTTATAGTAAATATAATAAATAAATTGCTAAACAACCCTGACAATTTATATCCTCCTAATTTGTACAATTTGTCAAATCATGATTATCTTTTAACTGTATTACTGTGCAGAAGTACCTACGTACTGATACCAGTGTAGTAATTCTGAACACCATTTTCATCACGAAACACTTTCCCCATTGAAAAAAGACTTAGGGCGTACAAAATATAAGGTACATATATGACGTGCTGGTGTTGACCTCACTTGTTGAAGGTAATTATATTTAGCGCAAAACTTTTTTTTTACAACCAAAGACTTTAAAAAAATCTGATAATATCATTATAAAAATTAGAAGGTTTCTTGTAAGTAATAAATTTTGAATCATCTCGTTAGACCTTCAGAAACCGACGTTACATGGTTTTCCCTTTCCATCCTGAGTAGTTTTATCTATCAGTAGGAAATTTTCTAGTGAAAATATTTAAATTCACCCCTTCACTTCCGTGCCTTATTTTTTGCCCAGTCTAGGTATCACATTTAATCAGTGTGATGAAACACAATTCTGTTCCCATTTGAGCTCATCACATTTGTATGACGAGGTGAAATTTTAAATTTTTAACAATTTTTCAACAAGTACCTATACAATTGTACTGTCAACAACGGCTCAAACTATTCATCATTTTCACATTCATATTTTGAGGTATCAAATCAAATAGCTATGGCAAGAGATATCCCTTACAAACTCTTACCTAATATTTAAATCGGCTACTGAGGATGAGGTACATGAAGGAGAGAAACTTCCCATAACTGGACGATAGATGCCCTATGTATAGACAGTTTGGTAGGTACCTACTTATGTCCAAACCAGGGCCTGGTGATGAGGTATATGCTGGTGCGAAACGTTGAGATGTTATATAAAACAATAATTTAGATACTGATTAGATAGTGATTAGTACTTCCTTTTGTTGAATATTTCTAACAATTTTTGGAAATTTTAAACACATTTCCCGAGCCTATTGGTAATTCCCATAGGTAGTTTATTATCTCATCCACCTCAACTATGGTGAAAAACAAGATATAATTATTTATAGAGGTTGGCACCTTTGATGCATTTTTATACCTACCTATTTTTCCACAGTTACACTAAGACTTCTCCAGCCTATTATTAATTTTTAAACTTAAATAATTCCCTTCACCACTCCAGTGACGTGAAGACCAAGACCTAATATTGACTTAGTGGTTTGATGAATATTTACAACTATTTTTCCAGAACATTACAGTTACACAATTACCCGAGGCTTCAGTAAATTATTAACTTTAATTTCCCCATCCATTGCTCCTATGGTGAAGAATAAAATGCAACAGTGGTTGGCATGTACTTCTTCTGAATTTTTGCGCACATTTTTCCATCGTAATATATCAAACACTCCTCCCGAGCCTATTAGTTACTATTGAAGTTTTGTTAGATACTTTTGAACTTTAATACCCCATTCTTATCAAGTTTACGGATGCTGACTTGACAAATACCTGGTAACCGTAACTTGGTAAGCCTGAAAATTGAAATCCACGTGATTGTTACACAATGAAACCTTTTTTTTCGGACTTCACAGTTTGTTACTGTTGTAACAGAATAAGCTTGAAAAATTAAGAATATAGAAAAATTTGATGAATCGTATTATTCATCAGATTTATTCCTTAATCCTTTTCTAAGAGTCGTTCACTTCGAAATCAACAAAGCCGAAAACAGGTAGATAGTGGGAAGCGCTGTAGGTATTTTTCAAAATGTTAGAAATTCATTTTAAAATTTACTTTCACGTCTTACAAAATCCTGATAAATCAACTCCATCAGCTTCATCAACTTCATTTCCTGCGCATTTTTTGCCAGTCGTTCCTATCCAATTGCGTAAAGTCTGAAATAGGTAGGGTACGAGAACAATACGGAATCTAATTTTAAGGTTTACTACCTCTCCTTGAAATCATGAAAACCTTTAACATTTTTCAGATGTTTTTGTTTCTTTTTCTACGAGTCGTTCTAATCTAAATTCACAAAGCCTGAAAAAGAAGGGTAGTATGAAACTCGGGATTTCGCACGAACTTGTAATTTCATATTGATTTTCACTTACTAATCTTCAAAGATAATTGCATGCCAGTTTACTACAAAGTTAGAATGTTTTCATAGCTTACAATGTTGAATTAGCCATCCCAAAGTTACATCACGTAAAATAGATCGAGCTTTTGCATCAAAGTTGAGCAGGGGCGAGAGATTTCGAAGCCAGGCCTTTTTGAATACCATATTTTCCGGTCTTGGAAATACTTTTTTTTAAATTGTCAACTTCACCCACTTTTCCGCGTAGCTGAGCTCTACATGTATAAATATGCTAATTAGTCACGTATATAAAATGTTTCCGTCCATAACTAACCACCAAGGCCATTTAAAATTGGTTGGGAGTTACGATTTCGAGCGAATAAGTCTGAACCAAAAAATATTTTTAAAATGGCGGTCAACGGAACAACGAAAATTAACAGTTTTTGCCTCATATGAATTTTCCGGAAGACCAACCAAATTGGCCCAATGTGATCAATTGGACAAGTTTCAAAAATTGATTGTTTCATGCTCATACACTCATTGCGCTGATTAAAAATATAAAAAACGCTGCACATTATTACACAACGCTTTATTATTATTCTGTATAGATGCTGATCACTGTTTTCTGTGGTGAATTCACTCGAGCTCCCCCCCCCCCCCCCCCAAGCAAAGCCCTAAATTTAGTACTGGAGCGGGCCCCGGAATTATAGTTTCCTACAAATGCGTGGGATTCAATAATGCAATCATTAATTATTTATAGTTATTCATGAATCGTAAGGCAAACAATAAACCGTTGTGTAATAATTCACCTGTACTGGTACCCTTTCTACGTAGACAGTATAATGAACGTTGTGTGATAATTTGCCCATTAACAATACTTCAGCGGTTGTTCATGTTGCAAAAGTACCTGACAACAAAATCAAGCTCCTTCTACGTAGATGGTATGATACACCGTTGTGTAATAATTTACCGTCGTATAATAATTTACCGTTGTGTAATACTTTACCGCTGTGTAATTTACTGTGGTGTAATGATTTGCCATCGTTTAATAATTTACCCATCAGTAATACTTCAACTTTGTTCAAGTTGCAAACCTGTCAACAAAACCTATCTACCAACAAAATCCAAAAGATCCATCATTTTTCAAATGGAATAATATCACTGAACAACCAATTCGACTTCATACAGCCATCCTTGCTTATAATCAGGTGCTCTTTAGCGATGATATCTGAGCCGGATTTATACTGTTTGATTCACGATCGTGTTGACGAAGCTTCTCGGTGCAAACAAACGGCTGGTCGTACATTCCTCCAGGTGGTCTCAAAAAATGCTTTAGTTCAAGATCAATTTAAAAACGCACCAAATAAAAACCATACCATACGGGAAGTTTTCGAGCTTCGGCGTTCTGAAAATTGCAACCCCTATTTTGAACCCTTTAGAGATGACTGACAGTAACGCCGAGCTTTGAGGATCGACTAGACCCCGAACGGGACCTATAAACCAAATTTCGTAAATTTTTGTTCATGGTAATTAAGAAAAGTGCTATGTACGGCGTAAAAAAAAATTTTAACCCCCCTCAAAATTTTATGGTTTCCGTTTCAGGTTATGTAGAATCCGAAAATGCAATACATATTATGCAATAAAAAAACTTTCTTAGTTATCATGAATCAAAATTGACGAAATTCGATTTATAGGTCCCATTTGGGGTCCAGTTGGTCCTTGAAGCTTGGCTTTAATGTCAGTCATCTTTTAGGGGTGAACAATTCGGGTTGAAAGGTACAGGACGCCGTCACCTCGAATTTTTTAACAGTTTTAAATAGTTCTCGAATTTGGGAGTTTTTTAAAACCACCCGGTTGTCCGTCCAGCCGTTCGTTCACAGTAAGGCTCGGAAATTTGCACCGACAGGCTATTGTCAACAGGAGGGTGAATGAAATGGTATACATTCAGCCCAGATATCATCGCTAGGGACGCGGCAAAAATCGGATATTGGCCCCGGAATCATCATTGCTAGGGAGCACCTGAGTATATTCACGGAGTATGAAGTCGAGTTGGTTGTTCTGTGATATTATTTCATTTGAAAAATTATGGCTCTTTTGGTGTTTGTTGATAGGTAGTGAAACTTGAACAAACGTTGAAGTATTATTGATGGGTAAACGATTACACAATAGTAAATTATTACACAACGGTAAATTATTAAACAACGGTTCATTATACCATCTAACAAGAAGGGGCTTGAGTTTGTTGGTAGGTACTTTTGCAACTTAAACAACCGTTGGAGTATTATTGATGGGCAGACTATTACTCAACGGTAAATTATTACTCAACGGTAAATTACTGTACAACGGTTAATTATACTATCTACGTAGAAGGGTCACCTATACAGTTAAATTATTACACAACGGTTTATTATTTGCCCTATGCTTCATGAATAATTACAAAATAATTAATTATTGAATTAATGAATCCCGCGCATTTGTAGGAAACTTTAATTCGGGGCCGGCTACAGTAGGTACTCGATTTAGGGCTTTCCTGGGAGGAGCTCGAGGTTATTGACCACACAAAACAGTGATCTACGCAGAAGGGGGATCTATACAGGTAAGTAATAAACTTTTGTAATAATTTGCAGCGTTCTTTTAATTGCATTTTCGGAATCTACATACCTTGAAACGTAAACCATCAAATTTGGGTGGGGAGGGGGGTTAAAATTTTATTATTTTTCGTGCTCGATTCCAAAGGTTCATGATTGAAAATAATAAACCAAAACCTACTGTTTTAAAATATATCCAATGGGTAGGATCTACTTCAACTTAGCACAACATAGTCGCGAGCATTTAGTGCGGAGAAATTTGAAATGAAAAATATGAAAAGATTGGCAATCAATAAAAAGTAGAAAATTGAACACTTTTTGCCTCACATGAATTTGGCGGTAGGGCCAACCAAATTGGCTAAATTGACTCAATGGGAAACGATTGGAAACAAATTTTGTAGGTTTGGTTTGACCAGTTCGGTTTTTTCGCGCTCAACCCCTAAATTGCATATTTTTTCTCACAAGGTATAGGTAGAATGTTGCACATTGAAGAAAACAAAGTCTGCCAATTCGAGTAGGCAGTATTATAGGTTCCTCACTTGAATCACATTAACGTATAGAATAGTTGGGTAGGATCATTCAGTGGACAGATGGAGAACCCATTCATGGGTTACATGCAGTTGAGGCCATCCAACACCTCAACTCCATCTATCTTCCAATTTAAATGTTTTACGACGATTTGCGGGGTAGTTATGGGCGCTATGAGGATCTGACGCTTCCGCATGCTCAGACGAAAGTTACGGTACGATTTCAATGATCTTGATATGCGGCAGTTTGCCATCCAACCCGCGTGTACCTTGGAAATTTCAGCTTTCTGCGACTATTTGTCGCGTAGTTAGTAGCGCAAGGAAATGTTCAACATTTCATGTTTGGGCATGCGCAGACAAAAGTTACAATACGATTTCAATGAAATGTATAAGAAACCGTCAAAATATTATTTCTGATCGACCTTCCAAGTAACCATAAGTTCCGAAAATGCAATAAAAAAACGCTGCAAATTATTACACAAAGGTTTACTCAATATTTAAGGTATTTAGTGCGTTTCAAGTATTTCACGTTTGTGCATTTGCAAACGAAAGTTACGGTACGATTTCAATGGTTTTGATATGCGACCATCTGTGATTCAACCCGCATGTACTGTCAAAGGTGAGTGTTTCCAAACACTTTAAGGGGGGGAAATGGGTTAGTTTCAGTGGGGGGGGGGGGGGGGATTTAAAAAAAATCAAATGAATCATTGATTGTGATGTGGGATA